>JAAGVU020000025.1:10625122-10670658 GCA_011763525.2 Mormyrus iriodes
TAAGGCAGTTCTGAAGGCGAAAGGGGGTCAAACACCGTATTAGTATGGTGTTCCTAATAATCCTTTAGGTGAGTGTACATAACCCACACACACAGATACATGCTCAAACACTAGTTACTGTGCAGGAGCCCACTGATGGCTGGATAAAAACTAGGAGCATATAACTAGGACTCAAGGCTTCAGCCATTTGCTGTCCTGAGAGCACTCCCAGCAGGGAAGGCAAAAAGCAGGTGGTGCATTTTCACTTTGATTGGGGGGCCAAAAGAGATGGAGGTTTGAACCTCCCACCTTGGAGAAATAGCACAGTGTGGGCCTTGGGTGTGGGAAAGGTATGGTAAAATAGAAGCAGTAATCACAGATCTACCGTATGGATGTTCAGTTTCTAAGCTCTTGGCCAAGTGGTTTCAAAACCTCAGGTGCTCTCCGTGGTTCTGAATATTATTCCCTATCATTGTATATCATCACTCAGTTTCATTCATGAATGCTGAATTTATGGAATAAGGAAAATATTTATGAATGAAGTGATATGCATTTGGGCAACGCAGTGAGTGAATTAATACATTTTATTTATTTGTCTTGTTGTGATGTTTGTGCAGTGAAACGAACAAGCTTGCCAACATTTGTTTATAAAATCATGTTTTTGTGCATAATATTACTGACTGGTAAATGAATAGTTAAATAAAAAATAAAAAAAAAACACTAGATTGTTTTTGTCAATAAACCATGATGACAACATGCATTAAGAAGCAACACAAAGGTGGCATGCTGAACACAGGGTGGCAGTACACCAGGGAAAGGGGGGTTTCCTATTTGATAGGAAGACAAAAGATTGGTGAGGTGTACCAAGTCAATGCAATGGTATTAAACAAGCAGACAATACAACTTGGCTAAATGCATGCTGCAAACACATCTTATAATGTACAAAGTGGGCAGTGTGGTGGTTTAATACATAGGGATGTGGCTGTATAGCTCTGGAGTTGGCTGTTGCATTGCCACCCCTGGCTCTACGTACAAGGATTTTGGATGCTTTCTCCATGCTTGCATTGCTTTACTCTGGGTATTCTGGCTGTCTCCCACAGTCAAACAATATGCAATTAGCTGAGTGTGTGTCTCTAAATTTCCATTCGCATGTGATTGGCTGGAAACCCAGCATGCGATCTCCCTTGTGCCGTGGGCTTACTGGGACAGGCTCCAAGCTCACAGTGACTCTGCAAAGCTGTACACTGGTTTTGGAAAAGGGATGGCATCAATATTATTTCTTTTATCGACATATGCCTGTATATTACAGAAGTGAGAATAAAATTGCTTTTTAAAACTAGAAATGTGAAATTTTTTATTGGGGTAGATACCGGAAATGTACTTTAAAACTTGCATCCTGCTAAACTGCTGCACAGCTTTAAAATTGTCAAAACAAGTTTTGAGATGGCATTTGCGGAAAATGAAAAGAATTTTTGACAGCCTACCAGTATATTGAAGCCTATTTTTCTGCTGGTTGTATTTTTCTTTCCACCGTGTACTCTACAAACATGCTCACATAGTCACGGATATTAAATTGGTTATTATTAATACAAAAAATAAAAACACAATCTTTGACGTGATTTGCTTGTTCTCTTGAGCAGTGTTTCCAAAACCGTTCCTCAGGGACCCACAGTCGGTCCATGTTTTTGCTCAAAAAAAAATGTGGACTGTTTGTGGGTCCCCAAGGCTCGGATTGGGAAATGCTGCTCTAGAGGATAGGACAGTGTATTGATATCATGGTATTTCAGATTTCATGCTAAATATTATGTTAGCTAAGCATTTTTCAACAGTAACTCCAGCCCCCAATTAGTCCTTAGAGTTGGTCCAGTTTCAGCAGCATCCTGGGCTGACACAGTATCAGTGATTTATTGCTTAAAAAGGCACAACTGTAAACTAATTAAAAGAGTGACATAAACTGATATTTAAATAAAGAACCCTAATAGACCTGTTATGTATGAAGATCAGTGGGAAATCAAATAAGTATATAGAATAGAATAGAATAGAATAGAATAGAACAGAATGCCTTTATTGTCAGTGTCAGACTGCCATTGCCGACGGTGAGGCATGATGCCAGTGGAAAGGACGCTGCCCAGGACCGGAACGGTGTTGCAAGGGAAACCCCCGCACGGAGACTTTATTATCACCAGGAGCGGAGCAGATGGACAACGATGGGCTAACACAGCTACATCAAACTACAACAATGACCGACAAGGTAAACCAGGACACAGGAACTCTTTATACAGAGGAACACAAGGGAAGAAACGAGGGGTACCTGTGGCTGATTAACATGGGGCAAGAACACAAGGTACCCATGACGAGCAACAGGCGCGGCTAATTAGCAGCCCCGCCTGTGGGAAACATCGGAAAAAGACCGGTAGGGCAGGGCTGGACGTGATAGTCACTGTACAATATACAATGAGATTAAGAAATTAATATACAGTACCAGTCAAAAGTCTAAAAAATCTGTTTTTACTACATTTGTCTTAGATGTGTTATTCACCTTATAGTAAAAGGCATTGAGGCAATGAACTAACTTATATCAAATATTGCAACCACCAGGAGAAGTGCTCAACATCTCAAACTTTTGATTCTTCAAAATAGCCTCCTCTTGCTTCGATGACAGCATTGCAGACTCCTGGCATTGTTTCAGCCAGCTTCCAGATGTAGCCACCGGGAATGCTTCTCCAACACTCCTGTAGGAGTTTCCACAAGTTCTGGGCACAAGTTGGTTACCTTACTCTTACTCTTCAATCCAACTCGCCCAAAAGCAGCTCCATAGGGTTTAGATTGGGGGATTATGGGGTCCAGGTCACCTGTCACAGCACTCCATCTCTTTCCTTATTCACAAGATAATACAGTACTTACCTAACCTCGCGGAGTGCTTAGCATCGTTATCTTGAAAAACAAAAGATTTTCTGTAGGTGTGTCCAGACTTTTAACTGGTACTTTATGTTTTTTTTTTTTCCTTATGGAAAATGTCAGTTCCCTGTTTTAGCTAAAGCTTTCCCTCTGCAAACTGACAATCAAAGCTGACATGGTGCCCATAGGAAGTACCTTGTTACTGAGTAACGCAGCATTTGAGTTAAACTCACTTGATAAAATATTGAGTCAGAGGGAGAATCACTAATAAGAATAAGATAAAATAAGAAAAAAGCAGTAATAAAAGCTAACAAGAAAAACCAGTAAAAAGAAAAAAAACCCGTTTGATATAAGAAATAAAAGAAAGATGCATTAAATGTTATTTACTGTTATTAATGTCTGCAGTCATTTGGTTTTTCATAGTATGCTGACAAAGGATGACTAAATAAAACTGTTAAACTCTCAACAGCATAAATACAGCACCTGTAGACAACACAACTTCTGAATGAGTAATGGCAATTAAAAAATCAGCCTTTGGTGAGGTTATTATGCAGGTATATTGAATGGTGAAAAGGTCCACAGGTATCACTGAATGAATGTGCGCAGGATGTACAGGAAAAAAACATTTTCAATAGATACTAGAAGTGTTTTTCGGTGCATCAAAAGACATCAGAAGATGAAAGCTTTCCGATTCACGTTAGTCTTCATAGGTGTGATGTGCAAAGGTTTTATTTTTCTACGGAGTTCATTATTCCCTATTTTTTTTGTAAGTTTACTATTTGATTTGTCCTTCTCAAATACTTCATCATATTATTCTCATCCATCATAATTTAAGACGGCTGCGTGACACTCAGCAATTCATTATAAAAACCAAACAAACTTTGAACAATATTTCATCTGATTACAGTTCAAGTACTTGACATCATAAATTTAAAATCATCATCTTTTTCTGAGGATGGGTATTTAAAAATTTATTTCCCAAAAAGGTTTCAGGAATTTCAATCAATCCCACTAGTTTTTGTTCAGATTATCTCCAAGTTATACGACTTCACGTCCCAACAGAGCCATTTTGGCACAATACTTAACTGGATCGCGTCATCCCTAGACAGGAAAATTGCATAAACCCTTTGCTGTCATTTTGAAAATTAGCCCAGTATATGCTTCTTTTGCTAAGCTATTGCACAACCATAAATCAAAAGTTTATATTCATCTTAAAGACTCCATCGATAATGACCATTCCATTTGAAATTTACAGTCGTACTGGCCTTGTCCTAAGATGTACTGGACATAGTTATATCTTCACTGGTCCTAAAAGGATATCAATTAACTAATATTTCCTATATCAACAACCTGTCTGTAGAGTTCTCTGTGTGAATCCCCTGATTCAGGGGAGTTCATTTGTTGGATTCTTGGTTTTTATATGCTTACTCATAGACCTTGTTTTACATTATTGCTGTTTTGGTTCTTGTGAATTTTTCTTGGTTATTGATCTTTGGATTCTCAGTCCTCACTTCATCCTGGTCCTTATTTCTGGGTCCATCCAGTATTAATGCTGCTCCATGCCCATGAATAGCATTGTTTCCATTTATATCTACATAGCACTCTGCTCCTAAGTCCAGAATCTGGAGGCTCTGCCAAAGTGAAGCATTGCTTTAGGTAGATTTCTCACAGAGTGTCTGCAGTGTCCATCTACCTCTCCCGCTGCCAAAAGAGGGCTGAGTCCATTATCGGCCCTCTTCACACCCCAACCTTCTGAAAAATACTACCAATGCATCATTACCCACACCGCCCCATTTCAGGGACAGCTTCTTTCCCTGAACTATAAGGTCACTAAATAACCAGTGACCTGCATCTGTCCACCCAGTGCACTCTGTTGTTATAATTCCACTTCCCCACTTGATCAATTCTGCACTGCCTTTGTGGCTATTTGCACATCCTTCCCAGATGCATAACCTATTTATTACGTATATATTGTCACTTCTTCTATTGCACTGCTTTGTCTTGCATCGTCTTGTCTCTTATTGCACCACTGTCTTGTATTGCACTTTTCTCCGCATATACCTGTCCCCTATCCTGGTACTATGCCATAAGGATTCCACTGTGTTCCTAGGAACACAAGTGACAGTAAAAAACTTGAAACTAGTGCATTTATTGTCAGATCAGAGTAAGCATAAGGCTGAGAACGCCCTGAATGAGACATCGTGTATTGGCTACCACCACATTTACTGATGGTCAGTTATGCTGAATTGCAGATTTCTCTGTATTTTGCGAGAAAGCCCTAGAAGGAAAAAAAAAATAGACACACGGAAACCTCAAACAGATACAGAGGAAGTCAAATTTCGGCCATCATTTTACATAGCAAGCATTGACTTGAATATGCTGTTATAATATGTTACCTGTTAAATGGTACACATATAATTAAAGTTGAAGCATCATGTTTATATCCAGGCAAGGTGGATATGGATTTTAATCCTGTAAAGTCTCCATGTGTGGTGGAAGAGGACGGCTGTGGGGTCTGTAGGAGAGGCAAATCCCACGCAAACAATTCTTTGCAATAAGCCAGCTGCAACTTAACCAAACTAAGCTTTTCATAGACCTTCCAGGGGGAAACTTCGAGAGGCTTTTGATGTGGCTGAATGAGGTCAAGGTGTGTAGCTCAGTTATTGAAAGAAGATGGAATGGCAACAGCTTAGGACGGAGTCAAACAACAAAGACCGTCTAAGTGTAAGTGGTACACAGAGCCTGTACTGCTGAATGTGTTCAGATGAAAAGTGCAGGTGGCTTGAGAACTGAACCTGCTATTACCAGCAAGGTGGGTCATCGGTCCTAGGGGAGAATTCTTAGCCGTGCTGGTATATATGCAAGCTCACGTATTCCCTCACACAAGCCAGAGGTTCTCGGTCACCAATAGAGCATTTCTGTGTAACGGCTCTGTGTGAGGGCCCATGATGGACAGGCAGCTGACCTTTTGGTACAATCCCGAATTTGTGAAGAGACGGCTCCCACAGCAGCAGCAGAAGCGTCACAGAAAACTGCAGCTGGGTAGAAGAGGTCATGGCCAGAGGGTGTTGGAAGAGGGGGGAGCTGGTGGGTTTCTGATCCTGCTGGTATCTGGGACCAGGATGTGTTCATCTTCACAAGGTGGTGCAGTGAAGCTGTGTAATTAGTTTGCTGTTTGTTTGTTTTTTTTTCCCAGAAAATAGGCTAGCTATGAAGCAGAAGTAAGGATCAGAATGCAGCTGAACCTTCCTTGTTTGTTTAGAGGTGAGAATTTGCTGTATATCGCTTTGTTCTTTTTTTATATTAAGATTTAACATTTTAGATCAAAAATAATGTCAAGTTGCATAGTGTTTTTCTTCCTTGAATATACTGCAATGTCTTGATATAGTTCAGACACTAATGATTTGGAAAAGAAAATTATACTAACATATGTATGGCTTAACATATGTAACATGTGAATTAACAATTTTAATACATTTAGTGCTATTCTTCTGTTTTGGCAAGATGATCACCCACTGTAGCATTTCCCAGGTCTACCAATCAGTACAAATACTGGATGCTTTTGTCTGTCTATCCATGAGTGGATATACACTGCAAGATCTCAGTGGACTTTAGCCTGCCTGGGAAGCTTATGGCATGGGGCATCCTGCACAAGCAGTCAGTCTGTCACAACATGCACACAGAATCTAGAGACAACGCTTCACCCATCAAGCTGTTTTTGGATTTCAGAAAGAAATCTGCACAAAGACAGAAAATAAATGCAAATTCTACACACACAGAGCGAAGCCCTGAGAATCAAACCCACAGGCATGGTTGTGTGACGCTACAGTGCTACCCAGTGATCCACCAATGATGGGTAGCACATACAACATACAACAGCCCTAAACTAAAACAGTTAAAATAACGTAACATGGAGGAGTAAGAGCCATTCCTGAAGAGTGACATCAAGAACACATGGAGTGTGCGTGTGGACATTGTTTCATTATCTTCTTAAAATTTCAAAAGCATAACTTGAAAAACATAGAAAAAAGGTTTTAAAAGATGGTATTTTATATGAAACAATAAAAAATAGGTAATTATTTAAGGCCATGCTTTTTAACTTATAAACACATTCATAATACATATAATGCATTCATAAAGTATTATAAACATGGCTATAAATATTTACAAAAAGGCATAACACATTATAGCCATGTGTATTATGCATTATGACTGCCTTATGAAGTTCTCATCTATAATGCACTATAGATACCTTTATAATGCAGTACAAAGCATCCTTAATGCTTATACTGACCATTATAATGCATTATAAAGGTATGTATAGTGCATTGTAGATGAGAGCTTCATAAAGCATTCATAATGTGTAATACACATGGCTATAATGTGTTCTGCCTTTTTATAAATATTTATAGCCATCTTTATAATGCTTTATGAATGCATTATTATTTGCTATGAGTGTGTTCATAAATTACTAAAAACATGGCCTTAAGTGAAGTGTTACCAAAAAAGAATTTAGCATATCGGAAATAAGCGTATCCATATTTTTCTCACTTGAAAACAATGCAACTTTTGACATTAAATATATTTCTTTAAATTTGCATTACTTTTTGAGTTTAAAAAGTATTTCACAAAGTTCAAATTGTACTGATTCTTGGTATCAGAGCAGAAACCTAAATCCATTAAAGAGATGAACTGGCTGCAGTTTCAAAACTCAGCCACTTTATTTATCCTTTTTTAGTATTCAAGAAGATATGATGCAGATCATTGTTGTGAAGATGAAATATACAATGCAGCACGATATTGCTATGAATTTTAAGATGTTTTTGGCACAATCCAGAACCCATGTAGTTACGCAACTTGCTTGACATTTTCTTACAGCTTATTCATTCGAGTGCTCTGCAGTGGCATGAAAGTCTTAATTCTGGTCGTTCCACTAATGCCTGGAAAGATAAACCTTCAGCCTGCATTTCAGTAGCAAAAGTGATTCAGCAGATATTGGGAGCATCATTCATCAGGAACTCATCATATTCTTTCTCCAGTGCTCAGAACACTAGCATCTTCTGAGGAACAAACTGAAGAGGAGGTTGGTGACACTTAAGGTTGCAAAATTCTGACCGGTTGTGATGCTTCGGGCTGGCTGGTGAGTAACACTGGAGCCCTAGGTACCTGCACCATAACATCAGTAAGATATAAGAGCTAGAAAGGAGAAGAATGGCAAAGGTACTGAGCAATGTTGCCCATCTTCCTATCCATCCATCCAGTGCCCTGCAGTGCATTGCTACTCCAACTGAATGACAGTCTGCCACACTTATCCTTCAGCACAAAGGAGAGCAGCCCCCTGTCAGCACCAATGGCGTGGCCCAATAGTCAAACACCACTGACCAAGCAATGCTCATAATCATGTTTGTCTGGAGGGCATGAAGTACCTCAGCTGGCTTTACATTCCCAGGAGCTCAGGAAAGAAGGAAAGGGCAGCTCAGGTAGATCAACGGCAAGTGGAAGACTACAGGCCATAGCCACACCAAGCAGAGCATTATGGCCTTCCTAATAGATGAGTATTCTTATGTATATATTCAGTTTGTTGAAGGTGTCTGATTCTTACTCCTGTGAAAGGCTCACCATGAGTTCCGCTGTCTTGCTAAGCCTACGGAGGAGAAGAGCAGCACCCACAGCCTTGTAATCACATCGAAGTAACAAGCCCAGGGGTTGAATAATCAGAGAAGCAAGCCTTGTAGCTCTGGTAGTGAAAACCTTGATGTTTGTTTCTTATAGCTAAACTGGTGCTTCATGACCTTCTCACTTTGATTTTGCATGGCTGTATGCTCAGAGTTATGTTTAGTTTCTGTTCCGCTTTTCTGTTCCTTCATGTCTCTCCTCCTGTTCCAGTTGCGGTGTTTGCTAACAGGATATTTCTTTTGTTTTGAACCCATAACCCTGTCTGCCACCTGAACCTCTGCTTGGACCAAAACAAGGCTATGCTTCTTCAGTGTTCCTGTTTCTGTCTATCTCAAATCAAAAGCAAATATGAATCAAAGCCATCATTCAGTGAGTTGCCCCAAATCCCATCACTTACGTGTTTTCGGTGATGCCCTTTCAAATACTCAGAAATCATCAGGCATAAAGATCATTGGATAAGACCGTTTTGCTCTTTGTCTGTAATTTGGTGATATATCCATGTGAATAAGCAGAGTGCAACCAACCCACTTGAACCAAGCATTTCACTGGTATAGCACATGTAGGAAAATGAACTAGGAGAGAGTTGCAATATAGGTTAAAAAGGACTAGGGTCAGTACCAATATTTACAAAAGAGAATCTTCAAACTGTAGGTAAATTCTGTCAGTTTTGCAAAAACTATATCTTGGCATGATACTGGGGAATACTGGGAGTACAGGGAAAGTCTTGGATGTTTTAAAAGCGGTTCTATCTTGTATGGCTAAAGTTGTTTTTTGTGTGTGTCGGCAAACTGTGCCACTACCTGGTTAAGAGGTTGGCCTGGGCAGCTGCCCTTGTTGTCCATACCTGTATCATGAAGCTGGATTTCTTGCTTAGCTGGATAACTTGTCGGATCTAAGGTAGCCTAGTTCACTTACATTTAGCCCAGACATTCTTTAATTCAACTTTAATTTTCAACAAGTTATCCAGCTAAGCAAGAAACCCTGTTTCGTGATATAGGCCTCCATTTGTATTTTCTGGGTTCTGATTGACAGAGCTATAGACTAATAAAGAGCAGAGACCCTCCTTCCTAGTTCTTGATAAATGGCGCCATGTTTGTTGTCCCCAATGCAGTTTCACTGAGGGTAAAATGTCAGCATAGGCGACTTACAAAAATACCGCTTGTCTGACAAAAACATTTATATCTCACCAATGGAATATCAGAGAAAGAAATTTTCAGCACAGATTTATTCCAGAGACTGTACAGAGTCCAATAACGCCCAATTGGGTAAGTCCTAAATATCCCCTGGTAATCACTCAAGTCCAACAGATGGGACTTCAGAGTTAAACAAGTTAAATTTTTAGCTCTCTAGAGATGTTTTTACAGGTTTCAGAGTCAGAAATCTAACTAAAGCTAAACTCATACAATATACATTAGATGTTAGTGAATATCATTAGCTTCTGCAAATTTTTTTTTTGTGGTTTAACAGTTTGGCCAATTGAACTTTGGAGTTTTCAGAGTAGCGGATATTGAGGCTAACTTTCTGGTTAGCCATGCCCACAACTGGGCTCACTGAAATGTTGTATATGTGCTTAAAATAAGATGGATGGATAGATGAATGGATGGATTTTTGGTGCTTTTAGACAATGCCTCCCAGGGGCCGGCATTCAGTGACAACAAATAAAAAAAGCCCAATATAGAGAAGCTAGTCAGGTTCTCAACATGGAACCAAATGCTTTCAAGCTAAAAACAATGCCTTTGCAAGCAATTAGTTCTTTAGTTAGAACATGAAGGAAGACTCATTAGTTGGTAAGGTTAGTTTCACAAAAGTTATCTAATATTTAATATTTCTTTTTAAAAATGCATTTGAATGACATTATACATACATACATACATACATTGTCTATATCCACTTGGACTGTGCAGGGTCACGGGGGTCCAGAGCCTATTCAAGAAGATACAGGTGCAAGGCAGTGAATTATTCATATAACTTAAACTATAACTTAAATCTTATACATTTCATGCCATCATGGCTCAGAGGACAGTACTGTGGCTTCACATCTTTTGTGACAAGATGCAATAGTTACATGTGAGAAGTTTGCATATTGCATTGCAATGTTGTCTCTTGTGTCATTTATGTGTTCGTAACATACCCAGACCTACTGCAGAAAAGTAATTTCATGCCAGGGGCCCAATAAAGTGTTCCTACTAACCAAGCTACCTATCTACTTGCCAAACAATGTAATACAGTTCATTTAAATCTTACAGTGTTCACAGGTAGGATATGGATGAGACTGAAACTGAATTTACTTTTGGGATACATCAGTGACCATGCTCCGGAATTGCTTGAACATTCTGAGAACCGCTCTGCATGAACAAGTTAGAAGCACTTAACACGTGCACATTCTGCCAAGACTGCGGTATATTCACCTTAGATATGCAGAGCCAACATGCTGATGGGAGTTAAATGTAACACATTTGACCTTTTCAGGAAAGTTGAAATGTAATTTGATATTTTCAGGGGAATGCACATGGGTTGTTGCTGAACTTACGGTAATCCACGACATTTACTATTCATGAATACGTTGTTATTATTATTATTATTATTATTATTATTATTATTATTATTAGTAGTAGTAGTAGTAGTAGTACTTCACCAGGGCTAACCTGTGTCAGGTTTGGGTCAGGTCCGGGTGAGGTTTGGGTCTTGGATTGCCTAGAACTATTCTGGCTGGGTTGGGTTCAGTCTCAAGGTCTCGGGTATGGGCCGGGCTGGGGTTTTTATTTCAGGCTCGTACAGGGCTCTAACTGAAGGACACATACACCCACACATTGACACACACTGTCATACTCTGGGCAATTTACTGTAGCGATGTCAGCTAAACTACATCTTTGGGCTGCAAATCTCCAGCCCTACTCATGCAAGGTAAAACAAGGTAAAAGTGCTACCTAAACAATGGAACAAGACAAATATTTCCGTAAGAAAAATAAGTTATTAGAATGATATATGATTGCTTAGGAGCTATCACCAATTTCTATGAGATTATATTTCACTAAACCTTAAGTGTCAGATAGATGAAGGGTGAGATGCAGGTGGGCGGACAGTTAGATTTTCATTAAGATAGTAATTAGAACAAGCATTATGTGACTTCTGCCTGCCTTGCTACTTGTTAGTATGGAACTGGGGTACAGAGAGGTGGAGGTGGGTGATTTTTTTGAGGGGTAAGCAGTTGAAGCCAAAATATTTTCTAATCCCTTTGCATAGACAGTTTAAATTCTAATTTTTGATATCAGGAATGATAATTACAACACACACATCACTTTTTATTGATCTTAAAAAAGAAAAAGACTCTAAATGTATCACTAGTACGTAACTAATTTAACTCGTTTATTGCCTGTGAGAATATAGTCTCATGGAAAAAAAAAATAGAACTGTGTGCTTCTGGATTGTTTTATTAACCCTAGGCAGTGATACAACAAATTATACTTGAGGTGGAAGGCATGCTGGTTTTTAATCTGTATGGTTGGACGGTTTTGATGTAAGGAGTGATGATTGCAGTGCTCAACCATTAAAAGAAACCTTCCTGTAGCAGGATAGAGGAAGGCCATAAACTGGAGCGGAGGACAGATTTCCTGGGGATGAGGAAACTAAACCGATTTCTCTGTGTGTGCATGTGCTGGAAAAAGAAAAATAAATGCTGTTGCTGAGGTTCAATTTTTGTGTGATCAGGACAACTGCAGCAATCGTGAGACAACTGTGCTGGCAAGGAGAGAAAGAGTCAGCGTGAGAACAGCCTGATATTGCGGGCAGCTTTGGACATAATCTTTTTTTCATAATTCTTTTCAGGGGAGCCAGTATGCCTGCCTGAATTCAACATTTAACTCCCCACACTCACCTCTGTCTGCTTCCTGAAATACTGGGGGCAAAGATCAGAAGAAGCAGTACCTGTCATGACTCCTGGCAATATACGATGTTATTCACACCTGCCTTTTTCAGGTGTGCAGATCTGGTGACTGCCAACTTCCAACCTGTTATTTTCTTAATTTGCAGTGCATTCTTAAGTGGTCCTTTTGCACTGACAATTAGCAGTATAAGAAGAAAATGCTGCAGATGTTTAATTTAGCCATACTTGAAAATCTGCATTTTGAAACATTCTGAGTCAAAGTATTTTGAAGAATTTTATCTTCTAAATACTTTCACTTCATGCGGTTTGTTGAAGCGCTCTGCAGCGCTCTTTTTTTTTTTTTACACATAACCATAACCACCAAAACAATGTACGTGAAACATCCATATGCATAATTACATATTTCAAAGATACATGTATTTTATGGATTGTTTTCCCGACAATTCCATCCAGGGTATGCAATTTTCCTATTATAGGCTCTTAGGTTATATTAATGTTGCGATAGATAAGTAAATATAGATATTTTGTTGTGTGTATTGCTCAGGCAATTATAGTAGAACATTTGTATAGCATTGACTGGCATTGTTGTGTCTTTAGAATCACTTAAATGTGCTACAGAAAGTGAACTCACTATTTTATAGCTTTTGTCTGAATATGTGAATATCTAGTTTAAAGAAAAAATATATCCATCCATCCATTTTCTGCCACTTATCCGGGGTCGGGTCATGGGGGCAGCAGTCTAAGCAGGTATGCCCAGACCTCCCTCTCACCAGTCACCTCCTCCAGCTCCTCCAGGGGAATACCAAGGCGTTCCCAGGCCAGCCGAGAGATATAATCTCTCCAGCGTGTCCTGGGTTTGCCCTGGGGCCTCCTCCCAGTAGGACATGCCCGAAACACCTCCCCAGGGAGGCGTCTAAATGGCATCATAGACTGATGCCCAAACCACCTCAACTGGCTCCTTTCGAGGCGGAGGATCAGTGGCTCTACTTTGAGCCTCTCCCGAATGTCTGAGCTCCTTCCAAATGTCTGAGCACCCTGCGGAGGAAACTCATTTCTGCCACTTGTATCCACGATCACTACCCAGAGGTCATGACCATGGGTGAGGGCAGGAACGTAGATCGACTGGTAAATCGAAAGCTTTGCCTTCCAGCTCAGCTCCCTCTTTACCATGACAGAACGGTACAGCGTCCGCATTACTACCAACACTGCACCAATCTGACTGCCGATCTCCCGCTTCCTTCTTCCCTCACTCTTGAACAAGACTCCAAGATACTTAACCTTCTCTGCCTGAAGCAGCAGCTCATCCCCCACCTGGAGATGGCAATCCACCCTTTTCCAGTCGAGAACCATGGCCTCAGACTTGGAGGTGCCAACCACTGCACCCTCAGCTGCAACTGCCCCAGTGCATGCTGCAGGTCACAGCCCAATGATGCCAGCAGGACCACATCATTCGCAAAAAGCAAAGACATCATCCTGAGGGTACTGAACTGGACATCCCCCACCCCTTAGCTGCACCTGTAAGTAGTAAAGGTTATGAATAGAATCAGTAACACAGGGCAGCCCTGGTGGAATCCAGCACCCACCAGAAATGAGTCTGACTTACTGCAAGCAATGCAATACAAACTCTCGCTCTGTTTATACAGGCACCTGATGGCCTGCAACAACGGACACTTTATCCCATACACAAGAAGCACCCCACACAGGACCCCCCGAGGGACATGATTGTATCCCTTTTCCAAGTCCACAAAACACATGCAGAGGTTGGGCAAACTCCCATGAACCTCTAGTATCCTTGTGAGGGTGAAGAGCTGGTCCAGTGTTCTGTGACCAGGAGAGAATCTGCATTGTTCCTCCTGGATCTAAGGTTCGAACAAATGGGCTGACCCTCCTCTCCAGTACCCCGGCATAGACCCCGGCATAGGCTGAGGGGTGTGATCCCCCTAAAGTTGGAACACATCCTCCGGGCCCCTTTCTTAAAGATTGGGACCACCACCCTAGTCTGCCAAACCAAAGGTTCTGTCCCCACCATCCCCGCAATGTTGAAGAGGTGTGTCTGCCAAGACAGCCCTACAACATCAAGAGCTTTCCAGGCAAATCTCTTCCACCCCCTTAGAGCCTTACCACTAAAGAGTTTTTTTTACTACTACAGTAACTTCAACCATAGAGATGGATAAGTCCTCCTCTGAGTCTTCCAGCTCTACTTCCACCAAGGAAGGTGTGTCAGTGGGATTCAGGAGATCCTCAGTATATTCTTTCCACTGCCTGACTATATCCCCATTTGAGGTCAACAATTCTCCATCACTTCTGTAAGCAGCACGGGTAAAGCCCTGCTCTCTCCTCCTGAGTCGCCTGACGGTTTGCCAGAATCTTTTCGAGGCTAACCGAAAGTCCTTCTCCATGACCTCACCAAATTAATCCCACACCCGATTTTTTGCTTCAGCGACTGCCAAAGCCATTTTATGCTTAGCCTGCTGGTACCTATCAGCTGTTTTAGGAATCCTAAAAGCTAAGCAAGCTCGGAAGGCCTCCTTCTTTAGCCTGATAGCCCCCTTTACTGCTGGTGTCCACCACCAGGTCTGTGGATTCCCATTAAAACAGGCACCTTATGGCCACAGCTTTGCACCAGCTCCTTAGCAATGGACTCCTGGAACATGGCCCATTCAGGCTCAATGTCCCCTGACTCCCTTGGGATGCAAGAGAAGTTCTGCTGGAGGCATGAGTTGAAGATCTCCTAGACAGGGACCGCCGCCCGCTCAGCTCCTATCATCACTATGAACTATGTTCAAAACATGCAGACACAGATCCGATGATACAATTATAAAGTTAATCATCAAACTGTGGCCTAGGGTGCTCTGATGCCAGATGCACTTATGAGCACCCTTATGTTCGAACATGGAGGGCTATAAGTAAGCCCACCCCTCACACAATATATAAAACCAAATTGTTTAACTAGTTATTTATTATGCATTGCTCTTTCTAAAAGATTAATCAAAAACAAATGATAACTGATTGCTTTAGACACATCCATACCCTGGCTAAGTATTTATGTTTTGTGCCCGAATTCTGAAAAAGTGTGTGGTCACTTCAGGTGTCACTGTGAACATGTTGGGACAAAAAGTAATTTTCTCCCAGTGCCTTGTCACACCCAAAGGCTGCTGCCTAAGCAAAAAGCGAGACCTCCTCTTGATGTCAAAGCGAGACCTCCTCTTGATGTCTGGGGAGTCGTTTGATGTTATGTTGATTCGGAATACATGATGTAATTGCATTTTGACTTAGTGCTACATACTTTCATTGCCAGGTAATTCATTACTGAATTGCCTGGAAAAAGAAGTAATTTTTGCTCAAGGAAAGTGCTGTCAAATTTGATGAAAAGGAACATGGGCATGATGTGTCATTAAAAATAACTAGTGACCATTTTTTGGGGGTTTCTATAAGAACACTTCCTGCTTTTTGTTACACTTTTTATGTTCTTCATCACTGTCCTTTGGCAAAGCATATGTATTGCCCTGCCCCACTTTCATGGTTTCTGTGAATTTTTTCTGAGAGGGAGAGGCCACGAAACGTGCCATTTTTTTAACATAAGTCATAAAATGATAAATGTGGAAATATAGAATATACTATACTGTACATAAAGAACGTAATAATGCTCTGAATAATAAACAGATGGCAGTAATCCATCTGTTTATCTGGGAGGCCTTTCTTTGAAAATAGAGGCATCGTTATAAACTGGATTTACAAAATTAACTATAAAATGAAGAATATTTAGAATATTTCATTACATACCTGTATTGTTCCAGACAAATCTAAGATCAAAAGCATATAATTAATTTCAGAGTATAATCAAAAGCATATAATTAATTTTAGAGTTATTACTTGACCCTTCTTCATAGTGAAATATTTTACCCATCAAAAAATACATTTGTCTAAGAGGCAGAGATTGGGCTTTCAGTTGGTACTGATAACAAAAAACTAAATATTTAGACTACATTTAAACCATTAATTTAAGATATCATTTATCAAACCATATTTAAGATCATATCCAATCTATTTCTATTCTGGCTCTAGAATAATGCCCCTGTTTACAAGTATAAGTTTAAACTTCAGTCTCCATGAGATGATAAATATGTTAAACAGCACATCAGTGTGTATGTTATTGCATGAATTTTGTATTGAAGATTCAAGCATCATATTAAGCCTGAAACACATCAAGCCAATTTTCAGCCATCTGAAGTCATCAGGACGATGGTGGGAGTTTGTGACTGGCCATCGTGCCGATGTGTGTGGCCGTCAGACACAGTCTGTCCTCGTTGGTTCTGTTTTGGCCGATTGAGCATGCCCGAATTGTGTTGGAGCTAATCAGCGAAACTGAGCTCTCTGATTGGACTGAATGTCAAATATCACTTCTAGTTGTACCGATGTGTTCCAGCACAAATTTTCACAATCGAGGGGAGCTTTTGAAGAAGCACCAACACCTTCCTGCCATCACCTGCCTGCCCTCTGCTCCGTGACAATATAATTTGACCTCCTCTGCCAGCCCCTGGACGTTGGGCTCCCCCTTTGAGTCTGGTTCTTCCCAAGGTTTCTTCTTTCTAGGGAGTTCTTCCTTGCCACTGCCGCCTCTAGCTTGCACACTGGGGGCTTTGGGGGAAGATAATGTAAAGCGCTTTGAGACAATGTAATGTTGTGAAAACGCGCTATACAAATCAAATTGACTTGACTTGACTGACCGTTCATTGGTTTTGATTGGCGCTAGCCTTTTGATGTAGGCTTGGTGTGTAGCCAGCTTTAAACATAGTCCTATATGTTGCATAGTCACAAAATTAACTATGGCATGCAAATGCATGAGGAGAGCAGAGTGACCCAATGGATAACACTATTGCCTCATTTCCCAAGGCTTGTAGGGTTTGAATGCTCCCTATGAAATGTGTGTGGAGTTTGCATATTTTCTCCGAATTGCATGGGTTTCCCCTCGGGGGACCTGCAGACAGGGTAACTGGTCTCATTGAATTACAGATAGACTATGATTGTGTGTGTGCTTTGCAATGGACCAGCATCCCATAGAGGGTGTACCCCGGCCTTGTGTCCTGCGTTGGCTTTGATAGGCTCCAGGGGCTCCCAGTGACCCTGACCACGATACATGGAAGTGCAAGGACACAGCTCTAAGATCCACTGCTGCTTTCATTGCACATAGAAATGAATGTAACCGGTCATGAATGTTTACCATTAGTATCTGATAAACTGTGTGTGCACATCGGTGTAATTGGGTAGTGCTGTCCAATCTATACCTAACCTCATTCATTAAATCCCGCTGTGAACATTAATGTCGGTGGGTAACAAGAGTGAATCTTCCCTACACACTGACTACTAAGCGGCTTCGCGAAAAATCTGCTGCTGTCCGATAGAGGTGAGAGGGCAACATAGCCGGTTTTTATTAAAGATGGCACCTGTTTGAGATGCTTGTGTGCGACACTTCCTCTGCAGCTGAGCGCGGCCCTGACTGACTGTGTGCCGAGCATTAGATCCTCAGCGCTGTTGGACCTGTACCTCTGCTGCCCATCACTAAATATAGCATGCAACAATAGTACTGGAGGAGCACTCTAGGGCCTGTGTGACTCCTACTGTAAAGAGGGGAAAAGAAAGAAGCCAAAATATACTGACAGAATAGAGCTTTCCTTCTATTGATCTACCAAACTAGAAGGTCATTTTTAGATATCCAATGCAGACCGTATTCCTTATACCTGCCCCCCCTCCCCCTTTTGGGATCATGAAAGGGAAGGTCATATATTAAATCTGCTTTCAGGAGATGACAGCCCCACGCACGTAGCATTAGGGAGATGCTAACCATTCTCCCGCACCTAATTTTCAGCAGCACAGATGCGTCGACTCACACTTTCATACAAGTGAAGGGTGAGAACAGCGTGGAGGAAATCACACTTGAGCTCCTGAGCTGCCGGCTAACCAACCCATCTTATTTAATCCACAGACAAAAATATTTCCGAGGAGCATAAGCCCCGCTAACCTGGTTGTCTCCAGCTGGACCTGGTGCTTACAGGGTTTCCTATAATAGGTTTTCATACTACGGTACAAACCCACTGTTTTATTTTTTAATAAACTAAATAAAATGTGCTTGTATTGCTGAATTCTGACTGGTGTCCTTCACTGTGTCCTGCTAAATCTGTTTGCCGAGGAGGGTTAAATGTGACTCACCAAAGGGGCTTTTCAATCTTCTCTTTGTATGCGCTAGTGTCATGGAGAGGCGGTGAATGCCAATTCAGCCCAGAACCTTTTTGAAGTTTGAGCTATAAATGGCTCTCTAATGCCAGAATCAAAAAACAAACATTTCCATTCAGTAAACAGACAAAAAAACCTAAAGTACATAAGGGATAAATATAAGGATTTTTAAGGTATAATTAGAAGATGTTTATAAATATGCATTTTAATAAAACATTTCAAAGTATGACAGCTTAAACAGACTATAAACTGGAAAATGAAGTAATGCAAAGCAGAACGCAAAAATAAAGCATTCATTATACAATACAGTGGATATGTTGCTATGAAGAAAATTGCTTCTTGAGTTGTAAATATCACGTCTTCAATTATCTTTTTCTATTTATATATGGGGAAAGTACACAGGGAAATGACGTTATAATGTTAATGACAGGACTAGGGAGCACAGGACCAGGAAGCACTTTTATACAAAGACTAACAAGGGAACAGAACAAGAGGCAGCTGGAGTGAATCACAGAAGGGCAGGAACAAGAGGTAAGACTGATAAGAAATAGGCGTGGCTCGTTAGGGCCATGCTGGGAAAGGAAACAGGAGGATTGGTTGGGCAGGGCGCGATAGTTACCTCAAATTTTAATTGAACATCAATTATAATACGTGTGAAATGGAATGTTATCCATTTCTGTTCCTATGCCAATCCAAACACAGACTTTTTTGTTTCACTTTTTTAACATTGCGGTTAGTATATTTAAAATTTTTAAGCATTTTCCCTAGTAAAGTTTATATCAGGTTAAATATTATGTCTTCATAAAGTGAGAGGATTTAAGTCTAAGAATCAAATAGGTGGTACATGAATATTTTGGCTCTCAAGACTATATAAATGAAAAGCCTTTGTACAGAGTGGCTTTCGATGAACGTGACCAGGAATAAAGGACACACTTCCACGGAGATTTCCAGTAAAAATTAAACAAATGCTATTCATACAAAGCAACCTGACTTTTAATAGTAAATTCTTTTATGCAAGAGCATTAAGCCATTCACACATTAAGCTCTGAACAATTTAAGTAATGCGATGGCTCTCCTATGTCTTTTGTGGTCTTACTGCACTGTACTCTAATTCCATTTTCTTCTTTGTACTTTGTACTTCAGGACATGCTCAATAACAAATATGGCCCAGTGGGATATGCCTCTGTATCGGTGATAGAAAGGTTGCTGGTTCGAGCTGAATACTTGACAGAATAGTCCCATCTCTATTAGGCTCTTGAGCAAGGACCTTAATGCTCCAGGGATGGTGAATAAATGGCTGGACCCTGTGCTTGGACCCCAAGATTTACACTAAACTCTGTGTAGATAATTGCATTATGCTGTACTTTTTAAAATAACTGAATAATTGAGAAAAAAATATATTATATTTATTGTGTAAAATGTATGAAATATATGCTTCCCATTCACGTCTTGTGTGTGTTAACTAGACCATCTGCCCATGAATTTCCAAGCTCTGCGTTTTAATAATTTAATAGAGCTTTTTTTAAAAAAAAAATCTATATAGATCTAGAGCATGTTATTTGTATAAATAGATCATAGCATCAAAATATCAGTTAATGGACAATTTAATAGACAAAAGCCAATTTTGTATATATCAACACGATACATAAAGGAACTGGTGCTCATTGGGGTCAAAGTCAGTTAAGGTAATGAGCATAAAATCCTCTACCAGGGTAATGATAGAGGACAACCTATTGCCATAGTAATTTATCTGGAAAAAAACATTCTTAAACATCATTAGTTTTACTTTTACTTTTCCAGTATAGTGATGTTTTAGGGGGCCATATATATATATATATATATATCCCCCCTGTTTATTTGCAGCTACATTTTACCTGAAGAGATTATTTTGGTTAAATGTTAAGGTTGTGATGGTACCCATATTCATCACATACAGTCTGGTATATCATTATCAGTTGTGTACATGCAAGGAAAGAAATGCTTACATTTATTGACACGGGAGGAACCGAAACTCACAAGTAGATCCTACAGATGGAGAACATTTTGCTAATTGGGACTGTGAGTTTGTAGTTCCAGCTAATGCTGGTCACAGTCAGTTACAATCGGCGGTTTGGGAACATTTTGGCTTCCCAATAAAGTACACCAACACTAGAGAGAGAGTAGCTGGTAATACCAAGACTGTCGGCTCTGTTATATCAAACTCGGATATGTTGCTGAAAACATAAGCAACATGGTAACTCATTTGAGACGTCATTAATCATCAGTCATCAATCATCAGTCATCAATCAATGTGTGCACAACTGGAACAAGGCAGAAGCAGCCCCTGCAGGCAAGTCTCCCATTGGCATCTAAAGGTGCTTTTACTAGAAAATGCACCAGTTGGACTGAAAAATAACTATATGCTATAGAGGTGTTTATCGCAACAGATATGCAGCCATATTCTGTAGGAAAGAACATAGGATTTAGTTTGTGATTATTGTTACCATATTATAGTTTCTTTTTCAGATTTATTTGACGTAATTGTTTTTACAATGTTTAAATAAGGGTCTCTTAGATTTTGTTATTCAGACATGTCAACAGACGCGTTGCCTTTGGATTGCGACTGTTCCTACTGTGTTTGCAGTTTAAAAGCAAACTGTTTTCCATGTATTGAAATTGCCGTTACACCGCAGCTGAAAATACACTGGAAATTCACTAAACGTAAATCCTATCTTGGACATGTGATCACGTATCCTGGGCTGACGTTGGCTCACCTGGGGCCCCGCTCCTCCTCAAAGACAGGCCTATTAGGGGCTTCAAGTGAACAACCACATGAGATTAATTTCTCATTAGTAACTTGTGTCATTAGTACAATGGCTTCAGGTAAATGAAAGGACTCTTCAGCTGACTTTGTCATAACCTCTTAGCTATTTGTTGTTCACACAAGACTTTCTAGAATGCAACAACTGCAACATTGGAAACGCTATATTTCATTTCGAAAAATAAAAAAACAAAACTGTCTTGCCAACAAAAGCCACACAAAACCAAATAATTCCTCAAATGGACTTCTGAAGGAGCCCCACAAGTCCAGTGCTGAAACCAAACCAATTGGATCTGGGTGGGGATTACAAATGCTCAGCAACACTGTGTCGTCCTTAAACTGGCCTATTGTGCAACCCATGCACAATTCATACTACCACTTCATAGTCTTCAACCAAGACACTCTCAGTATATTAGTATCTACACTCATAGTCACCTGGACCTGTCTGATAGCTAATTCCCTGCTTCCAGCTTCTCTGAAAGTCTCAGGATCAGTAAACTTAAATGCCTACTATTTAAGACACCTTCCCAGCAGTATTGAGTGGTTTTTAAGCCTAAAATACCTTTATACCTTTAGTCACCTTTATACTTAACCACAATACTTTTTTTTCTCCCCCTGAACAACCTTAACCTGAGGACAGCGGTAGAAAAGTCTCCTTAAAAAGCCATTTGAGAATATGCGTCAACTATGGCCAGTTTGTTCAGGTGCATGTTTCTTACATATCTCCATGACAACCTGCATCATGGGAACTCAGGTTGTCAAAAATTCTGGTTAATACTCACCTTCCTCACCAGTGGGATGCATATCGACTAACAGCCCTGTAACTCCCTCTTACGGCTTGCATAAAAACGGTTTTCTCATTTCAGTGGTTTACACATCGACCTCGGGCAACCTACATATTCGGTATGAGCAGGACTGGTAATGACATAGTGACATGTCCTGTGGGCATCAGCCTCTGCAGCGATCCTGTCTTCTTCCTGCCCTGCTGCCTTTACTTCTCGGCATGCTACTGCAGAGGCTAGACTCGCATCCCACCTTGGCAGACTCTTCAAAAATCAAGGAAAATAAACACATCAAGCAATCTTTTACAAAGCAATATGAACGTCGGGCCAGAGTAGCTAATCCTCCTAAACAAGCACACATTCACATACACAGTCCAACAGCACTATAAAGGAGAAAAAAACAATTCACCAATCCTCTACTGTTGGTCTACGTAAATAACTTAATTAATTGCTCCATAAAATAACGTTCACAGCTGGCCATACGAGGGAGAACAAAGCAAAAGTAGAAAAGGGGGTTATAATACAGTAAATTAGTTGGTGTGGTGCTCCTTGGGGGTTAAAGCTGGTCTTACCCAGAGGACGGGAGTTGCTGACTCACGGTAGGTGAATTTCAGAGATAAGACTTGCTAATCCTTGTCTGTGTTATTTTTAATGACGTAATTTTTGGAGCTTACAACAAGACTGGTAAAGTTACATGCATTTGCTGCCTTCTACACTAAAAACCTTCCGCGTAGCAACCCCAAACTCAGTCATGCTCCACTCATTATTTGTGATGGTTTCTCCATATTAATTTATGCATAATATATATATAAAAAAACAATAATAACAAGCAGTATGATTCCTGTGCTAAAAGTAATAAATGCAAACACAGAACACAATGGATGTAAACAGCTATAATGTTCCCAGAACTGCTCATGCAATGCAAGGTCACAGCATGCTTTAGGCTTGTCCTTGGAAGCCCAGGACACCATGGAAGGGATGCCATACTAAAAGCAACTTTTTAGACAGGGACTCACAATGCGTTTGTATTATGGAGGAGACCCATGCATACTCCTCTCATACACACACAGACCTCTACTAATTTCCTAGTGGGGACTGTTCATTCTACAGGCAAAACCTCAATCCACACAATGACAAGTTTAACCCCTACCCAGCTCTAACCGTAACCATAACTAACCAAACAAAATTCAAGTCTTTTGGCTTTTTAAGTTTTTTTTTGCACAAAAAATTTGGTCCCCACAATGTAACATATACATGACCCACACACACACAGCTACAGCACAAACCAAACTTACGTCTCTTAAAATATGAGGCCACAGCTTTACCCACTGAGCCACCATCCAGCCCTGGGTCACATCAGGACAGAAGAAGGATGTTCTCCGACTCTCTTTCCTTCCAGTCACATGCTGTGCCATACAGTTATATAGCAGTCTGCCATTCTTTAAACCACGAAACCCAGCGGCGTCCAACTCTCCCCCTCTCTCTTTTTTGCTAAAATGTCCTAAATTGTATCTGCTCACATTTACCATCGGAAGGGAAACACACCGAGAATTTCTTAGTCAAAAAGGGGCATAGGTCTATTGTTTCCTTTCCATTTTAGAAAAAGCCAGGCACACAATTTACACAAGTACTCGTACACAATTCACAGTGCAAAATCACAAGAATTACAATCAAGTGCAGGACATGAGCAAATGAAGTACATCACAGGTGAGCAGGGGGATGGTTTTTTGCAATTTTTTTATTTATTTTATTTATGTTCATTGTATGTCTTATTGTAAAGCATTTTAGCTGCAGAATTCTGATGTTATGTGCTCTATAAATAAATTGACATTCACATTGACATATATAATTTAATACTAAGATACTTCATTTTAAGAGCCCAGCTACCATACTGGTTTTTTTTTGTTTTTTTTTTAACAGGGGGTTTCAAATCTTACCCCCAGCTCATTTGGCTGTAGCGTTTGTATATTCTCTACTGTTTGTACACGTTTCCTCCAGCTTTATAAAGACATGCAATCAGGCAAATTGCTCATGCTTTGCCTTGTGCCCACTACTGAATAAGCGGATTGGAAGATGAATGGATATACATGAGGAGTCCTGTGGTTCAAGCTGGCTCCAAAAATTAGGTGCCAATACATTCTGTGCAAAGTTATAAATCATGCAGCTCAGTTTGCTACTTTTTATAGTTTGTTATGTTCTTCACAGGACTAATTCCCTGGAGTCATTAGCAATATTCACTGACATATCACTTTACTATTTAGACATTCAGAATCAGCAGCATAATATATATTCATAGAATGTGTGAGTAAACATAGAATATAAATATATAGTACCTATATTTTGAGAGGAAAATTACTCTACAAGGAAGCCTACTTATCTATTTCAGATATGTACTAGTAACTTCGAATTTCATTTTGATACTATATTTTATAATTAACAAAACTGACATAATTCAAAACATGATCAGAGTAATCCTTATTCTTAAATTTCTCCAGTTGTATTATGGGTTAATGTAGATTTAATAAAGTTGGTCATACATGTGTGTGGTGGTGCATTGGTTAGCACTGTTGCCTCACGCCTGTTGGACCTGGGTTGAAGTGTGTGCTAGGGTTCCTTGTGTGTGAAGTTTGTATGTTTTCCCTGTGTCATTGTGGGGTTTTCTCCGGTTTCCCTCCAAAGATATGCTGAGGCTAACTGCCAAATTGCCCAAAGGTGTGTGAATGTGCCCTGTGATGGGTTGGTGCCCCATTCTGGGATGTCCCTGCCTTGCACCTCTAGGCTCCACACCCCTTGTGACCTTGAATAGGAAAAGTGGTTTCAGAAAATGAATCACACATATGCATCTTCTTCTATGTGTCCCCCTGATTCAGGTGCCAAGAAGCTTTGCCTTCTTTTCGTGCTGCAAATCAGTGGCTTTTGCTTGGGAGGGTTAAACAACCATTGACAGGAGCCTGACAGAGCTCTGAAGAGGAAGGCAGAAGACCGTGCTAAATCATTCTGTGGAATGAAGCCAGTTCAATCAAAATTGTCTAATAAAAAGATTTATAAAAGGAGTCTGACCTCCATCACTCAAATCTGAATCTGTGGAAAAACCCTTAGCTGAGCTCTACTGGAACCCTGCTTGCATTTAATTTATACATATTTAATTGACAAACTAAACCTATTTTACTGGGCTAGGGGTTCGATGGTTATATCAAATAATGGAGAAAAAAAAAATTATGGAGCAGTGAGGATAATCACTGCCATTGGTTCTCTAACTGCACAAAGCACATTAGGGGGAAATAGAAATAGCAAACAGATAGGACAGTGTATAAATGTATAATTGCATTGTGTCCAATTATTACAATGCCAGGCATCCAGGTCTATAAGTAAATTGTTGTTGTGTCTGTTTTGTGCCACTGTGAGGAGTGAAGGGGTGACATTTTTTTTCCATTCAGTTTTCACTTTGGTTTCACTTTCAGTTCAGTAATTCTTACTGAAAACAGTCACACATTTCCATTTTATTTATTTTCTCTTCACACAGTCGTGCAATAGTTTTTATTAAACTTTTTATGGTGGGGCATGATCCACGTGCAGCTCCACAAGCATGAATTTATTATCAATAGACAAAAACACAACTAGTAAACAAAAGGACCACATGGGGTCAAAACCAAGGGTGATTGAACACAAGAACAAAAAGGGTAAACTAAACACCATCAGCAGGAGCTGGAAACACTGGTAAAGCACAAGGCCAAACAAAAACATCAAAACACAGCAACAACCCCAATGACCAACTGAGGAACAGAACAAAGGCAGGCACTTAAATACACTGATAACAAACAAGGGACGGGTGAGAACCATAATCAATTAACCAATCACTAGCGACTAAGGGGCAACAAGAAACAGGTAGGGTACATTTACAGGCTGTAGAAACTAGGAAATATTAAATACCAAGTGTTTCTGACACTAGCAGCAACTTAGAACACAAGTAAACCAGAACATAACTAAGCAAGACATGGGCAGGGTAAACCAATAAACCATTAACAAGGACACAAAAGCAAAGACCTATATTACAATATAAGAAACGAGAGGAAAAAAGAAACACAAAATATCAAATGAAATATATGAAACTCATGATAGAAGGGATGCCTGCCTATTAGCTACACACTCAGCCACTGAGCCACACCAAGGCCAAATGAGCAGGGAAACACACTAAGGTAACTTCAAATAGGATGGCGACCGAGAACCACTGGCCAAACGGGGAGATGACACATGGGACAGGGACGGACGGGTACTGATCCTGACAAATCTCTAATTGTGTTACTGTAACACCATACCGATGTATGTGCCTATATTCCAGTATCATACGGCTGCATCTCAAATCTGCCAAACTGGAGATGGGTGAATGGAATTTCTGGAAAAGTAACACCGAGGATGACTAACCTTTTCTGCCTGCCAGACCGCCCTTATTTAACAGAGAGTGGGGTCTCTCACTGAGACACCTAGATGAGATGGCCAGGTTGAACTTGAGCACCAAGTTGCGTGTGAGTAACCAATGATGACACTATACAACAAAGCAGGGTCAGGCAAGCTGCACACTGAATCCAGGACACAAGGGGAAGCGATGAACCACAGAACAATCCAGAGGTCAAACTAGAGCCTAGCCAAAGTAATCTAGGAAACTTAAAGACCAGAAATAGTTCAGAACCAGATTTTTCTTAAATTGATTTATTACTTGCAGGGTGGGTGATTCCAGATTCGAACCATCTGGGAGTGGCTGTGGTTCTGAAGGACCACCACTCTTACAGATCTTAACACAATCTAGTGTCTACTAGATGTGTCCAGCAGAGACCCAGCTGCCAACAGAATGGCACCTTTTTCAGAGCTCAAAGCTTACTGTCAGCAGGAAACCATAGAATAATTATCCCCTTGCACCACACCAAGCCTTGGACCCAAGCATTAGACATTACAACATGGCATAGGACTCAGTTATTTATCGCATTACATTAAATGTACATATTTGGCAGACTTTGTCTCATGCAACATACAAGTGAGGCTAATACCACACTGTAAACATGCATGCTGTCATGGACTCCGCTAGGCATACATGCGGTTAGGCTGAGCTTTAAATAATGCCTGGGTATACGTGTAACCAATATTGCAGCAAGAGCTACCCAACAGCTACAAAACTACAAATAAAACTATTAACAAAGTAAGAATCTAATAAGATTATGCAAGGGCCAGTAAGTGCAACACAAGAGCGTTCAAAGAACAATCAGGTCAATAGAGGAATTCATGGAGGAGATGGATATTAAGACGTTTCTAGAGGGTACAGACTGACTCCTTATATGCGTATTTATTTCTGTGTAGGTTGTCTTAACTTTTGTACTTAGTCCAATATGCTGTCTTAATTATCATAGGAACAAGTGCACTTTGTCAAATTCAATATATTTTGAAAATAAAGTTTACGCTGATTCTGATTCATGATCCAAATCTCGATGAATGCAGCGTGCTTTTAATATCAGTAACCGCAGACGGACTTGTCCTTTGCATATGAAGATGAAACAGAACTTGTAAGAACATGTAGACATTCAGACCATTACAGAATTTTAATGCATGCTATCAAGTGAACATTGCATTGTCTCACATCTCCTTCACTGACTTTATGTAACTTCACACAATGCCCTTCAATTTTTGTTTCATGCTATTACAATCTGACTAAATCTCTCAATATTGTCACAACACATCATTTAACAATCCATACATATAATACAAACAGTGTATAATAGTTATCTGCATGTGAGCATGATTGAATAATGGATAACTGCATCCTCATTCTGTCACTAACAATAAAGAAACTGGGTAGGCAGACCTGCAAAGTGTATCAGCCATTAAAGTAGGACAGGTCTTAACCATGGGAAACAGCAATGGCACATGTCAGTACCTTCACAAAGAACAAATGAGATTTAGCACGTTGTGGTCCTGAGTGTAGAGTAGATGGGCATCAAATATATATAAGTTCATGGCTCAGATGAACAAATACATTATGCACCAAGATGAGAACAAGCCGCAACATGTATGGAGAGACTGAGACTGAACAGCATCAAAAGGGAAAAGCGTGCCAAAAATACGCAACATCTTCTTAAAGTGTGGCAGGAGAAGGGGATCTGATGAGGTGAACATGATACATTAAATATTTCATTCCATTAGTGGCATTGCCAGGTGGGCATTTGGGTATGTTGGGCGGGCACCAGTGGAGGGTCTCCTTGGGCGGGGTTGCAATGCATTCAGTGGGCAGACGATCCATTTGGGAGGACATTTTCCATCTGCAGGGGCACCGTAAAGGAGTGGAAGTTAGGCTGAGATGGAGTCAGGTGCCATATGCTAGTGTCATGGGACCAGCTGCCAGTGTGACAGTGCTGGATCTGACAGGTGTAAAGTGACCCAGTTATGGTGAAATCCCTGCCTATGATTCCTTTGGGTCTGCAGTTTCATTTCAAAAAGTCAGAGCATTCGGGTTACTCCACAATGTCCGCGAAGCGTGGTTCCCTTCCCGCCTAAATACTCCATCATTGCTCAGAAGTCTCTTGATAAATGAAAACTAATGAAACAGATTGTCATTTAATGAGTGTTCTGAAACATTCATATTTGATGTATCTTAATGGTGTAATGGAGCCAATGCATACAACAGCTGATTTATTATGTCATTTTTATGAACATTTGAGGTGAGATTCGAATCTTGTTCTTAGAGTACAAAGTAAAAGCTAGCCAGTATAAATGAACTGTGGAAAGAGATGAAAGACATTATGTCCTGAGAGTTAAATGTTTGGGGGGGGGGGGGGCACGGTGATGCAGTGGGTAGCACTGTCACCTCACCCCTCTGGGGCCAGGGTTCATGTCTCTGTCGGGGTTCCTTATGTGTGGAGTTAGCATGTTCTCCCTGTGTCATCGTGGGGTTTCCTCCAGGTACTCTGGTTTCCCACCACAGTCCTAAAACATGCTGAGGCTAATTGGAGTTACTAAATTGCCCATAGGTGTGTGTGAGTGTGCCCTGCAAGGGGTTGGAGCCCCATCCTGGGTTATTCCCTGCCTTGTGCCTATAGGCTCCGGACCCTCTGTGACCCCAAATGGGATAAGTGGATACAGAAGATGGACAGAGTCAAATATTTGATTCTGAGTTCAAAACAGTCCTTTTGTATTTTCTGTTCTACATGTGGTAAATGGTATGTATTTTATAGATATTTCAATCAGATTTTTTTCCTATTAATGCAGCATTAACCTATCAACCTACTTAAATGTTATGTCTAATATGACAGTCTCGTTTGACTTGTCCTCTTTTTAAAGTTATTAAAGAACCCAATATTGCATTAAGGCACTTTCAGAGCCTACAGTTGGTTGCATAAAAAATGCACAAGGAATGTTTTCTACCTTTAGGGGAACAGAAAAGTGGTACTTGGAGATGTAAGAACTCTCAGGCAGAAAGCAAATATATCAAAAGCATGGGAATAATTCTGAGATTTTATGAGATCAAAGCCATCATGGATCAGTGGGCAAACCCTTTCCAAGTCACAAGTGATGTGTTTTCCATACTCCATTACACAAGGATTGAGTAATCGGTTTTCCTGCAGTGAAGTTCAGAGCTGAGGTATCAGTGTCGGGCAACATAGTGCACCATAAAATTGCAATAGCAATTGACTTTGCTTTTGAAGCCAAATAAATTTTGAAGAAATGTGATCCCAGAGCTGAAAACATCAACATATTAGTAAAATTGCTAATGGTACCATAAACAAAATGTATCATAGGCAGAGGAGGGTGGGTGCTATCTGTCATTCTGAATTTCTTTTAATTACCACCCCATGTAACACTGCTGATTTTATGTACAGCCATTCCTCATCTACTGACTATCTTGGTTACTGCAACATTCTGTATGTTGTATCTAATGATAATACAAAAAATTAAAAACAATAATTTTCCAGCCAAATTTCATAAGCATGACAGCAACGCACGCCTGAGTGAGAGAGAGCTCTGAAGTAGAATGTACAAAACGTTGTTAAAAATGTCCATTTCTGGAAGGATAAAAGAAACTGAGTAAGGAAGGCTCAAGTAAAGTTGTAAGCACAGTCACAGACACGCCTAAGTTACCATGATATTCACTTAGTTACCATTTTACATAACAGCCTGGTTGTTGGAACAGAAATCGGTTGCTAAACAAGGAACAGTTATACATGGGTCTGTTGTGGGTTTTTTTTGGAATTTAGCACAAATGCCATCAATTATCTATTTACTTAATCCTTGAAATGGGAGACCACTCAAACAAAACTCAGGATGTTTGTCCATCACAGGGCATATAGTGTGAGGGAGACCATGAGACCATGCAAAATGTGCACGCATACACACACACACACACACACACACACACACACGTTTGTATTCATATCTTTGTAGGGACTGTCTGTTCAATTCTAGGGGAACGACCCTAATCCTAACAAAGACAACCCTAACCCACACCGAGCCCTAACCTTAGCCATAAGTAACCAAACAAAATACAAGACTTTTGACATTTTTGGTTTTTTGATTGCAGTCACAGATTTTTATAAAATTGAGTTTCCCTTTGTGGGGACCAAAAAGATGGTCTCCACAATGTCAAAATAACAGATTTTTTTCCACATTGTGGGGACAATTGGTCCCTACAATGTAATATATACATGACCTACACACACACACACGCACATGCACACACCAGAGGTTGGATACAAACTGCCAGCCCTGGAGGTATAAGGCATCGGTGGTACACACTGGGGTAAGTTCAAAATATACAACGTTCAATTATTGAATAAGAGTAACTCATAATTCAGCACAATAGCATATATTTACACCATCCTCTGGTCTTCGTTAGATGCTTAAATTGCATTCACACATATCACAGTAGTGACCTCTACTTTGACATACTCACCTCTTGTTCACCCTCTGATTAAAATTTAACGTTAGGTATATTAAGCTTTGCCCGGGCCTGTCCATGTTTTTATTCCCAGTACGTATTAAACACAGGGCACAGTTATTATCGTGCACAGGTTTTTGAATATTGACCCCTAGTTTGCTATGTACTCCCTTTACCCTTAATTATTCACCTTGTGCCTCAGTACGGCCCTGAACACTAGACCCTATTTGTTTGGTAGATGTGTACCTACAAGTAATGGCTTATTTTCAGTTAACATGTAAAAAGATATTGATGAAACGCGCAGAGAACTGTAGAAATTACTTATGCAGAAGTACCTGTGAAAATATTTTGTTTGAAAACCCAGTTTTACGGAATATGACGTGTTATGGAATCTGAATATGTTTCAAAAGCAAAACAAGAAAACAAGACATAATTTTTAATTGTCACATTGTATCTGTTGAATACTGATTCCGAAGGTCATTTGATTCACCGTGTTTTAAACATGTGTACCCCCTGAGTGTTTTGTAACATGAAACGAAACGAAAAAGCAATTTCATGCACCAGAAAACATGATGTATAAACAAAATGGATTCAAATATCCCCTGCGAGTCAAAAAACTTCCGTATGATTCTTTGCTTAACTTAATTCTTCAGGGTCGTAGCATTTCTACACGGATCGCACCCAAGTTAGCTCCCAGCTATTCTCCAGTGTGTTCACATGTTTAATGCAACTTAATGTAATTTCAAACTGGAAATCAAAACATGAAATTGTATTTTAATATCTGCAGAAGTCATTACCTCATGCCTGATGCGGTTTACAGCTCCCATGTCTGAAGTATCATTCTAACATTTAAATTTTGTTCATTTTTGTTCATATTGTAAAGGAAGGTAATATTTCCACGCGTACAAATGCGTACTATTTAGATAACGATGAAGGTGACATAAGAGACGTCCGCTTGTATTTTTTTTCCCCTGATGAGCTTTTAAAAGCCAGTGGTGTGTGTGTGTGTGTGTGTGTGTGTGTCTCAGAGAAGACATAAATGTCCTCATTAAAATTAAATGTTTCTGTTACTTTCATTTGAGCCGGCCTGCTAACCAGCTTGAGAAAATCACATAATGCAACTTGTGACCTGCATAGAGAGTTAATTGTGGAGGTTATTGAAATGAGTGATCTATGTGCTAAGGAACAGTGAATGCTCCCTAACTGCAACTAGATCCTGTACTCAGTTTTCCTGTTTTTCTTTATCACCTTTTATCCAGATTGTTCCATTTTTTTAATGGTATGTACATATATTCTATGGATGACTTTAGGTCCATTGGATAATGGTAAATCTATCAATGATTTTATTTTGTTTGTTTTGTACATAAGGTTTGTGTTTAATGTGTATTCAGTTATGTAGTATTTAATTAACGTGTATTAATTTCACCTATTACTTATGTGCATGTTATACTGGTTTGTGGTAGTACACTGCATTGAAACTTAAGACCAAAGTGTAAAATTGTGTTTATGTTAAGATGAGATCCAATGAACTTCATTGATCCCAAGGGTAATTTTACTTAAAATCCACATATCCACAGGGCATTTGAGGCCCACCCAAGGCACTGTTGGGATTTGAACCCAGGCTCTCCAGTTTGCTTTAACTACCTAAGCCACAGCGCAACCTCTCAGGGCTGGGAGAGTGAGCACAGACAATGTTATTAATTTCATCAATATCAATTACAGTTACAATTGTTTCGAATTTGACTGAAGATATTTAAACCCATTCATCATCCACAGTAAAAGAAAGAAAGAATGTAGATATGCTACTAATGCAGAAATCATTCTTTTGTAAAATGTTTTCCATCATTGTGACAGAAAAACTTACCTTATATTATTGTGGATAGTATGAATAATAATTGCTTAATATCATCTATGACCATATCCAACCTGCACTTCTTCCCTTAATTTTTACACGGCTTGCAGGATCATATGTTCTCCAAAGCATATTGTAAGAAAGTGGCATGTCTGACAGAGGTGCTTACATAGAGCCAGCAGAAACGACGCCTCAGTTTATTCCCAGGAACATGGAGCAATATGCACAGAGAGCACAGGCACAATCATTGGAAGACAAGTCTAAGATGCGAATCACAGCCTGGAGCTCAGAAAACACTACCTTTTCTGCCAGAGGCAATTCTATTAGAAATAAATATTTATACAAACTTCTTGATACAATGCACAGTGGAGCATAAATACTGGATAAAAATGGTACAAATCATGGTACAATGAGAGGTACAACAAAGCCCTATTGACATGAGGTACTTAATTGAAACATAAAAGAGAAAGAAGAAGAAATTAGACTGGACATAGCTTTTTGCAGTGTTCCATTGCCACCTGTTACAAGTGTCGGTGGTAGGCATGCCATCTCAGACTATTTTGGTCAACGAACAAAGGGTGAGTCACAGCTACTCTCAGCCAACTCTCAGCCTGGTGAGCAGACCCATTTTTTTTTTGGCAAATGCACCTAAATATAAGCTCCACTTGTCAAGTGATGGAGTATTTGAGGCTGTGACAGGTTTACTGGGTCGAAAGTTACTTGTTCTTCATGGTTATATGTTCTTATTCATGTCGCTGCCTGATCTTGGCTCAAATTCAGTGACAGGACCATACCCAGACCAGTTTCAAATGGATCAGTCCGGACTTCAAAAAAAGGGCTGAGATGTGTGAGAATTGGCTGGAAGAGAGCACGTATAGAACCAGTCTTGGGGATTAAAATGTCTTCTCCACTGCTACTCACTTTCATGCCCCACTTAATGTCACCTTTGTGAACAATAACAGTTCTGTTCATTTGAACAAATCCCTTTTCTCTGGTCTTCAAAGCCTGATATCACATTTAATGTGAAAAACAAAAAATGAAGCCAACGTTTTTGTTTCAAAATACAGCACGTGTAATTTTAATTGTAAGTCTGTGAAATGTGTAAGTTTATTAAAAATTACCTATCATGGACAAAAGGAAATTTAAGAAATATTACAATTTTATCTACATGTTAACAAATATCTGAAAAATTGAAATTGTCTATGTTGGCATTTCCAAAAAAGTTTGAAATTTTTAAAAAGTTCTGAAATTACCTGCATAGTTATACTTCCTAGTTATTCAGCCTTGGATGCAACCATGTTCTCGATGTATAGGGTCATAGTGGGCAAAGGAAATAAGGCAGGGGAATATCCTGGACGAGATGGCAGCTTATCACAGGCTGCCAGGGGCACTTTATTGCACAGGCTGAATCCCAAGGGCCTCAACTAACCTTTCACAACCCACCATGGTCAACAATTTCACCATTGTAAAAAATAGGAAGGGGGGCCTCTGACCATGTTAATGTCCCTCTGCACACACACACTATGGTCAAGTTATACACCAGGCTACCCAGGGGAAACCCTCATAACATGAGAAGAACATGCAAACCATATGCATATGGAGAAAGAGTGGGACTCTAACCCCCAGCCCTTTAAATGTGTGAGAACAGTACTTCCCAGTAAGCCAGCAATGCTCCCATCTGCTACAACTTCTAAATTAAGTACTCTCCTGATATAAATACTTTCATACATTTAAAGAGCTACATTGAAGAAAATCATTATGAATGCAGTCCCAACAAAATTCATCGAATAAAAAGTAATGAAGATTTTTCAATTTGTGGTCAAAAGGGAACAGGCCTGTTGCCAGATTAATAACGATTTTTGCTGAAAGAAAAGCCTGCATACACACACACACACACACACACACACACATATATATATATATATATATATATATATATATATATATATATATTGCATTGTCTGATCTGACCATGTGGCATCAACTGTGCACAGCTTCAGGGGCCAGGAAATTCCAGGACTTCTCCACCTGAGTCTATCTTGTGTATCTTGCAATATTTCTCAGTCCCCCACCCACTCCTGTGTTGGTATATGTTGCCCTCCATCTGTCAACCATCTTCGACTTTTCTCTTCTTTCTGTGTAATTTTCTTCCCATATGAGTCTCCAATGTACATGGAATTAATTTAAGTGCGACAATTCCTCCCATGATAATCTCGTTACTGGTGAAATGTAGCCTCTCAGTTACCATGCAAAAGTGCTTCAACTTTATCATTTGTCATTTGAAATATGCACTAAAAACATTTATTATAAAAAGGTGGCATGAAAGTTATTCTACCACATGATTTCACAGATCAGACAGAGTAGAAATCAGGAATAAGAAGGAATAAGACTTATTCTTGAGAAATTATTTGTCACTTTTCTTTTAACTGGGATGAATAAAAAAAAACACTTTTCACCTGAATAAAGCTGAAGGCCCAGTGCTTGTTTTCTATAACAAGGCCCTTGCAAGCTTGTATATTGTTTTGCAATCTTACTCAATGTTGCAGATGACAATAAAATACAAAATGGATGGTTGAAGTGGCAGATAATTTCTAGCGCAACGAGGAAGCAAAATGTTTATTATTTCTGTGGGGTAATAAGTCAGTCAGGATGAGCAAGACATGTCTTATCACGACAAGGTAGTTCATCAGCAAAACTTCCAGAAGCATGCTGATGCACAGCTATGTGGCACTTGAGGACAATTTATAGTAATAAATCCCTGCTTGCCTCTGCAAAAAACAATGCTCAAATGAAAAAGCCCAGAACGGCAGGATTTCATAGCAGCAGCAGACTCCCATGCATACAAGAGTTAAATATAAATACAATGGTGAGGCAGCATTCCGTTACTATTCCCCAAAATTATGGAAAACGCTACCAAAAACTATCAAAGAAGTCGAGTCAATTACTGCTTTTCAAATTTTACTAAAACACATCTTTTTGCTTCAACTATTTCATTTTTACGTTTTATTGGTTGATAAGTTCATGCATGCCTGCTTTGCTTTTATACTGTATACAATCTTATTCTCCTCTTATCTGCTGCAAGTTATTACACATTCATATATCGTACTGGACGTCTTATCTACTGCAACTTCACATATTTATCTACTATTGTACGTTTGCTTTTGTTTTAATATCGTTATTGTTGTTATCTTATTATCTTTTATGTCTATATTTTATTTTGTACTATCTTCTATTTAATTTTCTCTGATTATTATTCATTTATTCTTTTGTTTGAGGTATTCCTTTTATTTATTTGGCTTCTTTTGTCTACTTTTATCTTAGACTGATTTGATCATTTCTGTGAAGCACTTTTGCCTACAGTTTTGTATGAAAGGTAATATACAAATTAAAGTTATTATTATTATTATTATTATTATTATTATTATTATTATTATAAAATAAAAAGGGAATAATTAAAAAGAAACCTGTTTTTCAAAACTGTAATTTATAAATTATTATATAATAATAATTTTACGCATAATTTCATATAATGAAATATCCACACCTGTTCTGTTAAACCTATTAATTCCATCACTTGAAAATCCCATAAGGGATTTGTTATGATCATAGCGGTAATAGGCTGAGCCAGTCGAAATAACTGATTCCTTCTGCACTTTTGCACATGTCTTTCTTGTAGACACTTCATAAGATATGGTTTTCATTTTGCAAGCAGGTACTTATTGACTGATATTTCATTTTAGTACTCGGTTATATAGATCTCCAGGGTAGGAAAATCATTTAAAGTTAGTGAAAAATGAATCCATATCTTGAATTTACTACCCTGCTGCTTGCTATTATGTTATTGCCTTTATGTTGAAATACACAAAATGAAAATGGCAAGTCCACAAAATTCATAAAAGATTCATGCAACTTGGGGAGGGTTATTTTAGGAAAACAACAACTTCTACTAAGTATATAGTCAACGATTAATATAAGCTTAGCGTACCAATTCCTTATATACACCGCGGTAAGTAAACCCCTGAAATGTTTCGTCTAATTAGATGTACTTGGGCGTACAAGTATTTAATATTAATTCAACAATGTTATTAGTGGGTAGTTAGAATCCTGACAAAACAAGGGCTAAAGGGTTTCGTACCCAAGTCTTGGCAAATGCTTTTATCAACGAGGATCTCTGAACTGCAGCTTGAACTAGACACCTTTCTCTTGGCAGAGATCTGCTCAAGGTGTAGCTATGGGGAAACTGAGGCGATAGATTTAAAAGACCCCCCCCCCCCCCCGAGTCGTTACGTAATTGACAATGGCAGCCACAGTGCTCTAGGTCGGCACCGCCCACACCACACAATTGGTAAATACGGGTGATCTAATTTAACAAATCTAATTTAAATGCAATTTAACAAAGAACAATGAACATTACACTTTGCAATAATTTATCCCATAATAGAAACAAATGCAATTTTCTTCTGTGGAAAAATGAGTGCTGAGGACTGCTGATTCAGTATATCTGATGAATTCAACTCAGAGTCTGCCAAGTACTTGTCAGTGTGATCGATTCAGATCAGGGACTGGTGCAATTTCAGTATGTCTGACTGATTCAACCCAGAAATTGAAAGGCTCTATATAAAATTATAGTATAATATCTGTATAATCCAGTTTAACCAACCCGAGTGATTAGCCAGAAAGCTACAGCTATTAGTTTGTAATGAATGTATTGCACAGTACTCTTGCACTGAAGCTCCAGATATATATATATATAATATACTAATCCTGCATTGCAGAAATACCTAAGAATTTACTAGAGGCTACAATTTCTAACAAAGAAAAATTGATCAGAACATAAATCATTTGCTGGATATGAATACTACACATCAGTAGCAACCCAAATCAAAGCCAGGCATCAACCTAAAGTGGCCAATTACATAACACACACACACAAAACAATATAATGAGTCAAGGTAATACATACATAGTAGAAGATACACACAGTATGTGCAAGAGAGGTCTGATTACAGATGCTAATCATACAATACCACCCAGGAGATCTGGCTACAGAACGACACGCCAACAAGTGTGCTAATGACACGATACCATGCAGGAGTTCTGCGTACAGAGAGACTCTCAGGCTTATGGACCTTTCCTAAAAATCTCATCATAAGGTATATGTATTTCCATTGAACGTGGTAATTAACCAATAATTGACCAGATGCTAAAACTTATTTCCAGAGGATATGACTATCGATCAATAAGCAACCAGATCAGAAGACTTACAGTCAGCTGAAAGTCTAACTGTGGCGTTATTAAGTTTCTTAGTTCACCAACAATGTACAGCCTTCCAACTAGGTAATATCCCCATAACTTTCTATATCTTTATAGCAACGTGTTATACTTTAAGACTCAGACCTTTGTACGTTCACATTGGACCATTCAAATGAGAAAAAACATGAATATGAATCACTCTTATTAATATTACTGTAAACAGATCTTCTCAGATACAAACATCCTGCATGGATTTGTGTCACCAGAGTCAGGGGACAGCTGTGGGGGGTTAAGTTGGGAACAACAGAAATGTCAGATTTATTGTGTGAGTCCAGTCTTATTGGAGCTGACTTAACAGTCCCCCCCCCCCCCCGATGTGAAAATGCCGACCCAAAGGAATCCAAGATCACAAATTTCTTTTGAGCCAGCAGCATTACAAGGTCCTGACTGGCTGAGGCCAACAACAGGGATGTTATTTCTAACTCTGCAAGCCAGTTTGATATCATGTCTATGAAAATCATAAACAAGAGACAAGACACACTTTTCACACAGGGCAACACTCTCTGTAAATGTGTTTGATTTTGTGCCATAGATGTGGACACAACTCTTCCTGCATTCATAGTATTCAGCAGCAGCCACACTACCCAATACTCTGGCAGAATCTCCCACAGTTCACAGTTACATGTCTTCTTCAAGTCCACAAAAGTCCACCACCACAGCCTGCAAGGTTCAGCCATAGGGTAGAGTCTCCTGTCCATTATACAGTACAGACATAAGCTTTCCATTGGAGTCCAAAAAGTGTGATCTCCTAATGTCATGTTCACCTTTTTTAATAATATGATGTATATCACCCTAACAACATTGAATGCGCTCAACATCTGTGGACAGATTTCATCTACAACTGTAGCAATTTCACTGCAGAGACCTGTGACCACCATCGTACCTGCAGTCATAGTGACTCTGCTCAAACAGAAGTCTCAAACATTGTCTCCTAATGACTGGGAATTTCCACTAAGTTCCACAATATCCCTGGGGAGGGGGGGAGCATGTTCCCACCATGGTTGAACATATCATGAGCAATGTCTGCCTCCTCTTTGTGAGGCATTATATGGTTTGCCAAAACATCTTTAGGGCCACCAGGCAGTCTACCTTCACTGCAGCTCTTCTGGCCTGTCTCAGGAGACCCCTCCCCCCCCCCCCACAAACATTACCCTGAAAGCTTCATTATTCAGTTTGCCAGCTTCCCTCACCACAGGTGTCCATTACTGGGTCCTAGAGCTAGGACTGCCTTCTGGTCATTCGGATCATCAGCTGCTGCAACAACTGGCCTTATGAGAGCTTGAGTCTAAGTCCAAGTCCATTATATACAAGTCATTCTATATAAAACAAAATTTACAACCACACAGACAAATCTAAGGTGCAAAATATGAGTTTACTGGTTTAATTGAGATTCTTCGTACAATAAATTTAGATTTTAGTATTCATTTGGTGTTCATCAGAAATGTGATGACTAGCAAAGAGCTATTTGTAACAGCACTGCATGACAGCTGGCATTCAATACTGTGCTGTAGTGCTGATATTCAATACTGTATTGCTAGTCATGCTGGCAAGGCCAGCATATCTTATGTTTTGATGCTGGTTTGCTGGTCATTTTCTCAGCAGGGATGACATCATGACTTTACATGATGGGACATATCATCATTAACCAATTAATGAAGTACATATATAATAAAATACGGAGCACTAGATTGCAGCAAACCCAGATCATATGTATGTCTACAAGAATCCAGGGATGCCTGTTTTCTGTGAGGCAGTTGCAAAGAGTTAATTACAGTCTGTTCGGCTGTTAATAAACAGTCACTAGTGTAAATATTAAATGTTCGTTATTCAGGAGATGCTGAAGCAGCGTGTTCTGTTAACCAGCTAGCTAGCAACTATCCATCCATCCATCCATTTTCCAGAACCGCTTATTCCATTTCGGGTCGCGGGGGGCCGGAGCCTATCCCGGAGGCTGCGGGCGCAAGGCAGGGAACAACCCAGGATGGGGCGCCAAGCTAGCAACTATCTTCTGACTTTATTTACTAGTTATTTATTTCATTTTTGAAACCGCTGAGGGGGGGGTCAAGGGTCCCCGAAGTGACTATGAGTGGGGCCCCAGAAACCAGAAGCCCGTGCCCGTAGATAGTAAGCTATTAATATACACTTAATTATTAAAGTGAGTCATGAATGCATTAGTAGTTAACAATGACACTTACTAATGCTTATTTCTGTCTGATTTGTTAGCTTCAGTACTTACCGATGTTCTAATTGTTGAATGTATTAACTCATCATGACTAATGAATTAGTTCAATTATTAAAATGTGCTTATTTGTGTACCATATATATACATATACAAACACACACACATTCACAGACACATTAACACAAAGACACACACATACTGTATAGCCATTGATTTACCATTCTGGCCATTCTCCTCTAATCTTCCTTATTACAAATAATGTTTGTGGCCACAGAAATGCCATTGACTATATTTCTGTGTTTATCACACCATTCTATGTAAATGCCACAGTGTGTGAAAATCGCAGAAAAGTGGCAATTTCTGAGATACTGGAATCACCACACACAACACCAACAATTAAACCACGCCCCACATCGCTTAGATCATGCGTCTGAGATATTTTAATGTGTAATTGAACAGTAAAGAAACCTCTTGACCCTGTGTGTGTTCTGTATGTATTCACTGGCAGTCATATGATTCACTGTTCAGGGAAGAAGGTGTTTTCTTATGTAAGCTTGTGCACCTGATAAACTAGTGACTGTATATATAATATGTTAAATCTTTATGAAAGATTACATTGAACAATTCCAACCTATGTACACCACACCAGTCAGGTGGCACGAAAACCAGGGACTTTGAAATGAAACAAGCTGAATAGTGTTATAAAAAGATTAGCTAAAATTTAAGTTTCCAAGAGTACAAATGTATGTGAAATTAAATCTGAACTTGTCTTTGAAGTAAAACACTATGCAGTACAAACAAAGCCCAGCACACATTCTGATCAACACCATCTCTACCATCAAGCATGGAGGAGGAGGCATCACACTGTAGCAATCTAGGAAGCTTGTTGACACCATGCACAAGATACCATGAGCCAAATGACGGCATGTCCGGAAGCAAACCCTGTGTAAGTCAGAGATATGGGTTTTGAGTGAGAAGTCACATTTAAACAGGAAAATGATTCAAAAAAAGTGTAAAGACTAGAGATGTAAACCTTAAAAGAAGAAAGTTTGGTAATGCTTTACATTAACTGCACCTTCAAACATTATATGATAATACATATTATAATTGTCTAATCATGTAATGTTTGTAATTAAAGTTTATTAAAGCTACTAAGGTATGTTAGGATGTTAAGATTATGGATGTATTATGAATGCATTATGAAGGTGCATTGAATGTTCTATGAAGGTATTACAAAGGCATTATGAAGGTGCAGTTAATGTACAGTGTTACCGAAAGTTCTTATGCCATGGCTAAGGCACGGTCCCGGTTTTAAACTGTAGTATGGCCTGAAAATTTCTATTAAAAACTTGGAGATTTTTTGCAAATTAGCATGAATAAACGGGCAAAAACTCCTAAATCTGGGTATGAAAATCTTATGCAAACATTCCTACAAAGACTGGACTGTAATGGTTAACAAGGGACAACTCCAAGCCAAGTTCAGTCAAGTCAATGCATCACAATTCATGTTCTAAAGCAGAAAGTTTAGCATGCAAATTTTGCACTATATGAGTTGTCTTTAGGACGGTTGATTGATTAAGACACTGGACAGGAGATTTAATGAACATGTGCCTGCATAGGTCTAAGCCCTACTCCTTGTGGTTGTGCTAATTTATCAGATGAATTGCCTTCTTGATGGCATAGCAATATGAAATCTTAAGAGTAAATTGTACATCGATTCAAAAGCACAATCATGGAAACATAAGACTAGAAGTTTTACTAGCATGAAGCCCTTATACTTATTGGTCCTTAACAGTGAGGAAAAAACTACATTATATGCATTATTATATTATATTATATTAAATTAAATTATATTATATTATATTACTGAACCAAAAAACCATATTCTCCTAAGACCCTTGTAATCATTCCAGTTTCTTTTATAAATGCAGTACATATGCTTAATTTGAATATCAGGTTTGAGTAGTATGCAATTCAAGCAGTCCACTCATGCATAATATGCTATTTATCTAGGAATAATTACAGATGACGGTTTGCAAATAGGATATACTGAAAGACCTACAGCCTATACGCCGTGTTCAGTATTGATCGACAGTGCACCACTAGTGAGTCCTCAGGTTCCACTGTGTCCACAATGTATTCATAGATTTTCTCTTTATATTCTCTCCACTTACTTTCCCAGTTCTGTCTGAGAGATATGTGTAATACAGAGAGGAATGCCGACCACCCCACTGAACCCTCTCTTGGGCCGCTCTCTTCAACATCACTGATAAAACAGCAGAATCAAAACTGATTATCGGTTCTTTCTATAGTTTTTTTTTTTTCTCAGCTGTTTCTTCAAAGTCATTAGGAGTACATGAACTGAATTAAATTAAACAATTAAAGTACGCCAATTCACTTTCAGCCTTTTTTTAAAAAAAAAAAAAACTGTATTGTTTCAAAAAACAAAATTCTTATTGAAATTAAGTAAGTAAAATATCATAGTAGTTCATTCATCTGTCTTCCATGACTGTTTGTCGTATTTGAGACTCAAATTCTGGTGTCAGATCTGTAAGGAAAAAAATACCAGCCTCTGTGCCACTACGGTGGCCCCATAATTAGCTATACTAGTTCATTTTAAAAATTAAAGAGCTATAAATTAAATAGAATGATGTTAATGTTAGTAGAAAATGTCACCTTTCTTTCTGATCTCTCGGGTATCTATCATGCTCCTGAAATATCAAAATATATTTTGAAATGAATCAGCATATGTGAAGCTGTCATTTAAGGAATGTGATGCTTGCTGAGACATACATAATAAATCTCGTCGTGAGGGCGTGCGCTGATATTCCAGTTTTTATGCTTGTTTCTTCTTTTTGCTTACAACATGTCATCTGTTTGGCTTTTTAAAAAATCTTATTGTTTTACTGTAAACTATCAAAATTTTATTTGCCACAGAAGTATTCTGCTTATTTCGATAATTTAATTAGCAGCTTCGGTTTCTTTATAATTTCATCATTTACTTACATATATTAGAATACAATTTATCTATACAGAACATAATAGATATGACAACACTATAAGACATTGTTAGATATTAAATTTCCATCCATCCATCTGTCCGTTGTCAATGCCCGCTTGTCCTATGCAGGGTCGTAGGGGGTCTGGAGCATATCCCAGAAGCTATGGGCACAAGGCAGGGAACAATCCAGGATGGCACTAAGAAGATATCAAGAATCCTGCATTTAAAATTAACAGAAATATAACTGGAACTAGCCTGAGTTGTGCAAATAAGCAGCTGTTGTTACAATGCCATGTTAAAAATAAAGTGCGAAGAAGTGCAGCAATTCAGTCCTGGGTAATTAAATGGGGATGAGTGGCCGGCATTTCACTAACCCACCTAGGAAAGGAGAGATTTGGTTACTGTAATGCACATGGAAAATTTACAAGCAGTGCAATCAGGCTGTATTTAATAAAAAATATTCTGAATGCATTTTGTCAAATTGTTTTGCTTTTTGTTTACATGTTAGGACTGATCGAATGTTTCAAAGCCACACCCAGCAGGACAGCTGAAGGTAATCTCATCAAGCCTCTGCTCTATTTGTGAAAGGGACACAACTAAAGCCAACTAAACTGATTATTAACGATTATGTATCATTATGGCACCTCAGACCAATCTTAACATTTTTAACACAGAATATCGATTGTGGTCCCAGCAGCCAAATATTTTTGGAATTCTTGCATGGGTTTCAACTCGTTTCCTATTAATTTGTTTATTTGTTTATTTTTTGTTGCCCAATTATATTCTGAGCAAGTCCTGCTTTTTTGTAACACTGTGAACAGATGGGCCACACGTTCTGTTCTAGCAGATGGGCAAGCAAGGACATACTGTAAATTAAATTGGTATTTTAAAGATAAAAGTGACTTCTTTTAGTTTAATCTCCATTCAAAGTCAAACGGCATCATTCCACAGTCATAAATGTTTAATTTCTCATTATCCAGCATCCTAATGTTTAGGCTTTTACAATAACAACAACAAAAACAATAATAATAATAATAATAATAATACTACTACTACTACTACTACTACTACTAATAATAATAATAATAATAATATACTTTTCTTAAACATTTTAGAAGAATGAAAATGTTGTTTGTCATACAGCAGGCCACTCAAATAAATTAATATCAAATTAAACAATAAAACAAAGAAAGATATTGATCAGACCAGTATTTTCATTTTGGCTTGAAGCAGAGCAATAAAGGGGTCTCTCATAGAGGATTTGTATGGATTTAACAAGTCGCATAAATCCAGTGTCTGAATCAATACAATCAGTTCACCAAACTTCCATTAACTGCCAAGAGAAAAATACGTCATTGCAGATAAGAAGACTGCCTTAATGTAATTCTGGACGGTGTATTTCTTATTATTAACATTTCCAGAAAATCCTAAGGTTTGATGTTGTTTGGTCAGTAGATCTTCGCCACTAGAGGGCGATATAAAAAGTTTTGTTTTTTTTTTTACAATTTCTCGTAGTTGTAGTTTCTTAATATTTTCTGTTTCACCTAGTTTTATATGTATACTTTTTAAATTTAGGTTTATGCCAGACATGTTATTTTTATAATATCCACAATAATTTAATATTCATATGAACCATACTACATTTACATATGCTGTCATTCCCTTAGGTAAGCCATTAACAACATTGTGTTATTGATTATCTTAAATTTTAGTTAGATCTTTCCTTTCAGAACAGTTGCTTTCCTTTGAGAACAGTAGCTAAAGATTTGGGTCCATACAGATTAAAGGAACAGACTGCCTTTTTAACATAGACAGTTCGGTAGCATAAATAACTATTAGTCTGATTTTTACTATATTGGCCATAATTAAAAACTGACTGATATTTTGCCTAGATTAACAAATTCACAAAATAAGTTTGTCAATGTCAATAATGCAGCATAGTAGACTTACACTCACCTAAAGGATTATTAGGAACACCATACTAATACGGTGTTTGACCCCCTTTCGCCTTCAGAACTGCCT
>JAAGVU020000025.1:10713797-10729952 GCA_011763525.2 Mormyrus iriodes
TTCAGCAAAAACACCAAATAGCCTGACAGCATGTTTTTGGACCGTGTGAGGGAAACGGAGTACCTTGGGGGAAACTGGAGAATATACACAACGCAGAGTTGAAGTAAAATGATTAATTTCATGAATTTTCTTTTATAAAAATATGAACAAACAATGAAAAAGCATAGAATGTTTTAGTTCGCCCAATTCAATAATTCTGCTTAATATTTATATAGTTTAAAACTCACAACCTATTCATATATTATGTTAACATATGTTAGTACTTTCATTCGTTTATGTCTGCATGTGAGTCACAGATTGTTTATCCTGTTACGTATACCCTGTACCTAGCAGGGTTTAAGTGTTTAAGGGTTTAAGTCCACTGTTGCTAACGTGCTAATATGACTGTGAAGCAATAAAACATAAATCGCAGTGAAATGGCAATGCTCAGACAGGGAAACGATTCAAGGACAGAAAAAATCACTCACAGTGGCCGTGTAGCAGGAGCAGTGCATGATTCCTGACATGGTTTTGTGCTGCTGAATATTTCAACATTTAACATTTTTATTTTGTGTGTATGTTCCTGCGGCCCCTGACAATTAGCAGTGCATATATATTTCAAATTTAAAGCACCATACTGACAAATACCTACAGTATTATCATTTGAGTGATCAATACAACATTTATTCTTAGCCGTGATTAAATAGTAATACAAACATATATCTATTACAATCGTTATAGATCTACATGGTTATTTAGTGGTTATTGCTGTGGATTTATGTTTCCAAGGTTTTTAATTAGATCCGTATGTATCTTTTTATGGAGTTTTCATGTTCTTCCTTCGTTTGCCTGGATTTCATTCATTTCATTTTTCAATTGGCTGTGGCTCAAAAACATGCAGGTTTGATCTTCAAATAATACAAGAACAATTATTGACAGAAATGTGACATTTTCTAGGTTTAATCTATTACTGTGTGCTACACAGCCTAGATATTTCCTAGGTCTTTGAATAAAGCCCTTTGAAAATGCTCTGAAATTTAATGGTTTTTTCAAACTTTATTGCAAATAAAATGAGTTAATTCTAACTTTTCTGATAGCTTCTCATATTTTCCAAATAAAAAGGGACCTCATTTATCTAGTTCATACAGTCGTAAATAAAATTCAGAGCCATGTCAATACTACATATTTGCAGAGATTTATTCTGTTTATTCTGCATAAACAGCATTAAAATGAAATCATGCAAGAAACGAATGTTAAGGTTAATTTTTAATCTATCGATTTGTCTGGTTATGAATAATTTATGTAAAGTTCCCAATGTTTATATTTCTACTAAATGCATTCAGGAGAAATACAACTAACATCTCTAATTTGGAGTATTTGTTAATGCCTGTGAGTTCCACTCTCAGCTAAACATATTTGGCTGAAACAAGCCCTTAAATTATCCAAAATGACTGCAAGGAAAATATTTCCTGGCAAATAATAACACTCTTCAATATCAAACTTAACTTCTCCATGGGCTAATCCCCATTATTTATTTATTTTAAGCCCCCCCCCCCCCCCACCCCTCCCAGCAGCTTACCAGTGAGCACATTCTGAAAGTATGCGTGGAATTCTGGTGACTGCTGTACTAACCATGCTTCCAGTAAGTAGCATCAGTTTGTGAGAACTGGGTGAGGAGGTCGGCTTCTAAATATCTGGATACTTTATTTTGTTTGGACAATTATTGCTTTTTCCATATAAAGTCGTGCATGCCAGCCCCATTGTGTAATCAAATTCCCTGCCTCCCAGTGGTAACAAAGTCAGCGGGAGAACGTTTCCAATGTAGCCTCCGACTCCATTTGTATACAGTAGGCTTACATTTACATAGCAGTGGCTTTGGCTTGCTTGATTTTTTTTTCCTGACAGATGAAACACCAAGGATGTTCAGTAAGCTTTCAGCTGAATCTGTGGGCTTTGCAAAAGCTCATCTGCTTTTTATGACAATAATCGCAATGCATTTTTCAAATATGATTGTTTAATTGCTCAACACACTTACAATGGCGGAATCTTTCAATTTCTATCCTATCAGTCAACGAGTATGTTCTCTCCTCCAGTCATTATCTGATTGTAAAGACAGCCAGATAATATACTGAACTAATTGCAGTAAATGTTATTGCAAATTTAAATAGCAATGATAGTGGGTAATGGCTAAGTCAAGAGCCAGGGTGTGCTTAAGATTCCTGAATAAACTCTAAATATACAAGTATATAAGACACAAAACTTACAAAATTCTGCATAAAACATATTAAAAAAATATTTTTTTCAGTTTTATTTTATGCATCTCTTAATTGTAAATACAACATTCAACATGAAATAATTATCTTAAAATGAAAAAAAAAAACATTTAGAAATCATTCAATTATTTTAGGGAGAATCTGTGACTGATATAATGTGTAAACACAGAATCTGCCGTGGCCCTGACTCGCATAAGCAGTTAGAATGGAGGAATTTAATGAGAGCAATCGTTAATTTTCAATATGTTCAAAAATTCTAGTAAAGTGGGCAAAAAGCTCATTAACTGGCTGTAAACAAGATGAAAAGCATATATTAATTGCAGAAATGCTCAATGCATTCATGGGTTTATTCATGTCCGTTAATAGCAGGATTTATGTTTACTGCAAATCACCAGTATATTCCCAAACTCCAGCATGTATTGCAGCTAGCATAGATGTTTCCAATTTTCTTTGATTCCCAAAACACCTTTGTGTATATCTGTTACCATTATAAAAATAGCAACTGTGGTTTCTATTCACAGTAACCATTCTACTTGAAATACTGATAATGTTTAGCACCATTGAATTAGATCACCTTTGAACACATGAAAATATACCCATCATATTTGACTTTGTATCTGAAATGTACCTTAGGGTTGACATTTTAGATGACTAACTATCTTGGTATTTGAAATACCAGCCAATAGAAAGCCGACTTATCGATCAATAATAAATATCAATCAATAAAGATAATCTAATTTACCTAGCGTGTGAAGGTACCCAGCTTACATTTATACATCTCACATGGAAAATATTAAGATTTTATTTTAGTTTATCCATAAATAAATTGAGTGTTAGAAAATTTGGAGTGTCAGGAATCCCAATGCACTTTAATCAACACGGAATATGCAACATCGAGTGTAACACTATGGCTGATTTCTCACGGTGGATGACTAACCAAGGCAGCTGCTGTCCCTTATAGGCCCTCGACACCTTCCTTCGGAAAAGAAAAAGAAAAGACAGAAAACAAGGCAGTGCGGAGAGCGTGAGGAGGACTGGTGCCTGTGCAGGCTAGAAAACAAAACACCCTGCCTTATACTTGAGCACTACTTTCTGTTTTCTTCCGTTGTCAATAAAGTATTTCTCATCTGAGCGTAAGCCCCCCTCCCCGCCCATCTCAGACCAATCTCTCATCCAGCCACATGGGGCTACTAGTAACTTCAATAAAGATTCATACCAGATACTGAGAATATAGGGAAACTGGAAAAAAACTATAATTTTTTTTCAGAATTATACAATGAGGAGACCTTATTTTTGTCAAACATTCTGTCACATCAATTTGAAACAAACACATAAAACTCTTTTTTTGAAGGTTAATAAGCACTGCCATGTCTCCAGCTATTTTGATGCACTTCAGATTATGCGGTTATATACAGTTATAACTAAAACTAATGTCATAATGATTGACTCAGATAATACACATTTCTGAGTACTAGATATTCACTCCAAAGAGCATGTGTTCTCAGTGGATGCTTTAAGGAGCGTAAGAACATAGTCAAACCTTGTTCCATAGTCTTCTCGTTCACCGGACCTCAATAAAATAATTTTAATAGAATTCTATAATGATTTCTGCCAGCAAACATTTCCAGATCTTTGTTACAGTCTCATTCTTCTTTTAAAATGTATAGTTCTTGTTCTCAATATCTCTTTATGATAAAATTTGGAGCACAAATGTTGAATCAAACAGTCGCTTTCTGATTGCCCCATTTACTCTGGCCAATCTATCTTTTTACAGAGTGCAATTTCTGCGCATGGGAAGGAAGTAAAGTCACAGAATTTATGTAATGGTGGACTGCACAATCCCAGCCTCTTAACAGGTTTATGTGGGAAGATATAATGATGAAACCAGCAGGAAGTAGTAGAGGGTATTTCAGCCAGAATCTAGCTTGTGATCGAGCTCTCTGTGTTATTTAGGACACACTACAGAGATGACAAGGTCTATGAAATATATTTAAAAAACGAAACATGGCAAGAGGTTGGAGAACCTGATGAATGTGTGTTACATTCCATCAAAACAAAACTGAAAATTTATAATGTAAATCATCATCACAGTAATAACAATGATGAGAAATAAAAATCAATCAAATGGGAATTGTTTGATTCTGTTATTTAATTTAAAAACATTATCAGTATTTGATGCATTAATTCTTCTGCGAATAACAATATTTATGTATACAGTACTTCAGGCATACATGTAGCATTTGAATAAAGTCAGAACATGCAGAATATCTGCCTGCAGATGTGCAGTGACATTACCCTGTTTACAGAATATCGTGAGTCAGAAAACCCTGGAAAAAGAAGACGATTAAAACAATACGGTTGAGGGTTTTACTTGTCTGAGATTAAGCAATAGTGAAAATGTTACAGATGGCCTTTAAGAGAAAAGAAAAGCAAAATGAAACCTAAGTAATTTATTATTACATAAAATTTTATCATGAAATGTTACTGCTCATAATAGTAAACAAAAGTACACCAATCAGCCATGAAATTAAAACCACTTGCCTAATATTGTGTACCTTGTGCTACCAAAACAGCTCTGCCCTGTAAAAGCATGGACTCCACAAGACCGCTGAAGGTATCCTGTCGTATCTGGCACCAAGAAGTTAACAGCAGATCCTTTACGTCCTGTTAGCTACAAGGTGGGATCTCCATAGATCTGAAATTGTTTGTCCCACAAATGCTCGTTCGGACTGAGATCTGGGGCATATGGAGGCCAAGTCAACACCTTGAACTCTTTATCCATTTTCCTCAAACCATTCCTGAACAATTTTGGCAGTGTGGATTATCCTGCTGAAAGAGGCTACTGCCATCAGGGAATACTGTAGCCATGAAGTGGTGTACGTGGTCTGCAACAATGTATAGGTAGGTGGAAAATGTAAAAATGAATGCCAGGACCAAAGGTTTCCAAGCAGAACATTGCTCAGAGCATCATACTGCCTCTGCCAGCTTTCCTTCTTCTCATAGTGCATCTGATGCCAACTCTTCCCCCGTAAACTATGCATACGCATACGGCATCCACATGATGTAACGGGAAACGTGACTCATTCAATCAGGCCACCTTCTTCCATTGCTCCTTGGTTCAGTTCTGACGGTCACATGCCCATTGTAGGCGCCTTTGGCGGTGGACACAGGTGAACATGAGCACTCTGACTGGTCTGTGGCTACACAGCCTCATATGCTTCAAGCCACGATGCACTGAGTTCTGACACCAGTGCCCATTTTTCCTGCTTTCAACACATCCACTTCAAGAACTGACTGTTCCCTTACCTAATATATAATTCAACCCTTGATGGATGCCATTGTAACAAGATAATCAATGTTATTCACTTCGCCTGTCAGTGGTTTTAATGTTATGGCTGATCAGTGTATATTAGGCTATATGCAGAATATAAAAAAGATAATGAGAAAATTTATTATCTTAAAATTACACCTCAAAATATATTCAAATGATTTATTTAACTTGCGACTGCAAAAATTAATGGGTGGATAACTACTTTAAAGAAATATCATTTGCACCAGATATTATGTAATTAAGTAATTATGGAAATTAAGTTTTTAATATTTCAACAACTATTAAAAAACCATCCTTTGTCACATTAGTTAATGTTTCTCGTAACAGACTCTCCTTCACATCTTACTATCAAAAGCATAATAGAAAATCTTTGGCATGAATGAATAGCTGAGTAGTGCTCTATCTGCCAGCAGTGGTGGTTGCTGTTGTCTGGCCTTTCTATGCTGCATTGTGGCTTCAATAAATTTTAACAATTTTCTTAATTTATCGCTGGAGCTCTATTGTCTATTGGCAGATCCTTATAAAACACCCCTACCAAACCCTACAGACAGAAATTGTGCGATAACTTGCCTTGGCACACCAGTGTAACATGTGAGAACTGACTAGATCTCTTATCTAATTCTATTAGAATCCGATATGGCACAACTCCAGACGAGAGATACGATTAGCCCATTTCATAGAAGATAAGAATGCCCTGAACAGGTATATATTCAGACTTATCTTAAATCCAGGGGGTGACCATTGTCTGTAGTCAATTCACATACTGACAATGAGCTATTGTACACTTGCAAAATTCCTCAATTCTTTTGTATCTGGGGCAGATTTACAGCTTGATTTACAACAGCATTACAAGTACTGGAAAATCTACCACTTACTGCACTGTATATTAATCTTAACACATACTGTATAACAGAATCAACCAGTAACAAAGTGAATCTTCCACAAATTGGAAGCCTACATTGCGATAACATAGTGGAAAGAAAGGTCACTAGGCTAAACATGCTATTCATGTAATAAAAGGCTATTTAGTGCTAAATCCCTTGTAATATCTTAATATTTTAGACTGTGAGAAAAAGGAACAAAACAAAATTGCAGTTTTTCTCTGGTGGTACCTGCTACGGGTTTTTGTAGTTTTTGCGTGATTCAGAAACGATGGGTATTAATTTATTATTGACATGACTATAACAAGCGAGCTCACCATTGTGCATAATGCTTTGTGTTATTATTTTATCTTCCTTGGCTAAATTTTTTGCACCTTTTTATCTCCGCAACCTACCAACATTGTGTCTCTGAGTGAAACTAAAACATACAAGATTCTGTATGATTTGGGAAAATGACACTGTACCAATTGAGTGAAACTTCAAAGGAATCACCTTACAATCAGTCTCAGGAAAATGCTACACTCTAGGTGGTGGAAATTATCTCCAGGTGGTGAAATATTCAGCTGTTGGAAATCCCAATGACAAGGCTTCCACTGTGCTGCCTGGTTTTTGGATGAGCTGATTATTTTGAGGTTATATACAGATGATCCATCCATCCGTCATTTTTTAAATTTCATTTGTGGGTGACGATATATACAGACTAATTATACAAAGCTGGAACAATCAGTGGAGAGAAACTAATAGCTCAGTTTCACATTTGTTGACCTCACTGCATAATTATGTAAATCTAGATGCATTGTGGAGACTGAAGAGTCACTGAGTGCTTCAGAATCATTCAGCAATTTATAGTGAAATACAAATGTTCAGAGGTGCACAAGTTACCACGGCCAAAAGACATGCAATATATCAGTCTGTTTGTGTTCCTACTGTTGACTTTATCAAATGTGTTGTCAGCATTGTGATTTCTTGAATTGTTTGTGTGCTTGTACAATTCTTCAAAATAATATTATGGAAATGTGCCAAGGTAAAGAAATTTTTTTGGGGTAATTCTGAGATACATTACAAAATATAAAAGTTTGTGAGGTACATTAGAATGTGCAACTTTATCTCATAATCAATTAGCAACATAATTAGTAACTGGAATATTTATAAAACTGTCCTGACTGAGCATCTTCCTGAATGGCAACAACTGCAGTTTATCTTCTGAAGTCTGACCTTGTCATATTCCAGTCAACGCTAATTTTATTATCACTACATTGTGTGTCACAGTAAAATAATATATATTTATTTAGGAATGTCACTTACAAGGACCTTAATTAGCTACGCTCAGTGTTTAAAAAAAGAGTGTTTAATCCCGCATAGTGTTCAGTATTTCTCAGAAAGTCAGCTATCCTGTAGTACCTCAAATAATTAAAAGCAAAAATTATGAGAAATATAAAAACATCAAACATCCGAAATATTAATATTTGAATTCAGACCAAGCATCTCTTTACCTTTTCACACCGTTTCAATTGAATTTAATTCAGAACAGGAACTCTGAACTTTAGATTTTTAGTGCCATCAAAATGTCCCTGCTATCTGACAATACAATAATTAGTTGGCTAAGATCTTTAGTGTTGAGAACTTTACCATTTTATGCCTTAAGATAATTCTGAGAGATAAGTGGCAGTAAAAGTCAACAGTTAAGATAATTGCTTGCTAAATATAAATGGTTCTAACAACCATTTCCTTCTTTCCTTTGCATTTACTGGATCAGTCATTGTTAGCTTTCTGTGCGACGTTTGACAATGATTAGTATCCTTCTAGATCTTTAGGTGTTGGGGATTGTAATGTTTCACTTTAGGGCAGGATTCTTTCATTTGGTCAATCATTGTAATTAGTTTTCCTATTGGAGTAGACATTATATATTAATAGATGAACTAAAAAATAAGCTTTGATCCCTGTATGTACAACATATAATTTTAAGATATTATGCTTTATGTACAGCAGGGGTGGCCAATCTTATCCGCAAAGGGCTGGTGCTTATACAGCTTTTTGGGATAACCTTTAGGTCAGCTGTTCAAACCCTAATTAGCAATCTAATTAGGGCGTTGCAACGAAAACCTGCTTTCACAACGGCCCTTTCTGGATAAGATCGACCACCCCTGATGTACACACTGCAAAAGATTAAAATCTAAGCAAGTATAATTTTCTTATTTTTAGACAAAATTCTAATTTCATTAACAACACATTCTATGAATAAACTTCATTTACTTGCATTCAAGCATATTGTCTTATTTTACGAAGTCTTACCCAGTACAATATTCTTACTGTATTGGCAGATAATTTTGCTAGTTTTAGGCCATCTTATCTAAACACAGAAACAGTATATATTAAATTTTAAAGGCCATTTTTTGCAGTGCGTATATAAGGACCATGTAAAATATGTTTTAATTGCTCATAAGTTGAAATTAAACGTACTAAGTTGCAAAGTTGGCTGGCCAACGAAAGCATCATTATTAAATGAATTATGCCTATGAGCAGAACTTCATATTGATTATTTGAAGACTAAATCTTTGTACTAGGTGGCTCTTGCTTACAGAGGTAGTTAAATATAAATTATTCAAATATTTTCATTATTTCCAGCATCTGATTTAAGCCTACTTATACTCTTTTCCACACTAACAGTTACCCACTTAAGCTTGACACAAATCTACCCTATGTCAGTTACCTTGACAACAGGACTCAGAAGCAGGAAGCACAGCACCGGCCCCCAGGCAAATCTCCCCCCTGACATCCAATCACGTTTTCCCATATTCTGGTCAAGTGATCATCAGCATGAAGATGGCTGGAATTTGACCTTGCATTTCATCTCAATTTCTTGAAATCCTTTGTTGCCATAGATTTATTTGTAAATGCTCCGAAGTCATTGAATATATGAGTCATATGAGAAGGAATTTTGCTCCCAGGCTAGACTAGATATACTTTGTTCATGTTTGTTAGGGGTAGGGACATCCCACGGTGGGCCATTCATTCACTTCATCTGTGCCTTACATGCATCCAGACCCTGATGTCCTAATCCACCTGTTATAGTCCTTTCAAACAACTATTGCTCATTTGGTTTTGAGTGTTTCCCTCTTGCTCTGGCCAAATCAGCTGCCTTTCTGATTCCCCTCCACCCCAAATTTCTGTTAAACCCTTCTCTATCCCCATACTTAAATTAGATTCCTACTTTTCCTCTTATTCCCATATCACATGGCCCAGAGTGTTCCATCCTACCAAGAACCACAAATAGGCATTTTTAAATGACCTGACAAGCTACCTGAGCTCAGCAGAATGACACAATTAGAGCAGACGCCACCATCAAAGAAATTCTAAAAGTTTAAAAAAGTCAAATAAAAAAAACACAAACTAGACTGCACAAAAACAGCAAAATCCAGTTTTCGTTTTAGTGCTAGTGAAGACGATGTATTGGATTTGGCTAAACCTTTGATATGTTAGGAGACTCGTTCCCCTGAACGGGCATAAAAGCCACTCATGAACGACCTGCTAGAGTCATTTTGCTACGCATTGATGCACACTGAGGGCAAGCCACTCATCTCCTGAGACAGACAATGTCATATCTGTTGAATAAACCTGACACTGCACTTACTATGCTGGCATGCATTTGCAAACATTCAAATATATGATTCATATATTGTAAACATATCAATTAAAAAAGCATTTCCATAATGGTTTCAGAATTCATCATCATTCAGTTCTTTGTTTGCCTGTAGTACTCTTTCTCTCACTGGTTTGGTCATTAAATAATCAATGTTTTGTTTGGGAAATTCGATATCAAATTTCAGTATTATTTATGTACAAGAACCTATAAGCCAACGTACTGATCCCTTGATTATATAGAGAGAGAGGTAACGAGCGTGCACTGATTACAGCGCGTTGCTGCACCAACCACATGACAAACCACCACAGGGATGAGAACCTGAGTGCAGCCATGCGGTGGGTGATCCCTCAACACCACACCAGTCCGAATGGACCAGTGTGAGGTTTTTTTTTTTTCAGTGGCTGGAGTGCCACTTGATTATATATATATTAAGAAAAATCATTAGGGTGTTGCTGTGAAAACCACGGAGGGTGTCTGTCGTAAGGACCACAAACAAAACCACAAGACATGGAGATTTGGCAGCAAACCAAAGATTTATTTGGGAAAGTTTTCCTTTTAGGGGACAGACACGCCTAATACAACACAAAAATAAACATGCAAAAATAAAAGAAGCTAGTTTGCCAAGGGGGAAATAAGCACAACTTGGGTCTTTCACATTATAAGAAATAATAGACAAATTGTGGAATATCAGACCGCCAGGCCTCCATACTGGAGAGGAATCAAACAAAACACACAAGTTATTACCTGCACAAGCAAACATAATTAACTCCAATAATTGTTGTCACCTGATACTCCCTTGCAAAACAGAGCTGCCGCCCCACTCCTTATGAACACAGCATCCATTTTCTGTAAGGACTCGACGAAAGGTCATATTGAAGCTGGAGTTTACGCACACACACAAACACACATACACACACACACACACAGGGAGCAGACAAACCCGCACAGATAGCTAGGGCAGGAATCTGGGAGGTATGAGGCCTCTGTGCTTCCCACTACACCAGCCAAAACCACTATGGAAATTTAAAAATGAATATTTTTATCGATTAGTCATTTGCCGAAAGCCCAAATATACAACACTGTTTCTCATAAAACAAACAAACTAACAAACAATTAAATAAATCCATCCATTTTCTATATCCGTTTACCCGATGCAGGATCACGGGGGTCCCGGAGTCTACGGGCACAAGGCGGGGAATAACAAAAAACAGATCACCAACACCATTCACTCACATATTCACACCTAAGGACCATTTTGTAACTGTAAATGTAGGAGGGAAACCTGAGCACTCAGAAGAAACCCCACAACAGCACAGGGAGAACATGCAAACCCCACACAGGTAGAGCTATGGCAGGGACTGAACTCTGGTGTCCAGAGGTGTGAGGCAACAGTGATAACCACTGAGCCACCAGCATAAAAAATCTAATATTTTAAATATAAGTACAGAACCATTTCCCACACAAATCAGTCTACTGTCCAGGAACTACTATTATTTTCTACTGTCAAAGAAAAAGGAAAAATGATTTGTTTTTAAATTACTTTATAAGCATGGGCTATAATTTTAAATCATTGTTTTTTTTTCACTTTCATATACTCTAGAATATCGAGAGAAGTGAAAGATGTTGGCCTTTAACTTCAAGGCAAGTAAAGTTTCACTTCTCCTTTTTACAAAGGAGGAGGTTAGGCGCGCATGCTGATACAGCACATTACCACACCTCAGGGATGAGAACCTGAGGGCCGCTGTGTGATACCTTAACACCACTCTAGCTGAAATGGAATGGAACAGGTTGAGGTTTTTTGCTGCAGAAGCTGCAGTGCCAATTCTGCCTCCCTGTAAGTTGGAGGACCTGTTTGCAGGGCTGGATGTAGGTTAACACCATACCCAGGACGAAGCAATTGTAGGTTAAGAGTCTTGCTCAAGGGCCCAATGGAGTAGAATCACTCCTGGCATTCCATCCAGCAACCTTCCAATGGGTAGCACAGATCCCTTGCCTCAGAGCCACTACTGTACCCATATTTACAAAACACTAAATATATCTATAGAAATAGAACAACAGACATTTCCTGTGAAAATGCTGAGTTTGTAATGCTTGGCTTGGCTTTTGGAACATTTAATCAGTAAGACAAAGGAGCAGCTTTCATTTTCACAAGAAAAGACAAGCATGAAGCTTGTTATTAGTAACTTTGTTATATCCTGCCAAATGATTTTAGAGGAAATAAAAAGAAAAGGGTGAAACCTGTCCACAACTTGGCATTGGATAATTAGTTGGAAGATGGATGGATGGATGGATGGATGCATGGATTGATGGGGAAACATTTTGACTACTAAAGTTGGGTGATTCAAATGTCATATTTATCTTGACACTGTAATATAAGTCAAAGTCAAAGTAAACTTTATTGTCATCTCCACCATACGTAGGCATACAGCGAGACGAAATGGCGAAACTCAAGGGCCACAGTGTAAACATAAACATAATGTAGTGCAAAGAGAAACGAAACAAGAGTAGACAATGTGCAAAGGACATAGAGGATAGTGCAAAGATATAAGAAAACCTGACATTACCATTTAATTAAAAGAAGTGTTGTGACCCAATACCCAACCACTTACAAATTTTACACAAACCTACTGCTGAACATAAGGCATCAGTGTTATGCAGTGAACCACCAAGCAGCCAAATATATAACGCTGATTCATTTTCTCAATTGGGATCTGATATATATTTTGTAGATTGTTTTTATCTGGTTTTTATCTGTCTAGTTGTTAGAACCAGAATTGTGGGAACTTACCGGTGCTCAGCCAATTTAAAGTCTTTACAGCTGAAAAGTTTTAGACAGGACACTGTCTGCCCGTGAATGGGTATGTGAAACTTTAAGTGCCTTCTGAATCCATTAAGGCTTTACTGTTCTGTTTCTAATGATCATTCTGCCGTACACCTCTATGCCCCATGGATAGTCTACAGCTTGGTCAATTTCATTTCCAGAATCATGGGGTATTGAAGGTTTTCTCTCTCCTCTGTGGAATGGGGTCACATGGTTCACATCCGAGCATGTCGCCAATCTTTCTAAATACCTTCAGTCTACAGTGCATTAGATTACCTGTCAAATTTGTTCTAAAATACATCCATAGTGGCCCCAGTGCTGTGCCATGCCAGAACTCAGCAATGGTTTCTATTTGTCTGTCCCCATGTTTTGGACTCTCTACTGACTAGACCGACTCTTTTTGTTGGGAACCTCAAAAGCATTCAGTGATAGAATGATTTATGCCGTGCTGTAAAAGTCAGAGCATTGTTCAGAATGTTCCAGTGGCTTTCTAAACAAACCACTTCAGCTTGTTTGGACCAGGATCCCATAACTTGGGTTTTCTACTCATGACCCATGAGAGCTTTGATTTATGTCAGGATTGTCCCACTTTCGTTATTCTCTTTTCTAGGTCTGAGAATGTGGAGCATTGTTTTCTGGCCTTGTTGTGAGTTCTGCTTTGTTAATGTGAGCTTTGTGACTAAAATGCATAACCACAAAGGAAGACCAAAGCCTCACATTGTATTGTGCATCACGTAACATTCTTAAATGTCTCTTTTTATTTTTAGAATGGTACTTTAATTATTTAATTGAAAGCAGTTATTGTTATTTTTGGCAATATATTTAAAACTGAGCCTTAGAGGTGCAGGCAGCAAGTTAATTGAGGTTGCAGGTTTAGGCCCCAAGAGGGATCCTTCCATAGTCACTTGAACATTAATGGTCACTTTTTTAGATATACCTGCTCATTTACACCTACAAACAGAAAGTTATGTAGCTGTGACTTAATTCATAAAGCATGCAGATGGGGCCTAGAGGTTTATTCACTTTTTCACAAAGCTTTAGAATGATGCAATGCACATCATCTAACCAATTTTGAACGTGGTGGATACAGCATCTCAGAAACAGCCAGTACATTCTGGAATTTTCACACAATACACAATCTAGAATTTAAAGATGATGGTGTGATGAGCAAAAAATTACCCATCTTCTTCAAGCTGTACCTCAGAGAATGCAGGTTGTTCTGCAGGTAAAAGGGGAAACTCAGTTATGGCATTTCAGGAAATAAATAAAAAAAAGAAAAAGAATTATGGGTGCTGTGTAGCTCAGCGGTTTAGGGATCTGTATCCAAGTACAGGACGTTTAGCTTGAATCCTGTGGCTGGCAGAGTACCATTAAACATTAAACATTAAAATTGGACATGTGAGCAAGGCCCTTAACCCCAATTACTACAAAGTCCTATATGCTGGCTGACCTTGGGCTCTGACCCCAAAACATGCTCTTACCTGTGTATGTGAAAACCAAAGAATTTGCTTGTTTTGTTCTCTTTCTCTCTCTTTCTTTCTTTCTTTCTTTTTTTCTTTCTTTCTTTCTCTCCACATAGACTTACAGCAGCACATGAGCACTTTACAAAATACGGTAAATGTTTAGCACAGGGATTGAAAGGTACTTGTGTTTCAAGAAAGGTGCAGTCAAAAGTGGGTGGAATGTGGCTAATCAGACAATTTGGGCTGGTGAAGGCTCATTTCACCATTAGACCAAAGGAGTAAGGCAAGAACTGCAGATGACCGCCTTTGGCCTGGTCGGTAAGCGTGGAGCCGTTAAAGATGACACACTCTGTGGCCTCTTACTAATTAAGGGGTGTGGAGGGAGGGGAACTGAAATGGACAGATAAAGAGCATTAAAACAAACTGCAAAGTCATGCATTATATAAGGCTGAGCCTTTGGGGAGCACAAACAGAGGAGCTTGAAGGGAAACTTACATCACCCGATGGAATAGAAATGACAAGGTCTAAGTCAAGAAAGTGTGCAGAATCTGAAACAGATAGGAACCATGGATATAATAATCAACACAACATAATAGTGTGAAGGAAATAAATGAGAGAAGCAGCAGTAAATACAACCGATTGACCTCCCTGCTAATGATCTGTTGAGAACATCCAAAAAGAGTGAAAAAATAGGACATCTAGTGGCCATCTTAGACAAAAACCAATAAGCACTTTAAGAAGCCGCCGCATCATCAAAACACCTCAATACTATCTTCTCAATTGTCTAACTTTAGCAGTTTATTCTTCTGTGTATTTTACGGGAGCAGGCACCTCAGTTGAGGATTCTATAATAGAACTTGAGCCAGCAAGCTTCAGGTCATAATTCTGTATCTTTATCCATCCTGATTCTGTAAACCTGCTCTTCTCAGCGGTGCACATCCTCGAAATCGATGGCAGAATTGATTGGCATCAAGCCAATTTGGTCGGATTGAGAAGATATCTGTCATGATTACTTTTGTATGACCTGATGTCCATCAATCCATCTTTTATCTGTCCTCATCAGGGTCACAGAGGGACATGGAGCCTATCCCAGACAGCACTGGACACAAGGATGAGGTACCCCCTAGACGGGATACTAGTCGAAGTCAAAGTGCATGTACATGCAATCATAGATTATGAACAATTTCGCCTATTGCATGTCTTTGGGTTATAACCTGAAGCGGGAATATCCATTTTTACCGAAGCTCATTTAAGTATGTACGCAACAGAAATCAATGACTAATAGAGGAGTTACACAGTACATACTTACACAGTGAATGACTTATGAGAGAATAAGTTTATTTTTATTATGAGCAAGTTCATTTAGTTTGGTTAAAGAAATCAACTTAATTGACTGACGGCCAGAAGAAAAAAAACAAAGTCAAAAAATGAATCAATTAAGTATTCAATTAGAGAATTAATTAAGAAATTGATTGATTGGTTGGGTAATTAAGAAGAGCTTCATACGCAGCAATGCAAGCAAATGAAATTTAAAAATACCTGTAAATAATAACAAATATAATAAGTGTGCCAGAGTTCCCACTTTACCATGTCATAACCAAATTTCTCAATTACAATGGCAAGAGGAAATTTTGTTTGACAATTGAAAATGTCCTGCACAGCATTACAAGAAGTGAGGCATATGAGTGAGCTTTTCATATAATTTACGTTAGAGATGGATAAACTCTCCACATAGGTACGTATAGCGCTATATATATATATATA
>JAAGVU020000025.1:10730052-10778558 GCA_011763525.2 Mormyrus iriodes
TTCAATTCTTATGTGACGCATAAGCATGCCTTGGGCTTTATATTTCACAAAAATCAGATAAGGTTCTAATATTTTATTTTTTAATTAACTATTACAGATTTGAAATTAAAAAGCTTTTTAATCGGTCAGTTGTGGTATTCCAAAAGTCACTGCGCGTTCAACCATATAAAGAGGCAAACAATGATGTAAGGCAGAGAATTATTTTAACTAAACCCACTAAATGTTACTGTATTCACATTTACTAGAAGGCTTTGGGTCCTAAGCACAGCATAAATTTTATATTATTCATAACTGTAGCTTTGCCAGATCTTTTTAACTGCCTATAAATGCGATTTTAAAAATTGTTAAAAATTTTATTGCCGATATTGTTCTCTTTCTGCTTGCATTCCAGACGCATGAAACAACTTAGAAAACAATTACCATTCTCATTCTTTCCCTAAATCTAAGGAAGGCTGATTTACATTGCTGGGAGATTTCTTTTTTCTGAGGCCGAATATAAGCCCTGCATTCCTCACCTGGACCCTAAGCACATTCCCAGCCTGCGTATCACTGGGTTTATATGCGTTTCGCGTGCCAACATTTCCTGTGCTCCATATCTGGACTGAACTACCCAATGGAGCAAAGTCATGCAAGATGGGAGTGGTTCCGTTATGAGGTCACGATGGGGGACTGAACCGAGGTTGGAGCAAGTGAAGAGCTCGGCACTAGAGAGCGATAAACATGAGACGGAGGCGCGTGAGCTGAGCGATAGCAGGAAGCTTTTTTTTTAGTCTAAACATGTCTTGTTAAAACGTCTACGGCAGCGTCGAGGTCTTCGGATTGCGTCTGTTTTTTTTTTTGTATGGAAAGGGAAAACGCACACCGACTACTCGGGGTGCGCTGAACAGGAAGAAATTCCCGAGCTTGCAAAAAAAAAAAAAAAAACCACAGAGGAAAAAAGACAGACGCATGAGTACAGGCAAGAAAGTTCTCCTTGTTGCAAACATCCTGGAGCGAAACTTTGCTGTTACTGTGCAGCATTTATAATGCACTTTCTTTGCGGGGTGAGATAGTTGCTGGTTTTGCACCGTTTTCTTGCGTCTTTTGAAGATCAGTCCTCTTTGGTGGCTTACAAGAACATCAACAAAACTTTTAGGAACGGAAAATATAAAGCTATATCAATTGACGCCTGACACTGTACTTGGACCGTACGCTTTTCATCTATCTGTTTGGAAAACCGTATTTTTTTGTTGTTGTTTTTAATCGACTATTGAAACAGCTTGTGGTTGGAGCTTGGATTTTGATTTTACAGTAGTGATTGGGGGTTTGGGGGGGCGGGTTGGATATACATTCCTTTTTCCTACATGGCCTCTTCCAGGATGTACCTTCTTTCGAAATATATACTGATCTCCCATCTTACTATCCTGATCGCGAAGAGCAGCCGGGCACTGCTGTGTCTGCCGTGCGACGAGTCGAAATGCGAGGAGCCGAAGCACTGCTCCGGTGCGGTGGTGCTGGGAATCTGCGGCTGCTGCTCTGTATGCGCCAAGCAGAAGAACGAGACGTGCGGCGGCGTGTACGGGCTGTACGGGACCTGCGACCGGGGGCTCCGCTGCGTGATAAGACCACCTTTGGATGGCGGCTCCATCACGCAGTATGAGGTCGGGGTTTGTGAAGGTTTGTATTGCAGCCTTTCTTTAATTTCACGTTTGATCGGAAAAAAAAGTTGCGGATATTGACATTCGGGCAACTTAGTAACACCAGTACCAGTTAAAGTAACTATCGGGAAGGGGTTATGAGGGAATAGGGGTCGCGCAATTTGCAAAGGTCCTGCGCAACTGACGTGTTGTTTTATGGACATTCGAGCGGCCTCGGACACGTGTCAAAACGCGTATAGTTAGCCAAGTATATGATCACTCTGATCGATACTGATCAGTTTTTAATCCGATTAGTGATGTGTGTGAGTCTCAAAACACAATGTTATTAATTAATTTATTAACTTTCAATTCTGGTAGTTTTCTGCATTCTTATTAATGATACAAATGTTGCAATTGTTGGTGGTGTGCCAGAGCGGCAACTAGTTATAGTCTACTTAAAATCAAATTGTAAGTTAGCATCCTTCAGCTGTCAGTGTTATTTAACAGCGCGGACGGAGAGAGGGAGCGACTGGGAGAGAGGCTAGTTAATGTGTTTGCAGCATGTCGGTTTTCCATTTCTTTTGGGGATTGCTAACGGATTCCTTGCTGTATTTGGACGCGGTGCCAGTCCCGTTTTTTTCCGCCGAGGCTTGTTGGTTTTTCGCCGGAATGTCTGCTATGCAACTCCGCTTGCGCGTCAGCCTGTGTATTTTACATATTTAACTGATGGGTGTCCCGCTGCGCCCGGGGATAGCTTTCAAAACAGGTTGTTGCTTTTGACTGCTGAAATGCAGTTGTTGTCAGTGGTACTTGGTGACAGTCGTGCGGTACTTGTATATACGATTGATTGTATATCTAATTTTTATTGCCATTTAGAAAATACAAAATGTGTGCTTAAGTAGCCTGACAGAGTGCCGGGTTATAAGTAAAAATCGCTTCTCTTCTGACAGTGTGACACTGTGTAGTTATAAAAACCAAAATAAAACATCAATACTATAACTTAATCTTCGTATTAGGTTTAAACCTGTAGTACACTTGATAAAGCAATGTTAGCACTGGATGCTGGAAAAGACATGCTTTTAAAAATAATTTCTCAGGTAAATAAGAGCACAGGAACACAATAATATTGCAGTCTGCCTCACTGGTGCCTTCTGCTGGAACAAGTTTAAAGGGCCACAGTATTATCAACGTGACCAAAGCAGGAATTGGAAGTTTGAAAGATTGACATCATAACCCACACTATTCCCTAAATGCCTTAAGCTCCCACAGGATCTTTCTGCTAGATCACATTCTGATTAAACTACAGAAATGCCTGTTATTCTCCTGGTTATATTTCAAGAGGTAGTCGAGATAGATTTCAGTTAAATGTATTTTCTTCAAGTGCTCGAGAGGAGAAGGAAGAGTAAGATTTACATACTGTTTAAGTACATCCCCAAAGACTGAATGAGTGAATTTACATGTTTGTATACAGTTGCTGAAGTCTTTTTTTTTGTGTAACAGTATAGCAATTCAATATAAGGAAAAAGCATGCTAATGTTTCCTGTAACTTAGCTGTTACACTAAAAACCTATACCTATATAAAGATGAGTGTGTATGTGTATAAATGTATATGTGTATATAAAATACATCTATTATCAAGTATAATGGTAGGCGTGGCTGTTGTGATTATATGCTAATGCTGATTGAGAGACACCAGGTGGCCTTGGGTGGAAACTCATATGATCCAGTGAGAACATGCAGACTCCAACAGACTGGGGGTTGGATTCGACCTCCCATCCTTGAAGATGTGAGGTAATGTTGCTGCCCTCTGGATCCCCATGTAGGCCACCTGTATGGTAGATGTATCACAGCTAATGACAGCTAATAGCGAATAATTGAGGCTATAAATGAGATTATCATTGTCCCCTTAAGTAGGTGATCTTATCTGGCAGCATCTTTGACAAAATAAGTAACTATGTCAATCTTCAGATGTTGTGTTATGGACATGTATGGGTGTAGAGTTGGCTTACAGAAAATAGACTAATAGAAGCTGGGTTGTTAGATAATGATTTCTTTGAATGTATAAATTAAATAGTTAAACTGGTGAAATATCCATCTTCCATGCCACAAATCTAGTTAAGAGTCACAGTGATTATTCAAATCACGGTCCACAAGGTCTGAGCACTGCTGATCTTCCAGCCTTCCTTTACCTGTGAGCCAGGTGTGAATCCTCTCTGCCCAATCAGAATCAGTAATTATTAAAGTAACTACCTGGGAGGACCGAAAAGAAGGCCTGGATTTGGAATCGAGGGCCAGATTTGAAGAGCCCTGGTCTTGAGTCTATCCCAGGAACAGCTGGGATAGTCTCCACAAGGCACAAGCAAACGCCTTGGATGGTAGGCCAGTGTATTGCATCGTACATATTTAAACGTTGTGTGTAATTTTGGAGATATCCCAGCTGCTCTAACTGCATGTTTTTGGATTGTGGAAGGAAACCCTGGGAGAATGTGCCACATTAACAAATACAAACCTCGCAAGAGACCCTGGAGATGTGAGGTACCCACTGAGCCCGAGTTCCATTTCATGTATGGTCTTTTCTTAGTTAATATATAGGTGTTTACATTTTAAAGCATAAATCTTGTGACTCGCTTCTGGTGTGCTTTCACAAAGGAATTATCGGGCCAGTGATCAGCTGCCAGTCACCTTCCACCATGCAAATAGTGTATGACTATCCAATATGTAAGGATTCCCATTAAGTGTTTAAGGAAACTGCTCCTTTCATCTCTTAAGAACAGTAACAATTGTAGATATCCCTAGATCTCCACAGCATGATGGTGTGGGTCATAATGGGAGGATTGGAAAGGAATGAACACGAAATGCTACTTGCGTCATTAAAGCTCGAAATCCACTTTGAACCTCCATGCATTTTTGACATACTGTGCAATATAGCCTCTTTATTCTTTAGTCATTCTGGGAAAGAATGGAAACGATGATCATGGCAAGATTTGGGTGCCTTATGTGGGGTTTCACACAGTAGGTGTGCCTCCATAAATGCAAAACGCAAAGCAGCAGTAATAAGTTTTTTGTTTATTTTGACAGCTTTATTATGTCACCTGATATTCTTTTTGCAATTCTGTGTAACAATGTATCTTTTAAAAAGAGATGCGTTTAAGCTGCCTCTGTATGTCAGGCAGAATATTCCATTTTTGCAAAATTTAAGAACTTTTAAACTGTTTTATAAAATCATGTATGGCTCAGCCAGTTTCCAGATCTGTTTCATGAAGTGCTGCAAATTGCTAAGCCTCCTGGCTGGAAGTACCATTAACTCATTGAGTTAAAGACCACTGCTCACAGACCCCCTTCCTCAGAGCAGGTAATGGAAGACTACCCTGGGCACACGGTGATGAAATGAGTGTTTTATCGACCTCACATTTGTTCAGTAAGCTGTGCCACACTCACCCTATTTAAATAATAAAAGCAGGCTGTGCTCAGTGATTGGTTTGGATTAAAAATAATAGACAAATCTGCAGTTTATATCCCAGTTTACAGAAAAAAAAACACAGTTAAGTAAGAATTTAATCTAGTGTTTGATGTTTATTGCTGAATATTTGAATAGCTCTATTGATCTCTTAAAATTTTTGAAGTATGACAAACTTTATGTTGCTGTGTTATCTTAATTCTAATATGTATGCGTGAGAGGATATGGCCACCTAAGTCCAAATATATTTTGTGTGCCTTAAACGTTACATCAAAGCAGTTTTTCAGTATTCACATTTTATTGCCTTATAAGTATTTATTGGCTTTCTAAGTGTTTACTGGCTTAGAAGTATTTATGCACATCAGCTGTGTAGTACTTGGGCACTAATAAATTATGCTTTTTCACTGTATTATGTATTCATGTCATAGCCGTTAATACAGGAGAAAACCAAAGCAATAAAGCAGAGTGCTGTTTTTGAAAGTGTGTGTCAATGCATTATTGTATTTAAGGTGCTGTGCATTAGCCTAGCAATTAGATACCTGCCATATTGTTGTGCTTTGTGTTGTTTGATAAAAGGTTCAGTAATTTTTTTTTATAAAGATGCTCCTCTTCTATGGAAATAAATAGGTAATTGTTGAATAATCCTGGATTTAAAAAAATATATTTTAGTACTGTTTAGGAGCAGGTTTACAAACTATGGTGTTACCTTTAATTTGTTTTTGAGTTTTATCTGCCATTTTAACACATCACTGTATAATTGGGGGGGGGGGGGGACCTAGTGCTGTTTTCTACTTCCACTGCATCTTTTATCGTAGGATGCTTCTTATCTTTGGTGTGATCTTCCTCCAGTACTGCTCACACTTGTACCTGGGCATCCACTGGAAGCTCAGCCTAGCCGCACTTCTTTCTATTTGACCCCTTGACAGCTGCATGTTTGTAATGTGCCTTTTGCCTCACTTGTATGCCACTTTGGACACAAGCATGTTCTAAATAAATGAATGTAAATGTACCTACATTGCCTGCAGTAATAAGTGTAACCGGTCACCTCGAAGTGTTATATGTCATTCTGTGCCAGCATCAATAAAGCTTCACTAATTAACAGCCATCAGCCATGACTATAGTGACAGAGAAGCCATCTGTAGTTCTTGGTGTGAGGCATGTACCCAGCAGGTTAACTGCAGGACTGGTTGTGTTCATGTCCCACTTCCCCAGTTTGCACTCTCTGTTAGCAGGCCTCTGGGGGGGAATCTCGCTAGACTCAGGTTCTCATAGAAAATACATTGCTGGCTTACTCGACAGCATGTCCTGCCTTTGGGTCCTTTGCCAGCACTGTATTTTATAATAAAGTTTCACTGAGTACCTCTGCTGGACAATACTTTGGTTATGTCTTGTTTAGTATTTTAGACCGGACAAGTATACTTAAGTATAAACAGTTGCTGCTATATATTGTGTTCTTTAAAGTCGAAACCTCATAAATACATTAAAATACAACGTCACAGATCTTGACATATAAGAATGATGACTGTCATAGATGGAGTGGTCACAGCAGTTTCACTTGGGGAGGATTTAAGGGTCACGTGCAAGGTATACATCAGACTATGTAGCTTGCAGTTAAAAGTGGTCAGCACTGCCATAATTACAATAGTGAAAGCAATAAAGACATAAAAATTAACAATACAAAAAATATATAATGGATAGAGAACAGAAAGTTATACTGAGAAAAAGGTGAATGGTACATTTACGTATTGTATATACAGAAATGGGTGTGTGTGTGTGTGTGTGTGTGTGTGTGTGTGTGTGTGTGAGAGAGAGAGAGAGAGAGAGAGAGTTTAAGGGTATGCATTCTTTTTTTCTTCAGTTCCTGAACAATCAAAAAGGAGCATTACGTTTATCGACTTGACAACTGAATCTGAATTTGTCAAATGTAGATTTGAGAAATTAACATACACGCTGATCAGCTGGAAAACTTATCCAAGATTTTGTATTTTTAGAAAATGTGATCATTATACCTAAGTGGTAAAAGAAACCTAGAAATTTCTTTTTCTAACCTTTTATCCTGAGCTACTGTACTGTACTAATCCACTTTTCAGTCTTTCAGCTGTATATCCTTGCAGGGGGTCACAGGAATATTGTACAAGTGTTCTCATTTAATGTAACACGATTGTGATGGATTACTGGATCATTGGCATACCAAGATGCCAAGTCTTTTACTGTTGTTTTGATAAGATCTCTCTGCATGGCTTAGTCACCTTAAAACTATCCCATCTGTCTCAATACCCATGAAACAGTGGGTCAAAATAAGTGCATTCAATCCAAAAATATGGAAATAGGACAGAGTTCATGTGTGATTCCCAGACCATTCAGGATGTATCTTTTAATTTCACATTTTAGTCAGCAGATCAGCCCAATTTCCCTTTCTTTAAATGTGCGAATACTTATTTCTATACGTTGGAATATTTTATATTTGAAACCAAATAATAGGCCTAGAAAGTAAATTAATGTATTGAAAAGGTTGGTTCAGGCAACCTGTATTATATAGTATCTAATGTTCTTAGAATAAAGAAGTAATCATTGTATTAAGTACAGCATATCCACAAACATCCTATAAGAATTAAAAAAATCATGTTAGAGGCACAGCTTTGGTACATCCCATAATCTCCTGATGAAGGCGAATGAAGAATTGGGGTGAAGCAAAGCATCATTTCCCGGCTTCTTTTTCAGTTCATTCTCCCGGAATGTGCCTTTGGCCAGCCTGACTGGATCTGTGTCCACACTCTGGCTCACAGGCCGATGCCAAATCATTTGGCGCTCAAAAAAAAAAGGAGGAATGATAATGGTGAAGGAAGCTGCCGCAGAGATGCCAGCATGCTGATAATTTGTCCCTCCGTTGGGTCCAACCCAACATTCCTCAACTGCTTTCTGAGCAAACTCCAGGCATGCTGGAGCATGACCAGGTAGATCGTGAGGGAGATGAAAATAATAGTCTGATCAAGATGATGCTCTGCATAAAGATGAATCGTACGCTCCCCTGACAGTGATTTGGTAACACTTTATATGAAGTGTACACAAGTTCTTTATGACACTTTTGCTAGCTGCAACATGCATCTTTTGTAAATGTTTATGTATGTCTGAGGAAGGCGCAGTGTTTTTCGTATAAGGGTGTGTAGTGTATGCACAGAGCCACCTCAGCATCTACGTTTTCAAAGAGGCTTCTTTTGGCTTATCTCGTATGACGATGTGAAGTGTATGTGAGTGCAGTGTATATTAATTAATACATTCAGTAATTAGCACAGTAAGTAAACATTCACAGTTAATACTGATATTACTTAAAGATTTTCTGTAAAACATTTGTGTATTGATGTGAATCTACAGGTCAACATTTTGAATTAGTCAGGGAAACCTTTTTTTTTTTAGATTCCCTCTGATTTTCACTTATTCTTAAAATAACTTTTGTGATGTTAAGATTTAATTACATTAAGCTTCAGCTTCTTGGAAGAATACATTATTTTTTTATTCCAAAATATTTATTGCACTCACTGGTTTGAATTTCTGTTAATTTAATAAGTGACAGGAGAAAATGCAGTTGTTAACCAGTGATGTATGTGCCATTTAGGCATATATAATTAATTGCGCAGTTCTTGAAACACTTCGTTTCTGGATATTTGAGTTGAATAAGTTGTGCTGTTGTTTTTATGTTGCTTGCCTTGAAACTGACATTTGCTATATTTTACTGTCATATATTTAACACATGCAGGATAAAGAATTACAAACTGGAAGCTAGGAGAAGCGTTTAGGATAACAGGGATCCTGATTTTTCACAACACAGCCAAGTATGGTATCTGCATGCGTCTGAAGCAAATGATGGTGCTACTGTGGTGAAAATTTATGAGCAACATGGATGTCTGTTTATTTGTTGTATATCTAGGACACATTGGGGGGGGGGACGTTTTGAGCATGCTCTTCTATCATTAGGATATGGAAACGTAATATCAGGAGCTATAAACAACATCATTTAAAGAGCGCGGGATCTTGAGATTGAATACAGCTGAGAAGCTGTAAATTTTCTCCCAGACATGTTAAGGACCCTCCACCAGTGTGTGGTTGCTAACCATTCCTCGCCTTTAAGTAAATAAGGCCATTAAAGAACTATGGAGCTTGGAAACAATATTACCATGGTTGCATATACAATACAAGTGGATTGATTTGCTGAACTCTTTTGATAGAAGAGTTGATAAGCTAACAGAAGTAGCTGCAATCTCTAAAATAATTGAGGTGTCTACTGTTCAGTACATACATTTTCATCTAGAATTCTGTATATCTTAGGTTGTATCAACTAGCTGTAGTAAAGAGCATTCTGAATAGTGTAGAGACTACCTCAACAAGAGAGTTTTCAGGTTTTTGCATGAATCTATGGCTAATGAATACCGTAGTCCATGAACATATTCATAACACATCGTAATGCATTCATAAAGCATTATAGACATGGCTATACATATTTATAAAAAGCCATATCACATTATAACCATATTTATTATGCATTATGAACGCTTTCTGAAGCTCATATCTATAAAGCACTACAGATACCTGCGTAATGCAGTACATAGCATCTGAAGTTAATTCTTATACCAACCATTATAATGCATTATGAAGGTATAGCTATAGTGCATTATAGATGAGAGCTTCATTGGAGCTTATTAAGTATTATAATCAACACTATGATGCCTTATGACTGTCAATAGAAGATGCTGTAATGCTTTATTAATTCTTATACTGAGCATTATAATGCATTATAGATGACAGCTTCAAGTAAAATGTTACCATGAATACTGAAACACTGCACTTTTATCACCAGGAACCACACCTGCTGTGTGTATCCTTGTTTGTTTTTCTGCATTCAATTAATATTGTTAAACATTTTAGACATTTCTTTATTGCAGTAATTGCACATTTATCAGTTTCATTTCCTAAAAAGTGATGTTAGCAGTTACTAAATTCCTTACTGGGTAATACTGGGTAAAAAAAAAGAAAAAGATCACCACAACAAATATGAATGCATGCCCGATCTGATCCAAGTTCACTAATTGCAAATATGACTACAATGTTGCTGCTATGTCAGTGTCTGTTTAGTTCTTGTCTATACCAGGTTATATCTATTTTAAAGGGCCACTGTCATCTGTTTGGTCGCAAAATGTAAAATACTGTGGATAACATGTGATGCTTTCCAAAAGTTTTGGCTTTGAAATTGCGCTAAAATATGAATTTGATAAAAACCGAAAGTCAAAATATTTAAGTTTATTTGAAAATTTACGTGTTAACACTCATAGTTTGCCTGTATAATAAGGATAAAGCATGATCTTTTTGAACTTATGGAGCTTGTTTAGGTTTCAAATAATTAAAGTTCTCACTTCTGAACCTTTCCTCTCTTTTCTCTCCAATCAGATGAAAACTGGGATGACGATCAGCTTTTGGGATTTGAGCCTTGCAATGAAAACCTGATTACGGGATGCAATATCATTGACGGAAAATGTGAATGCGACAGCCTGCGGACATGCAACAACCCCTTCGAGTTCCCCAGTCAAGGAGCCTGTCAGGCTGCCCTTAAAAAAATTGAAGGTAAGCCTTGCTGTTGTTCTTAGCACTCTGCATATTTATGCATTTTTTTTCCTGCGCTCATTACAAGACAGCCCTGTGGCTTTGGAATTATGCTGTGCACAGACACGGTGGCATAACGGAGTATCAGTGTTGTTCGATCAATAGTGTGTTTTCATTAGAAGTTTTGGAAGTCATTTTAAAATATTCCTTTTGAACTAAAGGTATGCTTCAGATTATTTAGCTGTGAAGTAACACACATTTTCCTTCTCTATTCTGAGATTTATTTTATTTTAATCATTCATTTTTAAGAGGCTTAGCGATCTTAGATAATTACTCATTTCCTGTGGTCCTTCTCCTTTTCACAGCCCCCTGATGTTTAAAATTAGTTTTCTCTTTTTAATATATATCACAAAGCTCACTGCTCTCTCTGCAGCTATTACAAAACAGCATGCTCGCTCCAAAGCCAAATCGGCCTCCTTTTTCTCCCCCAGCACTGAATTCACATTGTTAAGCAGAGTGCTGAGAGTAACTGCTGATAGATTAATTTATTCCTTTTGCGGACATTTTAATAAAAAGTAACATAAATAACAAAGTGCTTAACGCTTAAAAAGCTGGATGTTTTCCGATGCTGTTTAGGCTAAGCGTGTTGCTCTGGAATACTTGCAGAAAGCCTCTTTCAGCTGAATCTTGGAATATTTTTTTGTCACAAATTCAGCTCCAGCTACCCAACTGTTGATTCTACTAATCAATGGAAAGTTCTGGGAAAAAAAAGTGTTTCTGGATGCTTGAACCCCACAATCATGTTGGCATGCGGATCTTCCTTCCACTATTTTTGCTAATATCTCAGCAATTGCATACTGTTTCTGCGCTTAGAGCTTTTTTGACAAAAAAAAATAAAAAAAATAAAAAAATAATAATATATATATATATATATAATATAAAATTCTCTGGTAGTGTGACTTCTAGGTTCAACCATAGAATGCTGTTGATATCAAGACTGTATCTTGCTTTTTCAGAACTGTTCAGTACAAAAAACCAAAAACAAATTGCAGTTATTACAGCGCTCAGTTGTTTCTGACATGTCTTTGACTTCCGTTTAGGGTCTTCTGTAACTATGGTAGTGCCTGACTACTGCTTTAACTTACTCCTCCATAGTAATAGTGTTTGATTGTCAATCAGAATTTTTTTAGTGTAGGATTTTTTTTTATCAGTTAAGTTTTTGATTAAGTATTTTTAGTTATATGGTAAATTGTTTTAGGAAGTTTTAAGCTGTTGGAGGCAGGGGGTAGGGCATGGCGGAGATACACAGGTTACGATAAGGTAGCTCAGGTCCGGATCACCTCGAGTAAGAGCAGAAATGAGAACAGTAGAAAATTCTTTTGATAGCTGCAATGCGGAATATCCCTTTTGAACAATGGAAGCGTAGAGGATATATGTAACCATGAAAGCGAAAATCAAAACAAGGCGTGTGACAATTATGAATAATTTTATGCGGTAACATGCGCAAACTGTGGTCAACATCTATCCTTTGCTCTACATGTCTATTTTTAGCTCAAAGAGAGACTCAAAAGATTGGTTTTACCCTAGACAGTGTGTATGACTTCCATTAACTAGCACAGTAACACATAAAACAGAAACTCTTGCTGCCTTTTGTTATCTTAATTTTCAGTACAATATAATGAGCATCTTGTGTGGAAACTAATTAGGGTGTAGTGTGTTGAAAGGGTAGATCCTTCAGATGATTTATGGAAGGTCTATAAAAACACAAAAAGTCAGTATAGGTTTTAGGTTTTGGAAGTATTAAGAATTTTTTTTCTTATTCTGTATTTCTGAAGTCAATGAATTGGTTTCTGCATGATTTTTGGACAGCAATGATGTAAGGGTAAATTGTTAGGCTCTTGTCCCGTGTTATGCTTGGATATTTAATTGAGGTTCCTGCTTTGACACTGAAGCCACGTACTATGCAGGTTTAAAGTCTCACACCATATTCTGGAGTAACTTGGAGCCTGTTGATGTCATTTCTGCCTTCCATGTTCATTAAGAGGGAATTCTGTGCCATGCACTCCCCGACATCCCCTGTAGAGCTCAGAAAGTCGAAATATTTCATTCCATTTGACGAATACAAATAATTATGTGTCTTCAGCTCAGCAGTAGTAATTAACACCATACTCTCCAATAATATCCTCAAAGGGCAGCACATATATGGGGCAGAATAATGGACCAACACTCACCTGCTTTGGAAGTCCATTCACATCTGCTGAGAATTTTGAGAACTCATTATGTTTTCAAGCATTAAAACTGGTCAGTGTCTGACACAGTTCAAAGTTCTGAATAAAATCAAGCACCTGTCCACTGAGACTAATAAGAACGGAGGCATTATTGCCTCAGAGGCACAAGAACAGAGAGGCGACAAGCAGAGGACAGAAACAAGTCAGTCATTATGCTAACAAGTGCTCTTTCAGTGTTATAGTGCTATCTGGACCCAGACTAAAACATGTCATAAACAGTGCTAGACTGACACATTGAAACCTTACCCCCAGAATAAAATGTAGTTCGATCCATCCATCCATGCACTGTCTATACCTCCTTGTCCTTTGCAGGGTCACGGGGGTCCAGAGATCATCCTGGAATCTATAGGCACAAGGGAGAGAATAACCCAGGAAGGGGTGCCAACCATGTAGTTCAATAAATAATTATCAAAAATAAGTATGTAAAACCAGTGAAAGTGGGGGGAAAAGCAACCCCCTTATGAGTCTTATGATTCATCATAAAAGAAGGAGTTGAGGGCGTGGCGTGATATGAATGTGAGTTTAAAATGAGACATTCCATCTTACCTGGTTTCTGGTGAAAGGCCATCAAGACAGAAAGACCCGACCTTCAGTAAAGTAAACCATTTTTATTATACTTCAAAGTAACAACCTTTTTATTTAAAAATATATAATTGCTACAAATAAACATTAATTGTTATTCACATTATGTTTATACTTATTTCTCTCAGATGACTGAAACCGTCACTTTTTTGCTTTCCTTATGTACATGTTCATATCATTTCATGACGTTCCTTATGGTGAACATCATTTAAGATGTTAAAAAGTAATGTGGAAGATTGTTTTCCATGATGATACTCCGATATATATTATATAATACTTTAACCCGTCACTATGTCGAATTTTGAAAGAATAAACAGCAACGTTCATTTACAGGTGTTTTATATGGCGACGGGTAAACAAACATGTTTTAGCGGAAATGTGTTAGTAGATTAGATTATCTAAAAATACTATAGGGATGCAAACAGAGTTGTTGGGAAATAATTCACCTGATGAATGCACTTCAGGCATTTTCATTTTGCTGACGTGTGGACAGTGTATGGAAAAGATATATACATGCACACATATATATTAGCTACCATCCACGTTACAGTGGATTGACTTCCTACTGTGTTTATATTATGACGGCAGTGCTCTTTTTGTTATATATAGTTATGATCTTTTCTCTGCAAATTCCCATCAGGCTGGCTGGCCGGACCTTTGGGTTTACTTGTTTTATTTGACAGCAGCTTTGTGGATCCTGTGTTGTTTGTGTGTTTATTTTCTCCTGTCATTTTGTTCACTTTGGCTCATCATTTAGTTATTTTGTGAGTATATATTTTTTGCTGTCATATGTCCATCATTAATAGCAGTTCTTGGGAGACTGAAATGAGACCTGAGCTGACAAAGGTTCTATTAGCAGTAGAAAAAAAGAAATTCTTGTGTCATTAAGGCTTTAGAAATGTACCGCAATTTAAAATCTGCCAGTAACTTTATATTTTTTGTCTGGCAAGTTCTTGAAATCTTGGCAAAAATGTACCTTTTTTTGTATTGAGTATTAAGTGCATCTGTTAGTGTATTGGGGCTTTATTCTGCTGTCATTACAATATGGACATGCCATATTTGTTTATACTGTGGTGGAGAACATTACACTTTAGATTCATTGTTTGCTTATCACTTATGGTCTGCATGCAAAACAAGTTCATTCACACTTAAGGGAAACATTAGAGGTCTTTTTAGACAACTGTAATTCCTCGCACATTCATTACAGGTTTGCGCTCCCGATTTACATATACCGTGAGGTGTTGGGAGAGGGATCACGGACACTCGCATGGGCTCTCCTGGTTTTCTTTGGCAATGGCCATAATCTGCCCCCGTAAAAACTTGACTACTGCACGGAACCCAGCTGGTTTGAGTTTGAGGAACTGGTGAGCAGTGCATTTAACCAGCTGGATTGAAATGATATTGTGTGCGGACCCCAAGAAGCAGCATGACAGGGCTTCCCTGTAAGTAGGACGGCTGATAGCCGCGAGCAGCAGGTGTGATGTTATGTTTCAAGACTCGTTTGATTTTATTGTTCATCATTCTTATTTCGTCTTTCTTAAAAATTGTTAAATGGCTTATCAATAGCTCAATTTTTCCTACTCTGTCTTGTTATTTCCCCCCCCCCAGACAGCTGGAATTTCTGCCGTATGTAATGCCTTCTTGAAGAGCAGCCATACCCAGATGCCACCATATTACCCTTTTAACAAAAGATATTAACAAAAGTTTTACAAAAGCCTTTGGTATATTTATATAAAGCATATAAAGAGCATCTTGTTTCGCTCTACATTCACCTTGCGTGGGCAGTTAGTCCACTTTTTTTTTCTCATAAGGAGAAAGTATCAGTATTTATATGATTCAGTTTGCATAAATCTTGCTGGCGTTACAGGTAATCTGTGTGTATTTTATATTTTTAATGTTAACTGGCTATTTGGTGCATGTGGATTCATATTAAAAACAAAAACAAATATCTGAGTAACATTTAAGGGATAATTCCGTCTACAAGATCTACGGTACACTACTATCTTTTTAGAGTAATATACATTTTTTAGTCATACGTTTTCTCATCACATTAGGAAAAAAAATCTACATGTACGTTGACTTTTTGGTTTAACAGGTATAATATTTAAGCGGCTTCTATTAAAGCTACAAAAACCGCAATATGAAAATAGGTTCAGTTAAAAGTGGGATTATGGAAGAGGAGAGTAAAAAGCAAGAAACTGGCAGTGAAAATGTTAAGTCGTTTCGCGAAAGAAGCCTTGCTCTGGGAGTTGGACCATTGCGAGCGTCAGCCGTCTGACCTCGCATAGGCAAAGGACATTAAAGGAAATGCCTAGCATTCCTTCTGCGCAGTTGTGTCTCTGTACTTTGGCAGAGCTCCTGTGTCGAATATTTGAACTCGGGAGCCCGTCGTGCTAATTGCAGGCCGCCGTTGAGAGAGCTGAAGAAGCCCTCGCCAAAGGCAACATGTTTCTGCTCCACGGTCCTTCGACTTGCCTCGACTTTGGAGCCTGTCGTTTTTCCAGGGGGCAAAGAAATTGCAGGGGAGGGCTCTTTTTTTTTCTTTAATAAATTGGAATGAAGTAAGCACGAAAGATTAATTACATGCGTGGTGCTCACTGAGTTAGGAAATCACAGTTAGGGTGTGTGTGTGTTTGTGTGTGTGTGTGTGTGTGACACAGAATGAGATGAGCATTAAGCACGGTAGATAATAAATCACGTTAGAGCCGCTGCGTGTAGAACGCCGCTTCCAGTTCACCAGGAGACATTTTGCAAAGTGATGTGAGCATCTCGGGGAGGTGGGATACAGCTGGAGTGTAAAGAATGCTGCCAGATAATAGAATACAGCCAGTATCGAAATTGTATCTAATTTGTTTTTCAATATTAAACGTGCTTTGGCAAACAGATCAAATTTAATTAGTACCTCTCCACCCCAATCATTTTGTATCTGACCAATCAAGTCTTTTAAGTAAATAAAGCTGGAATTCAACATGGTGGCATCCCTGGTGAACCATACTGCTGTCCTACAACAGAAGAGATGCCTACAAATTTATAGGGGCACAGTGTTCTACATAGAGCAATGCCAGGAGATCAAAGAGGCGTCATGTGTTTTGTGATTGGGAGAAAAACGAAGCCGAAGTCTAAAATAACTGTGCATCACTGTTCAACCCCTCCCCTCCCTCCCCAGTATGTAATTAGCAGCGATGTAAGCAATGGTTCATACTGAAGAAGAATTTCTTGTGGATGGTACTGAATCGTGTTGCAAATTGGAACTAGTAGAACTGAGGGCTGATGTTCGTTTGCTGGGGTGATTTAAATAACATCGAAATTGATAAGCTACATTTCCAAGGAAATGCAGGATGCTGTTGCCCTCAGGACGGAATGCAGAACGTCTCCATAGAAGTCTATACACACACACACATATATATATATAAATATTAAAACATACTTGTTACCATAATGAATATCACAGTGGTTTCTGTGTGAGCTGATCAATTTGAGTGACTGTTTTCAGTGACCCAGAAGATTTGGGTCAGTTGAAAATGCTTTGAACATCAGTTACTTAAGCCTAAAACAATCAAGTTCACCTGAAGTTTCTCACTAAATTGCTAATCGGCCAGTAGTAGCCATACTGTTATTATTGACTAGCTGGAGAATGGGTATTATAACAGATGAGGTGTTGCATCAGTAATGGTTATTTTTTTTGGCTGCCCGCTTGTCTAGCTATCTGCACATTATTAAGTTATTAAAGTTTGATTTAATATACTAGGTTATGTGTGTATCTGGTACACGTCTGTTTTATTCTAGCATTGTGCAGATTGGTAATCTTTACATGCTTTTTCTTGTTCTGCAGAGAGGTCAAATATTGAATCAAACCAGATCTCTTCTGTGTAGAAAATAGCTAAGTGTGGTTTACAATTATGCAGCTTGAGAGAACTTTTTATGTGGCAATAAAAAGTAACCCATAAGCTTTTACCATTTTTGTTCATAGAAATATGTTTCCGGAGATATAAATACTTAATGCATTTTTTAATCTGTGAATAATGCCTGAAAGAATGCATTTATAATAGACTAAAGTGTTCATCCAGTTTAAACATCTACATACATGGTTAGCAGCTGACGTAGGTGCGAGCCCCTGGGTAATTCCAGGTTTTGTAGTAACAAGTCTCTAAATTCTTTCATTTAATTATTTGAATAGTAGGTCATCTTGCCTAGGTGTAAAAATAAGCGTCAAATGTATACTGAAACTTTTGGTAATATACGGGAGAACCATAAGGGGGTTGCGGGGAGGTGCAGGGGATGCAGAGGTGGTTCTGGGGTGAGGGGAAATCCAGAGCTTAGCCCAAAACTCTGTTGATGAACGTTTAAAAGTAGAATATTCTGCCTATTGTTTTTAAAATACATCAGTTCTGTGCCATTCGTGACTCTGAAACCATTTTATATGTTATACATAAAACAAATAAAATATGAGTAAAAGTGATTTGGGACTTTGCAAACAAAAATGTGTTTTCATGGTATCTGTTGTAGTGCTAATTTGGTGTTTGATGTAGCAGGAACCTCACAGCCATCTCAAAAATGCAGGTGTGACTTTACTTGATTTATCTGCTAATACAATCACCAACTATGCATTTTTCTACCTTCGTGGTGCATATTAACCAAGAATAATGAATCGTTTTTAGTTTCTTTTGTGTTGACCTTTAGTGTAATTGAGATTAAACGTGAGATCTGTTATCCTTGAACTTTACATGGTGAGTTATCTTATAAGGTTACTCTTAATGCTAATATATGGTAATGGCAATGTTTTTGTATAAAGTTCAGCATGTTTGACCAGATCCTTTATTGTCGCCAATTTTTCAGACGTCTATCTGATAGCCTTTATTATTAGAAAGTCATGTGGTCTAACGCCATTCATGATTATTTTATTTTCTTTCAAATTATTTACATTTGCCTGTTACTTTATACAATATTACTGTCAGTTCATTTTTCAGTTAAAACTAAATTCTGTACCTTCTATACTTTTTATGTTCCTTTTATACTATTATGTTCCATGCTTAATAAAAACAAATTTATAATTTAAAAAGTACTTTTCCTGAGATGCAACAAACCAAAGTCCATTTAGCAGGGTATATTCTTGATTTCACGCAGTAAGTGTAATTCTGCCTCAGCTATGTTCATAATGATATTTTATAGGACATAAAATTAAAGCATTGAGACTGTACCTTAGCTGCATAATGTTTCTACCTTTCTACGTTTGAGATTTTGCCCTGCTCATATCATATTAGCTTTTGGTCATTTTCATATTGTAGTGTTATTGTTAACTAACAGTACTGTAAACACTTAACCCAGTTTTAACCACAAAAAGATTATAATGGAAATGGGTTAAAATACCGATAACATGCACCCTTTTAACCCAGAGCAGCTTTTGAGAGGTCAGTCGTGATTATTTTCAGAGTAACTACTGCTAAGCTTGTATGTGCATTGTCTTTGTGTATGAGTGTATGTGTATGTATGTATGTATATATGTATGTATGTATGTATGTATGTATGAGCATATACACGTGTGCTTTTGTGGAGAGATGTGGGAATGAATGAAAAAAATGCTCTGTGGGAAGCTTAATGTGCTCCTCAGAAGGAAGCACTGAAGGACGAATAGAGGAAGTCAGACGTATGTGGAACAACAGCCTATTGTATTCACAGCCTGCTGAAAGGCTCATGAAAGGGTCATGTGCTGTTTTGACTGGCTGGCTGGCTGGCTGACTAACTTGCAAAGGCCAAGAGGCTCGGTTCTTTACTTGAAAAAAAGGCAAATGTAATTGTATTTAATCTGCTCATGTATTCTTTTTTAGAAGAAAACTTAAAAATTTTAAAGAACAGCGTGATTAAATCTTTCAGTGCAGGATAGGTTTTTAACTATTAACTTATGGACACTTTGATATCTATCTACTATAATAATGAACCTTTTGAAGACAACGTACACCGGTGCATTGATTAAATTTAATATTTAACCCGATCATCTGTGTCTTTTGCCAGTGCCAGTGCCTCCTATTTTTATTATCTTTGCCTGGATATTGTGTTAAACTGTGTCATGTCAACATAAGTGTGTTTCTGTGCCTCACATGATATCTTGAAGTCAGTATTTATTAATGCATTTTGACCATCAGGCCAGTCACTGTCCAATTATCTTCAGGGCCATAATTACACAGTTTTTGGGTCTGTCTTCTTTTCTACAGAGAAATTCTCTCGCTGTCTCTTTCTCTCCCTCTCTCTCCCTCTCTCGCTCTTTGTTTTTCTCTGAAATTAGCTGGTCTTTTTGTGTTAGTGTGAAAGCGCTCCTATGTGGAAGACAATGATTTTGAAGGGGTTAAGGTGCGTCATATTTTCCACAGGAAAAACTGTCATAACAAAACCCCCTTGTTAAATATGTAGCGTTCGTAGGAATTCTGGACATCTTTAACTGGTGTAATGTGGTGCAGTTTAGTTGGAGTTTCTCCAAATACTGGATTTGCTGCTATTAAGTGCATGCATGTACCAAGTGTCTGCCTCTGTGTGGATGTGGAAGCGCTGTAGAACTTTAAAGGGTGAGGCAGGGCTCTGCTATATCTAAATAAGCAAACTAAGCAAAAGAGCAGGGAATATGTATGTATGTGTTATTCATTTGTTCATTTCTTGATAAGAGCCAATGGACTGAGGTATATACCATGGACAAAACTGGTGACAGCTTTCTGGCACAGCTGCTGAAAATTGACTAATTAAACACCCCACATTGTAAAAAGCATTCTATATAATGTTTTAGTTTTTGTATTATTATTATTAAAGTTAAACTATGCTGCAGATATGCTTGTGTTTGAATGTTTTAGTGAAAATGCAGTTTGCCAATTAAAATATACAGCCAGTAGAAACAACGCATACATAATTTACTTTGTAATCAGTGTTTATCAGAAATATGTGAAAATCCAAGTTCACTATAGTATCACTGGTAATGTTCATATAAAAATGGCCATATGAAAATCCAGTTTGTCTTAAATGTAACTTATACCCGTTTGATAATGTGTATGATGTACAGTAAAAAAAGAATGGGTGATTTGATGTCTGTTTGTATGCACCTCTATATGTGCTGTGTGTGACTCTGTGACTGGGTGGCATTCTCTATAGGGTGTGTCTTACCTGTTGCTCTGTGCTGAATGGCTCACTGTCATTCTGGATAGACATCTACAGAAGGTTACTTGTGGTCACAAGTTTGTACCAGTGGAGGGTGACACAGTGGGTGGTCTGATTGTTAAAATCCTGCCTTTCCTGTGCGGAGTTTTCAGGTGTGCCACAGTCCGGAGACAGGTAGGTAGACTAATTAGTGTCTCTAAAATTGCCGATGGTGTATCATTGTAAGAGTGGCCTGTGATGGACTGGCAACCCATCCTTGTTTCAAGTACTGCCTGGGATAGGCTCCAGGCCCCCCATCCCCCCCAATCTTGACCAGGATAAGCGCTTAGAACAGGGGTGTCAAACTCCAATCCTGGAGGACCGGAGAGCTGCACATTTTTGGGTTTCACCTCATTTAACAAACCTGATTCAACTCCTTGCACCCCCTTGTGCTAATTACCACACAACTCTTGAATCGTTTGTGTTGGAACAGGAAATGAACTAAGCTACACTGGGCTCCGGCCTCCAGGACTGGAGTTTGACACCCCGTTCTTAAAAGATGGATGGATGGGAGCTGTTTGAACACTAAGTGTAAAAAACTCACAATTAGGAATAGAAGCTGGAAAAATTCAACTCACAAGGAGGCATACAGGTTTAACAGCAAAACAGTGCATCTACAGTAGGAATAGAGACATGATAGATAGGCCTGTCGGAATCGGCTTATCTGTTTGTGCTTCTCCCAGTGTGTCATCTCTTGTTGATTTATGTGCATCGGAAGTGTGATGTTTCGCAGTGCGTTTGCTGTTTCTGGTTGCTTGCACTGGTTCTTCTCTGCATCTACTGTATGTGCAGTCACTTTCCCTAAAACAGAAATAACCCCACTCTGCTCTTCTCATGACAGTGTTCATTTGTAAGACATCAGTCGGTACACCACTGTGGATTGATGCTTTATGTCATGCTTGTCTGCTTGGAATGGCGCAGACCGAATGCACAGCGGCTCAGAGGATTGGCGGTCGTAAGGTTGCGATGGGCTCTTGGGCCTTTAGCTGCTACGCCGAATAGATTTTCCACACAGGGAAATCGCTCAGTACAGTAAGTCAGCCCAGCAGTATTTAGAAATTTTAAGAAAAACAGTAAAAAATTCCCGGACTCAAAACAATGCATGTTGTAAGTCTTTTAAATGAATAGCACAGGTGTTTCTGTCAGTTACATTTTGATGTTAGCAGTGATGAATTATTGCTCCTTCTAAATACTGTTTTAGTAATCTTTGAATTTGGGACAGCAGACTCTGATTAAGCCCACTGTCAAACTGTGTAGTATAAGCAGTCATTTGTTTATTTAATATTTTCGGTAATGTTTTTCAATTTGTGCCTGCGGAACACTTTTAAGTAGCCAGTCGGAGCGTGAAAGCAGGGCAAGTCCCCCCCGTAGCTGCATTCCTTTGTCATGTGTGGCTGCTTTGCTCTTGACAGGAACCCTCATGACAAGCGTGGGCGCCGTAGGTTTTTTAATGGTGTGCGTAGCAGACACAATTATAGCACAAGACGGCTTCCAACTGGTTTATATCAGCATGGATTCATCAGACCCGTTTAGCCAAACCAATGCTCAGGCGGGGAGTACCGGTCCACACTGCTCTACCATTTGTTTTGTTTGTGTGTGACCCACACACACACACACCTGTTACAATTTCGATTTTCTCTAGTGAGACATAAAAAAGGATATCCCATTAAAATCAATGCTGTGTAATTCCCATAATTACAGATATGTATTATCAGTAGATTTTGTTATAGCTCAAAATGTACAATGTAATTGCTATAAATTTCAGAGAATGACCCCTGACAGAATTGTGTGGAACTGAATATCCAATACTTCAGTGCACACACTGTGTATAACATTTTGAAGAAGCTTTTTTTGGTCGGGGGGGGGGGGCATATAGTTTGATTGTTAATGCCAATGTCATTGAAAGATTTTTTTTCAGATATATGCACTGATAATAATGGATATTATTATCATCATAATCACCAGTATTCATAATATTAAAAGGAGGCAAGCTTAGTTAACTTGAACTTTGGGGTTAAAATGTTTGTTTGCATAAACTAAATTTGTTGCTGGATAGCCTGACCAGTTGTCAATAATTAGGGCCAGCACCACTTTCAGCCCTGCTGGGATGGTACATTTTGATGTGTCCTTAGCAGTGCGCCTTGACTCATCTGCACTTAATCTCTTGGATATGAGATCTCCTGGATAGGATATAATAATAATAACCAGGAAATCTTCAGTGCAGAACAAAGTCCATGGCTAAATAATATTCGGGTCATAAAGCAGTAAAGCATCTCATACGATACTTTTATTTGTATGAGGACAGGCAAATAAGGATACTTTCATTCTCACGTCTTCCTTTCTACTTCCCTGTGATACACCCTCAGATATACAGGTGCGAGCAAAGCTTAGGGACTGACATTTATCTGGCAACCCTTGAACAGTTTTAAGGGTTAGGAGTCTTGCTCAAGGGTGGGACAATGGAATGACTCTGCCAGACACAGGCTTCCTACCAGCAACCTTCCAGATGTGGGGAAAGATTCCTAACCAACAGGGCCTCACGTTATCCCTGCAAACTATAACACTACCAGCTGCAGTGGATGTTGTTAGTATGGAATGCGATATTAGCTATTCCCAAGAGATGATGGGGTTAATTTCTCTGTAGAACAATTTTTCAGACCACTGAATGCTCCTGGTGTTTTTTCCTTTTTTTTAAAATTTCAAACTTAACATAGGCATTCATTTCCGTCTTTCTTGTTACCACCTTGCTGGCTTTTACGTATTCTGTTTTTGGAACATATTGGCTACTGGACTCATAAACATTGACCTCAATAACCCGTGAGAAATACTTTGTAACCCCTCTAAGATTATACACTTTGTTTTTTTCCCTCCACTGAAGTCATAAGGCGTTTCATTTTATTGTGGCGTGCTACTGGAACCATTCGGGACCCCATTCTGATGATTGACCAACGCTGGTCGAATTTCTCGAGCGGGACCAAAATCAATTGTGAATTGTTGCCAGCGTATTTTATGTGGCTGACCCTAATTATCTTTTTATTAGTGTTCCTATTTAGGGTTATACTGGAAGTGGTGAAATCGAGAAAAGCTGTTTGATTTACCTTGTCCACCAAAGAATTTGAAGAAAAATGAAATTGTGGCAATGAACAGATTTGACTAGATTCAGCATTTTGCAAAAAATTTGCTAAATATTCAAAAGTATGCAGTTTTTATTCATTTGTGCTAAATACCTGTTTAAAAGTGTAGTCGAGTCTGAAGTTGCATCGGTTTATTTTCTAACTTTTTAGAAGCACGCCATTCTTACCTGGTGCGCCGTCTATTCAGTATGATATAGAACATTTATTTTTAAAATAATTGGCACTGGTGCAATGACAAAGACAGCAATCACGCTTAATGACACGGTACTTTGGAAGCAGTATTACATTCATTTTGTTGTTACGCCATTATCTGTTCATCACGAATGTAATGCCTGTATTTTTCTCTCTAAACTTCAGTCGTTCTGAAGCTCCAGTGAAGTTGTAGGCAAGAGTAGAACATTTAAAAGTTTTGTTTTGAACCACCCCTCGTTAATTACTGAGATAGTAATGTAATAGTGTACAGTGGTGATTGGTTTAAATCCAAATTACAACTAATTTGCTGTACATCATCTACAGATCTGTTTTGGTTTGATTTACTTGCTCATTATTACAAATTTAAAAGAAAAAAAATACGTATATATATATATATATATATATATATATATATAGTTTTTTAAGAGTTTTGTTGCTGGAAGTAAAAATAAAATGAAATAGCAATTTTAAAACAAACAAATGGATGGAAGGATAGATGACAGATGGATAAACACAAACAAACAAATAAAGCTAATATAAGCACTGTAACAGCCAGATACATTACCTGTCTTTGCAATTCTCCGTTAGTAGTTTCCAATTTCTAAGTGCTGATAATGTTTGAAAATGCATAGATGCCTCCAAGGTTATGATTTTCAAAAGAGGGAGGGAGGGTGCAGACGTTCAACCTTAAAAACATGCTTATCTTTAAATAGTAGGAGGGTACCCCTGTACTCCACCGCTAAGCCCCCTCTTTTGCTGGCTGAGAGCTCTTGTGCACTGTTAAAGAATTGGCACGACGATGCAGGTCAAGTGCATGATGGGTCTGGAACCTTATGTCAACTGCTCCACTGTAAATGTGATTTAGGAACTCAGGCAGACTTTTAAACATGACTGGGGCCATCATAAAAACGCGGTGCTGAGAACTACCAGCCCCTAAATTGGCAATCAGCTGATCCGTCTTCAGCGGCCCCCTAGCTGAGTTTTATTGACATGATAAATTCCCAAGGCAAGATATTTATTTATTTATTTATTTTATGACAAAGATCTGTAGAATCCTTCAGCCTTCATGTCCTTGTGCGACAGCGTGCTGTTATATTGAGGAATTGTTTTCTGATGGGATTTGCTCCATGCTGGTCTTTGTGCCTGAATTGATACCAGGGACAGAAAATACAAAGAAACTAATAAAAAGATAAATTGGACTCTGACTTTATGACTATGTGTTATGGGGGTGGGGGAGCTGCAGAGTTAGGTGTTTACCTTATGATGTATCCCTTTGAATGGTTACCTGTAATGTAATGACTTTGTTTTACTGGAGATTATAACCATGTACTGTAAATGCTATGGTTGAGCACTTCATGGACAAAATGAACTGAAAGGTGTCCAGTGCAGCATACAATAGGCAATCATAACTGTCAGAGAAGAAGTATGTGCTCATAACAGATTTTATTAAAGAAGAGTGGAAGCCCAATGGTAAAAATGACAGTACTGAAAATGCCATTTCCCTTCTTTCAACTTATTTATACAGGTTTAAAAAGATATATATATATATATATATATATATAAAAAACTTTTTTGTTTGCTCTGAGAATTTGAAGGTTGGTTTTGACCCTGCCCTTCTGAAGACTATCTACACACGGCATCATTTTTAACTAGCATATTTACCTGGCAACGGCTAAGTGTACGTGGCAGATATTGCAGTACGAGCCCTCTCTGACAGGGCCATTAAGCTGATGGAAGTACGGTACATGGGCAAGGGAAAACGGGGGCTTTTTGTTAACAAAGCACAGAGCAAGGCAAATCTGGATAGTTTAAATAAGCATGCTTTTGCTCTCACCGGAAAAACGAATTGACACGGATAGCATTTGGCCCCGGAGAAGAAGGCAGGAAATGCTTTCCTGCTCATTTCTGGGTTTCATTTTAGTCAGGAAACTTGAGTGATGAAGCAGTTTTATAGCTCTTTGCCATATGTTAATTCAAACTTGAGTGGCATTGACCTTGCCCTGGGATTTCACTGCCTGCCAGAAGCACAATTTGAAACTGGAAAATCTCCTTGGCGGGAGATAACACCTAATATATGAGGGAATGGTAACATCTAATAAACTGGATGAGTACTGTAGAGATCTCGCTTACACCAGCTGTGGTACTGCAAGATCTCTTATCATGTAATGTTGTTAGAATAATCCTTAATTAGGGGTTGGATGAATACTAGAAGAAACCACTGCAATGCATTAATAATAAGAATAACCATTACTGAAAAATTAACCAACCATTAGTGTCTACGATTGTCACCTATTCGTACTGTACCAATTTGAAATGAAAGGGTGTGTTTGCAAGAAGGATTCAACCACCTTAAAATAATCAGATTTGCATGATTTACAAATGATACATACATCTCTCCTATCAGTTTTTCAATGCAAACTAATATTAACTCTCAATTATTTCTCAGCAAATCTTTCAATACTTCTAATACATTTGCAACTTGCTGTATATAGCTAAATGTGTACAACAGCAATGTAGTAAAGTATATCAGTATATCAACAACTTGTTTGAGTTTAGTGGAAAAAGTATTTATGTATAATATCCATAGGCATTACTCATGGTGGGGGGGGGGGGGGGTAGGTGGGATCACCAACTGATTGAGCGTTTGCAGTGTAGCGGACGCCTATCATTTCTCCATTTCTTTTTTGTTTCTTTGTCCAACCCCAAAAAGCTGAAACTCTTTGAACAGTTGGCCGAGACTGAAACTGTGTAGCTCAATGTGACCAGTGTTTCCAAACACGGACTTGTGAGGCTTGATTCATTGATGTGATTGTATAAACACTGTAAATATACATATTTAAATGGCAGTATTTATACATATATACGTGCATTTGAATAAACGTGGATTACAGAGATTTAAATAGTTCATGTTTGCTCGGAAAGTAGTTTTAGAAGAACTGCAGCGTTGGAACAAAGCATTCCACTGAGTAAGCAGAAACAGACGAGAGGAAATACAGTTTCCAGGGAAGGTCACCAGTATTTAGTGAAGTACCTGCTAAAAATAATCAAATATGTCATATGATGCCAAATAAAAAATGTGGGAATTCGCCATCACTACGGTGTAGTGGGTCCACAGTGGCATGTTCTGGAATATGGTCAAGCCCTGGAAAATGTTATTTACATGTTGGTCAGATGTTCAGCATCAAATGGTACATTCGATTTGAGAATATATGCATGTATGATTTTCATACAGCTGTCAATGTGAACCGCACTTGCTTTCGAGTTCAAATACTTGCAAAATGGATTCACCATCGCTGCATATTTTTAAATACACATTTCACTTATTTATGCTTTAAGAGGAGCTGAGGTTCCCATGATGTGTAGGCATGAAAGTGACATGTTTGTGGAGGTGGTTTGTTTAGTTATTTACTTTCATTCCAGCCTCATGAAACACGCCTCTGTGGTATAACACTAAACAGAGAACTATTTCTTAGAGTGATTCAGTGTTTATAAGTGGTTAGGTTTACTATAGTTTTTTTGGGGGGGGGGGGGGGACTAAGATCATTTTCCCAGTGATTTGGATATGCTACTTTCTTTGACAGCAGTACAGACATTGAACTGTAGTTGGAGTACCTAAGAATCTAATATATGGTCATTAGAAAGTTCTCAGCAAAACAGTATGCTCTGAATCAGTGAAAAAAGCAAAAACAAAATGTTTAAGCTACTTGAGGTTGTGTTTATGACATAAAAGCTTCTTAGACTTCTGAGTTCATTGCTGCACCTTGTGAACCCTGTCTGCAGTCTCTCCTGTCATGTATTAATAACGCCATAGAACACATGTTGGGAAATAATTTGTGGACACTGGCTGTGAGAGTTCTGCATGACTGGCCGCTCGCTATGAGAGGAATGCAGGAAGTTTAGCTCAGCAGCAGGTCGCGGAATATGCTGTCACTGGGGAGAACAAGGACAAATACGAAAGTGATCAAGGACAGACAGCCCCCCCCCTCCCTTTTTTCCAACAGGCGCACAATGTTGGATGCATTCTAAGCAATAGTCCCTCTCTGTGTCTTGTGTATCAGTGCTAATTAACCAGAGCAATACTGAATGTGTATCAGACTGCTGGAAAATATGTCTCCTGTCTTGTTCACATTACGGCTGTTTCGTTCTCATGTGGCTTTCAGATAACTTCACACTCTTCAGACAGTCGGCCGTATCAAGCTGGTTATTTCATATGACAGTGCTGAAGTCGAGCTGCTGTACTGTAGTGTTTTAATCCATATATTTTATCCGTTTAAATTATGCATGTTGTTGCCTAAGGTGCTCCTGTCAGATCTGAGGGGAGCTACCTGTTTGCAGCATTTTTAAGCTGCACTGCTCCATCTGTGTTTGATATATGTGGATCATCTTTAATTTTCACATGATGTCAAAGTCTGTATTACGTTTTTATGAAATGTCAGTCTTTATTTATTAATTGTGGTTTTTATATGTAAAGCAAGAACCTTTTCATGGGTAGAGCATTTCTCTTCTACATAATGAATGTGACCCAAGGGTAACTACCTGTCTCAACTCAAATTAGGACAGAGACATTAACAATGTGATACTCAATTGCCATTTTGGTTGGCCGTCCTCCTCAGAGAGTTTCAGATTGTTTTTCAATCTGTACTTATTTTCAGGTTTTTATGCCCGTGTGGAATTTCGTCATTATCAGTGTAATTCTAGAGTTGAAAAGATTTCACTCCTCTTGGCAATTCAAAAACATTATAAGCTTAGCTGGCTGCTCTTTCTATGTCAGTTTCTTTTGTAATCCCGCTCAAAGTTAAATCAAATTGCATATTTTTAAATGATTGTTTCACCTGTAGACTCCCTCGTACATTTGGACAATATCTGAAAATGCATGTTTTCGTAAGTTATTTATAAGTGTTTTGAACTCTCAAGCCTACTCAATGACAGGACAGCAATTTATTTTACTTTTAAGGCTAATTAACAAATGCATCATTGGAAAGGAATTGTGGCTGTTGTAAAATAGGAGGATTATCCATTTAAAGAATACAGTTTGATAGTCTGCTTCCTGAAATCTTAGACCTATTGAAGAAGTTTCTCTTCAAGCTTCTATTGTTTTCCTAGCGCCTCTGTTGAGTTCTTCTCTCTGTTCCATGAGAATATTACATTGTAGAGGAAAAAATAAGTCATTCAAGCTGTTTTATTTAAAGTGTATAAATTACCCACGGATCCTCATATCTCTACTATAAGGAATTCAGGCTTGCCAAGTCAGTCTTTGGTTTCCAGTCGAATAGGTCCCCAAAACCCATCAAGACTTACTTCAAGGCAGCCTTCGCACATATTTCAAAACAAACTGTAAATGTCGTGTTAGTAAGAATGTGTGCATTTCTTTTTTATTGTCCCATAAAGTTATAAATAAATAAATTCAACATTGACCTCCAAGACTGCATTGCATGAAATTATAAGTCTCAACTGCTCAGAACTTGGTCTTTTAATTTTATTTACAAAAGTTGGTTATATTTTGGACATAATACTATAAATGTATTAAATGAATGTGCATAATGGATTTCTAACTTTGTATTGTTATAGTACTGTAATATCAGACATTCTATGACTGTTTAGGGACATTAAAAGTTAATTGGACTGAATTAAATTGAATTTTGTAAATTTAATTTTCAACTGGAATTCAGAGATTGTTATGTTGGAGAAAATTGGTAACAGTTGTCCATCCGTCCATCCATCCATCCATCCATCCATCCATTTTGTAACTGCTTATACTATACGTAGTCACAGGGGACCTGGAGCCAGTCCCACGTAGTATAGGCCACAAAGCAGGCCTTTGTGGTGCTGGTGTTTATGTCTAATACATTTTATTTCTCCCTGATGCCTGTGACAAACTTGGAATTCCTAACCTTACAGGAACTCAAGTTTTTAAAATTTTAAGCACTTTATTCTTTTATAGACTTTTGCATTATACTCTGTAAATCTTGCTCTATATCTCAGAGGAACGACAGCAAAGAAATTTCATTTTTTTTGCACCTGGAAAGAATGAAAAATAGAAAGTGGGTTTAACAGATGATTTTAAGATTTAATCAATAGTGGTGTGGCAGGCACACACCTGTCATAGTAAAGATTTACTACAAAGTGGTTTATAACTTTCCTCTAAAAAGACTTGTTGAAACGTGAAATCATGTTTCTGTTATTATATCCAGATTGATATATGTAAACTTTAAATTCAGTTTTTTGTTTCCATCTGCCTACTTTTGCAACTTGTCATTGCAATAATATACCATGGCTCACGCTATGCCAAAGTTTAAGAACGGTTATCTGTCTTGAACTTTGTTGTTTGAACATGTATGTATTCCTTCTACTTGGCATATCTTAGGCCATGTGGTGGAAATCCGTAGAACGAAGATAGTTCTCACAGTGACAGTGATGAATGATAGGCGGAAAGCTGTTGCGATAGGCCTGTTGAACACTTTTCAACAGCAGCTGGTTTTCTGCCTCCAATTGCTGGTTCCTCAGAGTTTGCTGCTTGTGGCTGGTCAAAACATGACTGCTCACGTGTGCTGTAATGCTTTACCAATCCATTCAATTACTGATCCATTTCAAGTACTGAAGATCAAATATGCATCCCAGTTTTGCAGGTGATTGAGTATTGTGCTGTGTTGATTTTTTGTGACCCTATATTGAATGAGTGGTTGGGAGATGGATGAATGGATGTATGTGGATTGGAGAAATATAGCTTTTTCATGTTGCAAAATGCTTAAAGAATTGATGTGTGTATTAATATCCCCAAATGCCCAATACTATTTTGTAGGATAAATTACTCATTACCAGATGCACATTCTTATTCTAAGGGAGGTTTTACACTGACTTGCTAAATCCAATGTTAAGAGCTGACTGAGCCCAGTCATTGCCTGATTTAGGCCCCGTAAAGCTGGACTGCTGCTTAAAGCCTTGAGCAGTAGCTTTAAAGGCAGAGACAGTCTTTCTGATGATTTATCCATTTCAATTGAATGCAGCCCCCAAGTGAATTTATATCCTTTTTTTTTTTAGACTTAGGAATTCTTTGGCAAAGCTTAGTCGGACTCCTAGGTTGTTTCAAGTCCAGTAATTCAGTTGTAAGCGAGCAATGGCACGGGATGGGTTTTCATGATCGTTGGTGTTTCCATAGTGATTGATCACCAGCCCCCATACCTAAAGGTAACCCAGGAGATGAAAATCAACTGGTCCTGATTAGCCTAATTGTCTTGTTTGGGTTTTAATAGTTTCTGCTGTGTGGGTTTGAGAAAGGAGTGTTAGATGGACATTTAGTCAAAGCAAGGTTCAATATATGACTATAGCAGGTGTTGAATGTTATATATTTTACTGTTATGTGTTAGTCAAATTCAACTCTTTTTGTCAATGGGCCCATGTAGGTGATTGGTTGCTAGTAGATCCTGAGGTGGGCCTGTGAAGGGAGAGGAGCCCAACTGTCTAATGGTGCTTTTCCTGGCATGCACGAATCGAGCTGTACCCAGGTCGTACCGCGATGAGAGACTAGCTGCAGCACGATTCCAGCTAGCTTCAGTTTTCCACTGCAGAAGGGTAGACTCTGTAAAGGTGTTGCCGGGTTTGGGGAGCGACAGTGACGGAGAACCGAAGAGACGCTTATTTATTGTTCACAGGGTCTACATCATGATTTACTACGTGCTAATTTCCGCCAGCAAGTCTGTGAGAATCACCGTCTTGTTTTGGCATCAAACACTATCGGAATTAGAATTTGCTTGCATAAATTTGCATTATGAATCTGTTCCATGTTATTGGGAATGCACCAATACACTGTGATGTGTGATACTACTAATAATGAATAATATATAGAATTATGCCCTTTCTTCCTTCCGATAATCCAGGGCTCCTCAAATCGGGACCTTTTCCAAATCCAGGCTCTGTTTTTCAGTTCTCCCATGTACTAAGTTTAATAATTACTGATTCAGATTGGCCAGAGGCTTCACACCTGGTTCCCAGGTAAAGGAAGGCTTGAAAATCAGCAGGGCTCAGACCTTGAGGACTGTAATATGAATAGCCCCGCAATAATCCATGCATATTGATGCAGACTACTGGAATCTCTGTGTATTTCGACCAATCACATGGTGGTGACACAACCAGCTTGGTTTGGTCATACTACTAAGCAGGACCATGTCAGCGCGGTTACCGCTCAGGTACGGCTCGCATAATTTACAATGGAAAACCTCCAGTTAGCGTTACGGCTGCCATTTTGCCATTGAGGAGGCCATGTGACCACTGATGTTGTTGGGTAGTGTTGATAACCCAGAGATTAAACCCGAGTATCCAAAACACAAGGCTTCAAGTCAAACCATGTATTCTTATGCGAATCATTGTGTTCAAATATATTGGATTGAATGTGTGCTGTCTGTTTGTTATGGACAGTCCATAGCTTGCACAGATGTCTAATGACGCTTTGCCATTCAGATCTAGGTATCTGCTCTTTCCAGTCATGCCACTTTAGGTATCTCCATCACACACCCTACAAGTAGGACCACAGTTTGTAGGGCAGGGCTCTTCAAATCTGGCCCTCGATTGTTTTCAGTCCTCCCAGGTAGTGAGTTTAATAATTACTGATTCCGATTGGGCACAGAGGATTCACACCTGGCTCACAGGTAAAGGAAGGCTGGAAGATCAGCAGTGCTTGGCTCTTGAGGACTGCGATTTGATTAGCCCTGTTGTAGGAGATACTTTTTAAGCATCTACCCAGCATCTGAGAGAAATTCCACCTGAACATCTCTTAGCTTGGGACTCATGAGTATGCCCGCATCTGTCTGAGGTCTTTCACCATGGGGAACTCCAGAGTAGGGCAGAGACTACCCCCAAATCTAAAGTTTGGCTCCAGTGTCCATAAAATGGCTGGGGGAAAAGACACCACCCCAGGCCAGGCTGCCGGCAACCCTACTCCTGGCTTGGTACTCTGCTTTTTTGGTACGTTGCATAAGGGTCTCTGTTGGAACTTTTGGCTTGCTTCTACCCACAGACTGGTTTGGTCCCTACCAGGGGATACAGCATGCAAACACCTGCACCATGTTAAGGTCATGATCCTTGGAGGGGAGCTTTACGTTCACTTGGTGTGAAAGTATGTATAAAAATCAGATGCTGTCATGGTGAGTAGTTAGTTTATTAATCAAGGTGATTTAAACTAAGACATTGATTTTCAAAGGTTAGTGATGACTCTTTATAGAAACAAAGCTACAAGAAAAGCTGGGAAAGGCCCTCAGTATATCATATGTACTACTAACTAAGCAAATAACATGAACTGGACATTTTTCTTTTGAGGATAAAAAACATAGTTGACCTGTTGGAGCCAGACTGTGCCTGTTACAGGAGAACAGATTAGAAAAGAGATCAAAAGTGCTAGATAACTCTTATCAGTGTTAATCCCAGAAAAGGAATTGCTCCATGTAGTAATTTAAGTATGTAAATCTGCTGAAACTAATCCCATTCCAGGTATTCAGCTACCTCACTGGGACATACAGCATTCCAACTGATACTGTAGGGCTCATATTAAAAGGCAATATATAATATTGTATAACAATATAATGAAACAACAAATAATGAACCAATTTTAAGGAATATTACTTTAGTTATGTAAGAATCCCCTTTAAACTACTGAATGTTGTAATTTAGAAAAATAAGCTTCAGTACATTGTTTCGACAATAAAAGTTAAATGATTTTTTTTTTTATGTTTTGTCCCTGCAAAATCCAATCTCCAGTTTGATGCCAATACAGTCTCACTCTCCTCACATTCAACTGATTCTTTGTGCACATCAGACACATGTAGGCTGCTTATTAATTTTTCTTTCTGTGAACTTGAGTTAATATTTATGTTTGTGTTGCATTCTCTCCAACCCGGCAAAACCCAACTAACTCTGTCTCCATCTAGCTCACTCCTGAGCCCTAGTTTCACATGGTACTGCTTGCTTTCCTGACCGAAAAAGTACCACCTTCTCCTCCTTAGTAATTTTATTCCATATAAAGCATATTCCCTTTTAATTTCTAATGTTGGTGCTGCGGCAGCTAATGGCTGTGAAAATAGCAACAGTAATGGTGGCAAGCTGCAGCCTTTTCTCATATAGTTCTTATTAATGCAGGTGCTTAAGTAGCTTTATATAACACCTGTACCCATTTAACAAAAAAAATGTAAAGATTTTGTCAGTTCTGAGAGATTTATCGTGGCCCCAAGAAAAGAACGTTCTCAAAGCCCTTTGATAAATTTAAATGTATCATTAATTTCCTTTCTCATGCACCATGTTACCTTCAAGCCCTTTGATGTGTTTTATGAATGATTTATGCTATATTCCATTAAGTTAATTCGATCACAATTTTACTCCGTATTCAGTTTCATGTTGATTTTCATACACACCTATTGTTTTTGTACACACTTTTGTATTTGCAATGTCACGCATGATTTAGGAGATTTACAGGCTAACATGCTTTCACCCATATATGGTACAGTTTGCTAAACATATAACAGCATAAAGCAGTATATATAGGTCAATATGTGCACAAGATATCAACCATGTAATCACTTTAGGATACAAATGACCATTTAAATGGCAGCGTTGTTTGTGAGGTGTTCCCTCAGGGAACAGCTCTCTCATAAATTACACCTTCTGATATGCAAACTTTGCTCTTCATGTTTTTATGTTTGATGTACTCAGTCTTTGTGAAATGGGGCATTGGGGCCCTGATGTTCTCTACCCATTTGATGTGCCTTCTAATCTTGTTTTGGTGTTTTTGTTGCTTCTTCATTTTCATATACACTTTTCGTATGATAATGATACGTTTAAATTGCCAACTATGCAAGTATCCAACGAAAACTTGTGTAATTCCACCACAACAATCTAGTGATCAGAAATCTGCTGGTTCACGGAAACAGTGTGGACATTCAGAAAGACTTGTTTGTGCAGTAAGAAAGTCTTTCAGGCCTGTATGTAATTTTAGAAATCTGCATTAGCTGAACTGCTCTTTTGTGAACCATTTAAACTCGATAAAGTCAATTACTTATGTTTGTAAAGTATTACGTATTTACTTTTAAATTGTAAAATTTCACTTTTATTATTATACTTTAGTTAACTTTCCCGACCGAGTATGTTGTTTTTTTATCAAAGCAGTGTGGAAAAACAGGAAAAATAATCAGTAAGATGGTGGTTTAAATTATTTACCTAAGAAACAAAGCTGTGTGTGATGTTTAACCTGTAGTGATTGTAATATGTAAACACAAAACGAACTGGAAGGGGATGAAGCTGCATTATTCATGTGACTCCTGCGAGTCCTCACTGCAGACTGGGACAGATTGGTCCTCCGTTCTGTTGGCTGCAAGCCAGACATGTGGTTCTTTTTTTTATTACTCCCCTGTGTCAAACTGACAGCAGTCCAGCTGTAGCTGGAACAACTTGCTGCAGGGTATTTGTTGCCTGAGGGGAAAAAATCCTGCCTTCAAATGTGGAATAAAGCAGATACACTTCCCTACTTGTAAGAAAGAAATTTAAAAACCATAAATATGTTTGTTGCTTAGGGTTGATTCTTTTTGAATATACAAGCTGTTTTGTTCAATATATTAAAGGAGATTTTTGTTACTGCTGTGATTTTGCTGCTCAATAATTTAGGGAATCCTTGCTTCTGCACATTCTGTCTAGGAAATAAAATGTTACTGAACATTGCAATGGAAAAAAGAGCCCTTTCTGGTGAATCTTTTTATAATTACACCTTAAAAAACATTAAACTTTACTTTTTCTTTTAATTGTGGTTCTTGTTTCTGGAATTGAACATCATGCCCACCTGCTGCTTGTATGTTGAGTAAAAACAAATAGTTTTCTTTTTACACTGTCACTGAAATCAACCTCTGTAATACGATTAAGAGAAATGCGTCATTTTTTGGCAATGAAATGTGAATGTGCACACATTCCTTTTAATGTGTGGATTAACATCACCAGCAATTAAATTGAACTAATTATTGTCCTGATGAACAGATTCAAGCTCTCTGTGTGTGTTAGGTCATTGTGCATTGTGTATGTGACTGGAAAATGACTGACCAACAATACAGGAGACAGGTAGGTTCCTGGTGTTTATTTGTAAAAATGCATTGGCAGTGGGACATGCATTCTTGGCCACTGAAGCATAGCAGTGAGGTCGAAATGTATTCATCCTGAATTGGTTCTGTTATTCATAGCTGTTAATCTTTACGGTCTAATGCTGTGAGTGTTCGTTATTTTATTTTTTTTAAGTGTTTTATAATACAAACCTTTGGACATGTATAGATCTGCGATCAAACTGTGCGAAGCAAAATTAAACCGCACTATAAAAACTCACAGGGACATTGATGTTTCATTATTTTATGCAGCCGCTATACAAATAGCTGTTTTCCAAGTGGGCTGTGACATTTGGGTTTAGTCATCTTTTGTGATGTGGATTTCTGAAAACCGGAGTCCTGTAGTGATCCATAGCAGCGATGTTCTCAGCAGTGGTCTGTGGTACTGCTGCTGTCAACTTTGACAGTTAAAAAGTTTCAGTGAGGTAATTTAGTAACGCCACCTTTCCATTAGCAAGCAGAATGAACAATTAAGCACAGCTTGTTTACAGTGATATAAACTGTTGGCTTTAAGGAATATATAAAATACGTTGTCTTATGCACTTGTACAAATATTTTACCGACTATTACCCTTAAAAGACACCGATGTACTGTTATGTTGAGCTATTACATCTATCTGAGTATGACTTCAAGTGTATACAATGGATGCTATTCACATCACAAAAAAAATCACTCATATCTTAAAATGTTTCCTCACCTAACTGGTTCTGAATGATGGTTAATGGTATGGAATAACTGCTTTTTTCTTTTATTGATTTATTTTTGTATCATTATAATTAATTCTTAATTATATTAAATATGAAATAATTGTTTTTAATAATTTATTATAATTTATTGTCTGTTTTTTTTTTTTCGCTCTTCACCCTCTGGAATTCAGCAACAACATAGTTGAATCAGTTGCCAGAGAAACCAGGAAAAATGGTTTCCTTAGTTACTAGAAGTCAGAAATTATATTGTAACAATTAGGATATTTATAATACCTCGAAGGTACAGAGGATATGTGGCGTGAGCTTTGTATCTAGTTCTGTGTACGCATACATACTGATGTATGTTTGCTGATTTTTTTTTTTAAAATGTCTGTTAAAAAAAGCTACATTGTGGCTATTCCGCCCGCAGTCTCCGGGATAGGCTCTGGACCCCCCGCGACCCGAAATGGAATAAGCGGTTCTGGAAAATGGATGGATGGATGGATGGACATTGTGGCTATATGTTGTTATGATGAGTTGATTACTGTGTGGCTGTATTTGACCATTTTCATTTGTTTGCGTACTCACCCTGCTTGCAACTCGAGTAAAAGTTCATGATTTAAACTAAAATAACCTTCGAGGTTATTTTATGCAGGCTTAACCTTCTTAAAAATTGATAGGCCAAATGTTTCGAATAGACATTCCAAGGTTACTTACATGTTTGATACATATCCATGTCTGGGTTGCTCCTTTCGCTATGTAACATTAAATTCCTTACCTTTTGCCAAAATTGAATGATGCTTTCACTCTTTTTTTATCATCGCTCACAGGTGCTGGACTCTGCCTCACAAACCCTTTGTTTTGTGTTGACGTCTGTTTTTCGTTTTTCTTTTGAGTGTATTGGTTTTCTACCTGGAGATCTTCTGCTGATTAATACAGGAAAAAGGAAATTGATGAATTTATGTGTTTTAAATATTGAATCGCCATTGCTCTTTGCATCGTGTGCATGCAGAGTACAATGTAACAATCTGTGACAGAAAAACGCAGCAAAAGTATTATTACCATTGTTGGTTAATCTTTCTGTATATTTTCTATTGCAGCCGTTCAGACATCTCATTGTATGAAAGCTTCTAACGTATAATGGACACATTTGGATTCAGTTTTTATTAAATACTTAATTTAGACAATTATAAAAGATACTACTTTAAAGTTAAATATGCTATTAAAATGCAAATTGTCAAAATTACAACGAATATATTGTCTCGCCTGCCGGCGGAACGGCGAGGCATGATGCCGGGCGAAAGGAAGCAGGCGGCAGGCGGCGGCGGGTGAACCCCGTAAGGGGACTTTATTTCCGAGTGAGCACAAGCAGGTAGAGGCTACACTCGCACATGCAATCATAATGAACGACAAAGAATCACAGGACGGGGGAAACTTATATCAGGATAACAGTAAGGAGTAAATGAGGTGACCCTGTGGTTGGTAAAACGGGCAAAAACACGAGGTAACTTAGCAACACTCAGCAGGCGTGGCTGCTGCCCAGCCCCGCCTGTGGGGAAACACTGGGAAAACACAGACCGGGAAGGGCTGGACGTCACACATATTCAGTTTGCAGTGGAATTATGACAGATTTTAGAGGTATTGTTCTTGTACTCCAACTAAGCATCTGCCATCCAAATTATTTCACAGCACGAATCAGAATCAGAATCAGCTTTATTGACCAAGTATATTAATCCACACAAGGAATTTGGCTCCGGCCGATGGTGTCTCTCCTCTGTACAGGCAACGGATATACATACATACATATATACATACATACATACCACATACAAAATGAACATGTTATTTACAGACAATATGCATCCAATATACAGACTATGTACAAACAAGAATATACATAAAAGTGCAATTTGATTGAAACTGGAGCAGATGTGGTATGGTGTGCTATGGCATGGCTCATAACTGTCAGTTATTAATGAGGGTGACAGCACGAGGAAAGAAACTGTTCCTGTGTCTGGATGTCTTGGTTAGCAGGACTCTGTAGTGCCTACTGGAGGGACGGAATAGAAAGAAGGAGTGACCAGGGTGTGTGGGGTCTAAATCCCTTTCACTCCTTATACAGTAATCTAACTATATGGCTGGCAATTCGTAGCCTTCTGAGGTCCACCTAATGCTGCTAGGCAGGTAAATACTATTTGAAAACAAATGTATTAGCTGTGTTTATCTCAATTTCTGTAGAATAAGAGATTGATTCAGTTTAATTTTTTTCTGTTCATGACATAAGGTTCATAACAATATAAGCCCAGTCTTGAATTTTTCTCATTCATCGTTGTACACATAATTTCCCACTTGAGATCAATAAAGTATGTCGATCTGTCTACAATATAACAACAATTAAGAGTTGAGTTATTCCATCCAGGTCCCCAGGCGCCCACCACGATCTTCACCAGGATAATTGGTTAGAAGATGGAGCGATGAATCATTCATACATATTTTAGATTTCTCAACTTTTTTGGTTAAGCATAAACAGACAGTGTCTGTTTTTATGAGCATGACCTTTCCTCTTTGGTAAGTGGCAGGACACACATATTTTAGCCTCAGATATTTATTTGGTCCTCATGTTGAAACCTCTGCCTTTTTTTTTAAACAGAACTACTGGACAGAAAGTGTTTACTGAAAGTGTAAATCGTGTAACATTTCTCCATCTTAGCAAATGACAAAAGCTAATTGCATCTGAATGCATTGAGCATGTATGGGCAACAATATATATATATATATATTTTTTTTTTCTTTTTCTTTTTTTTTCTTTTTTAACATATATAAGAACATAAGAACATGAGAAATTTATAGACGAGAGGAGGCCATTTGGCCCATCAAGCTCGTTTGGGGAGAACTTGACTAAACTTAAAGTTGCTAAAATCTTATCTAGCTCTGATTTAAAAGAACCCGAAGTTTTAGCTTGTACTACACATAGTGTGTTAGTATGTTTAGTAGTATGTTTCATATGTATTTTCTTTGGAACACTTCATTATTGTAACAGGTGGAGTCTGGAATTGGAATTGGAATTGGATTTCTGATTGAATTGACATCAGCACATTACCTTTATGTATATAAGGAACCAGCAGTCCATGTGTGTGTATAATTTTTTCCAAGATTATTTAGTGTTATTCCTATTCTGATTCACTAGCATGCAGCATATAGTTTTTCCATGATTAACCATTTGAAAGTTGAAGTGGTTTTACCCTTCTGACAGAGACTGCTATAATATTTGAGGACTTAAGTAAGAATTGCTTATCAAGGCTGGTGGAGAATGGTTGAAGCATGTTGAGCTTAAGCCCTTGAGACCATCAAGGTGTTTTCAGAGGGCACTAGAGGCAGTGGCATGTAATCTTATGAGTTTTTAAATTACAGCGGTATCTTTTAGCAGATAAGGGCAGTTCAGTTAAGAACATCCGACTTGCACATAACTAGTTCTTATGAACGGACTGCCAAAAAGCTTATTATATTGAAAATTTGGGTTAAATACAAAGGTTTGTAATAACGTTTGTGAAGACATTGCACGGCTTCAGAGGTTCGTCTGGTCGCTGTCGCTCAAGGTACAATACAGCACTGTATTTATTTACTTTTATTATTACTGTATAATTATTATTATTATGTATTGTATTATAAGTTTTCTGACTTACGTACAAATTCGACTTGAAGACAAACTTGGGGAACGGATCTCGTTTGTAATGTGGACTGCATGCAGTTTATAGTTCATAGACTGCGCTTTTTCTGGGTTGCCATTTCTTGTTGTTTGTTTGTGTGTTTGTGTGTGTGTGTGTGTGTGTGTGTGTGTGTGTGTGTGTGTGTGTGTGTGTGTTTGTCTCTTAAGGGTAACATTGGTAGCTCAATAGTTACTATCACCGACGCCCTGTGTGTAAAGTAAGCTCTCCCCACATTGTGCAGGTTTCCTCTGGGTACCCCATGCTCACTGGGTATGCCACGTTCCTTCCACACTCCAACGAAATTCTGTTAGGTTAACTGGCACCTCTGAATGGCTTGCCGTGTATGCATGTATGTGCCCTGCGATGGACTGCTTTCCAATCTGGCCTGTACCCTGGCTCAAGGTCCCCCCACAACCCTGACCAATATAGATGGTTAGACGAACTATATAAATGATGCAAATTATTCAGTGTATGTTGTTCTTTCATATTTATTAATTCATTATCTTGTTGTAGCAATATGCAAATGTTTACTTTTGCTGTCTTATTTTGGATCAAATTGCAATTTTTTATTTTTTTTATTTATAAAAAAATACATAGTAGGCATGATAAGGTTAGGATTCTGCCTGAACCTTTCTGGTTATCAGATATGGCTGGGTTTAAGTTGCATGAAGATGGATTTGTAATATGTGAAATTTGTTGTTATGGTTTTGATGTCAATGTAAAATAACCAGTCTAGATTGATTGGTTGATTGATTGATTGATTTGCCTTATGTGCGCCACAGAACCTTTACTGTATGTGTGTGTCATGGGGATTCTATACCTTAGAAAACATTTTTGATCTGTAGAAGCACACAGTGATTCAAACTTTGGCTTAAGTCAAAGTTACCTTCATAGTTTGTTTAATAGCGGTAACCGCTTCTTTCGAAAACTAAGACCCTGATAACACACAGTATCGGGTAATAAAATAAGCCCCAGTGCTAATTTATAAATCCGTCTGGCAGAGAGGTGGATTCATTAACACAGCCCTTTCATAAGAAAATCCTCCTTCACTTGTGAGCAGCCATATGTCAACGCCTTCATAGCTTGTTAGTTTGAGTTGCATCTTTCTCAACATGCCTGGAGGCCTTCGGTCAGAGTGAAGACACAGCACAGGCCATAGGGCCCACCCCTGTAACTGGCTTCCCTTACATTGGTTAATAAGAACATTACAATTCCAGTAAGGTTTCTAACTTCAGGTCCAAGTTCCACGCCTTCTCCTGACTGTGCGAGCTTACTCAAGGTTGTTAGGTGGCCAGTTGACCATAGAGCTCCAAAGATTTTGTTTATTCTTTTGGCTAGAACACTGCATTTTTTTCCCCTTTTCACTCTTGTCTCTACTTTCAATATTATAAGACTTTCATTGCTCGTATTTTCTTTTGTCATGGTGTTGCTGTTAAAACATTCTTTAGCTCTTTGGTGCAACTGTGTTGGGAAGGGAACTGAATTGAACTGAAGATAGCTTGAATTGAACTACACTAAATTATAATTTTTAAACAAGCACTCAATTTACTATATATTAATTTAATGAAGAATAATCTTTTTCTGAGGGTGTTTCTGTTTGACACTGGTTTCCTTCAACGTGAACCAACAAGCTTTTGACCATATAGTGAGTTATAGTGAGTGACTTCTCTCTGTAACATTGTCCCATTATTGCTTTTGGTTCCTGCAGAGGAGAAGCCGGATTGCTCCAAGGCTCGCTGCGAGGTGCAGTTCTCACCCCGGTGTCTCGAGGACTCTGTGCTGATAGAAGGCTACGCACCACCGGGAGAATGCTGCCCATTGCCCAGTCGCTGCGTCTGTAATCCCGCTGGGTGCCTGCGCAAGGTGTGCCAGCCGGGCTATCTCAACATCCTAGTGTCAAAGGGTTCTGGCAAGCCTGGAGAATGCTGTGACCTGTACGAATGCAAGCCGGGTATGTACAGGATGAGCTACGAAGCTTCATATACCATGTGGTTGTTGTGACCATTGCAGGATGTTTTGGGTAGTGAAAAAGAGCCACCTTCTGTGAATATTTTACAAGTATATACAGATGCTCCTTGCTTTACGATGGTTCGACTTACGATATTTCGACTTTACGACGGTGAGCGATGCACAACAGCGATGCGCATTCAATAGTCAACTTTGAGTCTTGATCTGTTCCCTGGCTATCAGTATGCTGTACGGCACTTTATAGTGATGCCAGGCGATCGGCAGCATCCATCCAGCCACGCTTCCAGTCTCTGTAGTGATCGTGAGCATAAACACTTCATAGAGTGTTTAATAACATATCATGCTTACAATAATTTATTTACTTATTCAGTGACAGTAATTATTGACTTATTTATCATTCCATATTCAAATTTGACATTTGATATTTTCAGCTTAGGACGGGTTCTTAAGTAAGTTATGGAGCATCTGTATTTCATTTCATAAATATTTCACCACACCCTTCCTTTAAAGTAAATCTGAGTTGGGAGTAATTATTTTTGGGATCCCTTTGATTCTTCTGGGTATGCAGTTGTTTAGGATAACTTTATTTTTTATGTTATAAAGACTTATATTAAGTCTTCATGTGAAATTGCAAATTTCCATATATGGCAATAATACAGCTATCACTTTTTTGCACATAATTAAAATTTCATTCACATGTCTCCCTCTGCAGTTTTTAGTGTGGATTGTAGTACAGTGGAGTGTCCACCAGTGCAACAGGTGCAGTGTCCCCCTGACAGCTATGAGACACAGGTGCGCCTGACCGCTGATGGTTGTTGCACGCTACCCACCAGGTAAGACCATAACTAAAACAAAAAGACCGGCCTTTCCCTTGTCTCACCCCCCCCCCCCCCCAAACACACACACAGTCCACCCCCAGTGCTGACTAAATATTTATGCTCATGCTGTGAACATAAAAAATATATGTGTGGCACCAACATGAGCAGACTTCAGGTTTACAAGCATTTGGATTTTAAAAATTCATGAAGCTATATTCTTGTCACATCTTGGCCAGTGTGCTTTTTTTTTCTAGTTTATTATTACATTTCCTCAACATGTGTCAATGTTGTGCCATTAGGTAGGTTATCAAAGTTTATAGTAAGCGGATTAGATCTTATATAGCTCACCAGTGGAGAGGATGAGAAGTTCTGTCCTCAGGGACTATAAGAGGATGCAGCTACCAAATTAAAAAGAAAAAAAAAAACTTAAAAAAAAAACATCAGTGGTAAATTACTAACGGTGCTGCCCGTGGAATTTTAAGTTTGTGTAGTAACAACCTCCAGGTGACTCTGGGGGAAAAAAAAACTGCATTTATCAGGCATCTAGGCTCCCATTAGTGTCCAAAATGGCTTCATTACAACTTGATATAGATTTCCTGGGTGCATGAAAATATATTGAATAGGCTTTATTATTCTGCAAGGAAATTCATTCATTTGATGTTTTGTTGACAGCAGAAGAGTTTCAACCGCCACTCCAGAATCTCCTATTAGTGTTTAAGTGGGCTGAGAGCTGGTAACTGGTGAAGTCATTGTATATGTTTTGCATCATTTCAATGTTCATAAATCTTTTAGTGACCGCTCGTGATCTGGAGATGAGAAGATCACACTCTCATCAGTCTCAGTCTCCTGAAATGCCTCACCATAAGATGAATGTAATCACACAGGATATATTTATTAGCCCCCTCATGGTTTGGATGCACCTATAATATTCCAGGAAAATATACCTCACACTCTAAGAAGGCTGCCAAAACAATCCCTTTTGGGAAAAAGTACTTGGTCCTACAGGTTTCTTTTGCCATGTGCCACATATGTACTGACCTTGTTGAGAGTAGTGTGAAGGATGACTCGTCTGAGTATGAATTTTTACTACTGTTCACTAGCCCACAGCTTGTTCTTTGCATCATTTAACTCAAAAAAGTGGGTGTTTAGGTGTAATAAATGGTTTGTGCACTGCAACCCAACCAGTCCTGTGTTTCTCTGTTTCCCCTGTTCTTGACAGTCCTAGCTCAAAAAAAGATCACCTTGTATCTTGAACAAATGCATGGACATCACGGCTGAGAAGTATTTGATTTTTACTATAGATGCCCTTAAACTTCAGCTTAGCCACTGTTTCTTGTGATTGATCAGATTAATTGGCTGTTTTTTTGTCACTGAACCACCTGTCGAATGTATGCCAAGGATCATTCCTCTGTTAAAATTACTGAGATCTCCTCTTTCAACCATTGTGGACTAAACACCAGCTTGCCCTGTGTTTTTATATGTGATCAGCTGATCCTAATCTAAAAAGAGAGTTAAATGTTTGCTGCAGGAACTTTGCTTACTTGGAAGTATGGGTAGTTCTGATATTAACATTTTTTAAATGTTACTATCAGTCTGTGTCATTTACTTGATGTTGTATCTCTTATGCACGAATAGCAAAACAATTTATAAATATATAAAACAGCAGTAAAGGTATTTCTCAGTAAAGAATAGTAGCATATTTTAAAATTCTCTCGGAACAAGTGATAAGTGATTTAAATCTGTAAAACATAAATCTGTTTTGGCTAGTGCTAACTTCAGAATTATTAAATGTATATTTCTGTTAGCATAGTTTTTAGTTATGCTAGTTGATATTATTCCTACAGTGAGATTGTGAATAACTATTGAATACAAACTATCTAGGAACAATGTTTTGTTTCAGTATGGCTTCCCAAGATCCCATCAGGGATTGGTGTTGGAAATGTGGCACACATTGATTGATTGTTTAATCTGCATTTCATTGTGGTTTTCGGAGTGTTCTTTCAAGGAAAATAAAATAAATTACCTTTCAATTAGTAAAAGAGCTGATGCAGTTATTCAGTTAGTAAATTCCTTCACACTTTCACAAAGCTGTGTCGACACCAACATTAATTACTATAAATTCAGACTGAAAAACTGAGAACTTGCTGCACTTACCAAATGGCTTAGAGTACTTAAATTGCATAAAAATACATGATATTTTACACATTTTTGAAGAAAGTAAATCACGAAAGTGGTAAGTGGTCAATAGAAATGTGAGACCCCTGTTTGTTTATCTGGAAGTTCAATGATCACCTGACCCGTATTGCCAAGGAGCTATTTTAGCTTCCATACCCATATCCTATAGAGTGCATGGGTGAACGCACTTGCTCTTCCTTGCTTTCCCCAGATGTGAATGTTTACCTGGCCTGTGTGGCTCCCCTCAGTGCTCGACAGGAAGCTCTCCCCGCGTCATTTCCCGCGGTAACGGCTCTCCAGGGACATGCTGCGACGTGTTTGAATGTGTCAACGGTAAGTTGCAGATTTTATTTTTGTTTTTTGCTTGTTTGTTTTTAATGTCCAACTGCGTAAAAAAAAGCCTCTGTTTTTGATTGAAAAAAAGGTATTTCCAGTTAGAATATAGCCCATATTGTGTATATGATCCCTTGTGTTAGTATTTGGAGACTGTATTTATTTTCAAAATAAATAAAATTATTCTGAAGCAATTATTATTATATGGGTATACAAAATTAAATACTTTAAATCATGGAATGCTTTAAATAAAACAGATGAAGATATTATTAAGTAACTGTAATTGTCTTGGCCTTAACTCCACTTATGTTCCCCTCGTCTTAATTAATGTGAGAGGTTTTCATGCTTTGGTTGTTTGTATTTGGTGTAAAATCTAACTGTATAGCATGGCTCTAACATGTATAGCAGTTAGTAAAGTTAACATTGGTTTTGAACAGTTGCCACATCAGGTTTAATGTTTAAAGTTTTATACTTGAGCCAGCTCTTTGCTAGAAGATCCTCAGGTAAGGTGTAATATTCCTGTTCATTCACTGCCAAGCCGACTGCTTTATTCGCACGCTACAAGCTAGATGACACTGTGAAGGAGATTTAGCACAGGGGGATACTGGCCAACTTCCCCTCCAGCAGTGAACTATGGAATTTATATTTTGCTGCTGCTGAACTTTAGGTCGAAGTTGGCAGATGACATACCTTTAACTTTAGTGCATTAACATTCCACACAAGCTGTGGTAGGGTTATATTTATCTTATAAGAGAAATTAAATGTCACCGCAAGGTATGAGTTATCGGATCCACGTGTGCTCAGGACTAGTTTTACTGGGTGAGTTGCTCTTTTCGAAGGGTGAGAAGGGTGAACTGCAACATTGCGGTATGTTTGTGTCTGTTCCATGTGCCACGGGATTCAAAAGAAAGGTGAAAATTGCACATAGACTATTCCACAATTGTATTTTCATTTGTTCCTGGAGGGAAAAAAATCTGTTTCTAATGTTAACTATTGCCAGTAAACATCTCATGTATTTTCTTCCTTGTCCAAACTGTTGAATATACCAGTAACATCGACAAAATACTTTCCACCTTTAGCTTGGATGTACATTAGTCAAAGAGTGTTTAAGACGACTATGGGAACTATTGAAATGAGTAACAAATGTGATGACTCCATTAGCATTTTAGAAATAAATGCAGTTTTGAGGAAGAAAAAACGAGCAGTAGAAAACTGCAAAATTTAATTTTAAAAATATCAGTGTAGTTATAGTACGTATTTTAAGAAGAGTGTGATCGGAGCTGAAAATTAAAACTCAGGGTTCTAGGAAAATGGGAATTGTGAGAGATGCAGAGATGAGCACAAATGAATATAACGATGGGAAGCTGAACTATACCTTGCACAAAGGAAGGAAGCCTGAATCTCTTAGGCTCTTAGGAATCTCAAGTGTTCAAAAATATTTTCTGGATAACGGAAATGTAATCATTAAAAATGATTTCATATTACACTCCACTGTCTTTCATTCTCCATCTTCCTTTTAGATTTAATGTAATATTTAAATTGTAGTTGTAGTTGGGATTTTGGTGAATTAAGGAGTATTTCTTACAGGATATTTTGCATATTTTTGAAAGATAAACATCTCTTGGCTGTGTGGCTCATTGTCTGAACCATCTTTCCTGATAAGAAATGCCTTAAACATCAGTCATAATGACAGGGATTCTTTAAGGCACCTTAGTTGATGTTTGAAGATAATTTACTAATGAAATAGAAAGTCAGGGGGTCACAGAATCACAGAATTATGGTGAGAAAGAAGCAGGAGAAAAGGTTTTAATAAAGCCTGTCTCCATGGACACTGGCATGTAGCGTGCAACCACATTGTCATCCTCTTCACAATGCAGTGGGTGCGGAAGGAAAAGGTATAGGCTTGAGCTCCAGAGAAACATCAAAGAACAACATGGAAATTTAAACTGACTGAACATCTGGGCTCTGCGACTTCCTTGCTCAGCTGGAGTGAAAATAACGGATTTAATATGCAGAACTGAATGAGAGAAGGTTGGAATCTGTATCATAGATCCACAGATGTTCAAAACATGGGTTGTGCAAGCATATGAAAAGGTTCACGCTTGATGTTTCGTATGAATCAATCACTTATGTCTAATGTTACAGTCTTCGCTACTTGACAGGACTTAAGCATTGAACCAAAGTTTCTGTTTTTTAAGAATAAAATTATTTTTTTGTTATTCTGTGTTTGAAAATTAATATAAAATTTGACCATAGAACTTATCTTGCTTTTTAATTCGATATATAGTGTGCTAAATTTTACAGAGATAAGTACCATTAATTCTTGACGCGTCTTTTCCACAGTTGAAAGAGTCACACACAATGTTTATGTCTTGTTTTAAATTATTTGTACTCTTTCACAAAGCCGACTTTCTTGATTGACATTATGTATCATGCAGGTGTCAATTTGAAATAATGAGGTCTTAGAACCAGACTGACATTAATTACTTTTTTGAGTTATGAATCAATGCATAAGACCAAGGTAACACATTATTATATAAAGAATAAAGCAATTGTGAGAATTTTATAGGACATGTAGTTCTCATAAGAACATAAGAACATAAGAAATGTACAAACGAGAGGAGGCCATTCGGCCCATCAAGCTCGTTTGGGGAGAA
>JAAGVU020000025.1:10782050-10792664 GCA_011763525.2 Mormyrus iriodes
TTATTATTATTATTATTATTATTATTATTATTATTATTATTATTGTTGTTGTTGTTGTTGTTGTTGTTGTTGTTTTTAGTGGTGCTGTGTCACACAAGCAAACTATAAAATGTTAATTAAAAGTTAGCATTCCTGTGCCAGTTTTTGAGATATTTAAAGATTGAATATGAGATATTTGAGAATATTTTGGTTGTTCCTGTATTCACTGGTTGACCGTTTAAAATGTGTCGTATATATACACTGATTGTGTACGGTACTCACTGTGCCAGGGTGCCTTAAATAGTCTTTCATTCCATTTCTCTGAGGGTATGACATTAAAAAAAATAGCAAGCTTAAATCAGTAACAGAAAAACATGACTTGTCCTTCGAATGGGAGTGTGCTCCTCCGGGGCTAGCCACACCGTCCTGCTTTCAAGTCTTAACGTGCATTCCTCTCAAGGGAATGAGTTGTACTGTGGTCTTAGTTTCCCATTTAATTTACACATTGATTTCCGTTCTAACTTAGCATGCATTCTGTGGGCAGAATGAGTCACTTTCTTACGCAGAGTATGTGGCGTAAACTAAATGGATTGATGGTTGACCTTGGTTGTGTTGCCTTAACATAGATGACTATCAGCAGGGTATTTTATTTAATAAATATTACCATGACCTTTTTTCATGATTCTTTACTCATGATAAAGAACAGGAGAAAAAAAAGAAACATCTTGCCTGTATACTAAGTAATGATGCTAAGTTCTCGAATGCCCAATGCAGAAAATACCCTTATAACAAAAAAAAGTTTGTTTTAAAATAAGAATGCAGAAAACCTCTTTGGAAAACAAAATCACCTATGGGTTATGATATTATCTACATGCAAATAAGCCTTTTCTACTATTTCTGGTGAATTCTAGGGAATTATGCTATTGAGCTGTAAAAATACTTATATATTAGAGAACAATGTGGTGTAAGTGCATGGTTAGACTTTTTTATTAAAATGACACAATAGGATTAAAACAATACATTAAATTAGCCTGGATTTTCCACTATTATTACAAAACACTTTTCTTTCAGCAGAATGCAGCATGCCAGCCTTACAGAATTATGGTAATGTGCTTCATATAAAGGAGTTAGCAATGGGATTATCCAAGTAAATGTGGTCCTATTGTTTTAGTTTATATGGAGAAAAGAAACCAGAGAACAATATGAACAGTTTTAGCCAAACCAGGAGACATGAAAAAGCCTTATTTAAATTATTATAATACAGACTAGTTACACAAATATCTCATTTGTGACAGTCCCAGTGTTTTCAGTGTATATGGATATTTTCAATGTATAGAGCCAGTTTGTTATGAATAGCATGGAAGCAAAAGGATGCATTAGCATGCTTTCTCCGATTACACTAATACTGTGTATTGCAGGGCCTGACAGAGTGTTGAACCTGTGGTCAAGTGTGAATGCCACAGCCATGTTCGTCTCATAATAAGTGTACATGAAATTTAAACTGTAAAAGATGCAGCCCCCATTTCCAAGAAAAGTTAGGATGCTATGTAAAACGTAAATAAAAACAGAATGCAATGATTTGCAAATCATATAATCTCATATTTTATTGAAAATAGAATAAAGACAACATATCAAATATTCAAACTGAGAAATGTAATTGTTTTATGACAAATGCATGCTCAATCTGAATTTGATGACAGCAACACATTTAAAACAAGTTGGGACAGGGGCAACAAATGATTGGAAATGTTGTGTAATGCTAAAGCAAAACACCTGGTTGATTATCTCACAGTTAATTAGGTTAATTGGCAACAGATCAGTAAGATGATTGCGTATAAAAAGAGCCTCCCAGAGAGGCAGAGTCTCTGTGCAGTGAAGATGGGGAGAGGTTCACCACTCTGTGAAAGACTGTGTGGGCAACTAGTGCGACAATTTAAGAAAAATGTTGCTCAACGTAATACTGCAATGAATTTGGGAATTTCTTTTACAGTTACTATCTACAGTAAATAATATCATTAAAAGATTCAGAGAATCCAGATAAATCTCTGTATGCAAGGGACAAGGCCGAAAACCAATATTGGATAGGATCGATCTTCAGGTCGTCAGGCGGCGCTGCATTAAAAACAGACACCATTCTACTGTATAGTGAAGTGACTACATAGGCTCAGGAACACTTCTGAAAACCATTGTCTGTGACACAGATCGTAACTGAATCGACAAATGCAGTATGAAACTCTACCATGCAAAGTAGAAACCAGATCTAAACATGATCCAGAAACACCACAGACTTATCTGGGCCCGAGCTTATTTAAGATGGACTGAGACAAAATGGAAAACTGTCCTGTGGTCTGACGAATCAAAATTTCCAAAATCCTTTCTGTAAATCATGGACACCGTGTCCTTCGGGTTAAAGAGGAGAGGGGCCATCCAGCTTGTTATCAGTGGACAGTTCAAAAGCCAGCATCTGTGATGGTATGGAGTACATTAGTGCCCTTGGCTTGGGTAGCTTGCACATCTGGGAAGGCACCATTAATGCTGAATGATATATACAGGTTTTGGAGCAACATATGCTGCCATCCAGACAATGTCTTTTTCAGAGAAGGCCTTGTATATTTCAGCAAGACAATGCCAAACCGCATTCTATGCGTATTACAACAGCATGGCTCCGTAGAAGAAGAGTCCAGGTGCTAGACTGGCCTGCCTGCAGTCTTGATCTGTCACCAACTAAAAACATTTGGCCCATCATGAAACAAAAAATACGACAAAGGGGACCCTGAACTGTGAGCAGTTGAAATCCTATATCAGGCAAGAATGGGGCAACATTTCACTTTCAAAACTCCAGCAACTGGTCTCCTCAGTTCACAAACATTAACAGAATGTTGTTAAAGGAAGAGGTGATGCAACACTGTGGTAAACATGTCCCTGTACCTACTTTTTTGAAGCGTGTTGCTGGCATCAAATTAAAATTGATATACAATGAAATGTATATGTTATATATTTGAAACAACATGATTTTTTGTGTTAGAGCACAGCATGTCATTCTTACAAAGGCAAACGTTTATTTAATTCCCTTCATCATCCCTCATTCACGTGGAAGCATGTGTTTACAAGTCATTGCAAAAACTATTTGCTCCCTCTGAAAACTATTCAGCCCCAGTGGCTCCATGTAGCGCTGGGGCTTGTCTGATAGAGAGCACCTGGCACGTTGCATGTTATCACGTTATTTAGTCTGCCTTTCGCAAAGAGTCAAAACAGAAAGGTGCTGCATGGAGGGAGAGGAGACTGGCAGCCTTGGGTGGGGTGAAACATTTTCATTATGCTCATAGATTCCTGTGCCAAAAATAAGGATGATGTCATCAGTTAGGTATTCTGTGCAGAACAACAGCCATCCCCCTGTGCTGGTTTGCCCTGGACAAACTGCTTGTGCCCCCTGTACAGCCATGTCATTCCTTCACACGCTACTGAATAAGTTAATCTTTAAAAAATGTCTGTTTAAGCGCACGTCAAAGCAAAATGACCAGATTAGCAAATAATAGAGTAGAAAATGTATAGAAATTAAATGAAAATGTTGAGATCATTGCTAATTGCATTAACAGTATGCACACTGTGATTTTCTGTTGCATCATGGTAATTTTTATGTTGTAATAAAAGAGCTTATAGATACTTGTGAACAGAATTGTAAACAATCTTTCATAATGGTCTTAATCATAGAGTAGTACATTAACATCATAATATAATACATTAGCAGTGATATGGCTGCACTGCATCAAAGCACATTCAAAGTAATAATACCTACCTTGTAGGTAGTTGAGTAACTAAGACTTATAAGCTAATTTACTATATCGGGAACATGTATCATTTTAGAATCCTCCTGTGCATTTATTGATATGGTTAGGCAGGCAAAAATCTCTGGGATAGCTTAATAGTAGGGCAGAATCAAAACCGCCATAATAAAAATACGTAAATAGGCCTCAAAGTATATACAGTGAATATAATGACCAAAGATTGAGTTTCATATGAAGGTAGTAACCCAAAAAAACTATTTGAAACCATGGCAACCAAAGGTTGATAGAACTGGACTGTAACCAAGAGTGTTGTTTATGCTTAACTTGAACTGAACCTTTAAATGTTGAACTGTCTTCATGAGACATCTGAAATTGTGTAAGTGAGCACAGCATTTAATATAAGTAATTTAAGGTCATTTTTTGTACCAGTCAACTCTGTGTGGAAAGATTACTTTATGTCTATTGAAAAAAATCCATTTACATGTAAAACTTACATTCATGTAAGTAAAAGGATGTAGGCGGAAAAACTGATGTCGGGTGCACTGCTGAAAGCTCATCCAGCTAATCTTAAAAGAGAATTGTCACATATCGTATACAAATCTAGGAACTTTAACACATATTTAATGTTTTCCTCTTTTTTTATTCACGCCAATTCCTTATGCATGATTGTAAACAGTCATGAGGCGTAAACAGTGATTGTATTAGGGCAGTGGTCTGTTCTAAACATGACTACTTTAATACCCATTCCAAATGCCAGAATGAAAAATAGTCTGACTACATAAACAATCGCATTGACACAAAAGAAATCCTGAGCTCCCACAGGGGATTTTTCCCGAGCTCTGGATTTACTGGCCATCCGGAAATGACGGAAGCAAATAGTTCTGAAGCATTTCAGTCATTTTTTCCACAGCTCTATTGGATTTCCCCTGACCAAATTCCAATTTATGCAGGATCCAGAGACATAATTCACGTCAACAGGGCCTCCCGAAATGGAGCCGCTCATCAGTATCCCCAAAGATTAACATGGTTCAAGTGGCAAAGAATAAAGCCCATTGAATGGAGGACACTCGATGTGGCATGTGTCCCTTTATTCACTCTCATTTTCTGCTCTTTGTCAGTCTCTCACATTGTCAACAACCTTAATCATGAAGGTGTAGAGGAAGGATATAGCAAAAGTTAGCAACAGTGTTTTAAACACTCATACTTAAACTCCCAAGTTCTGAAATTTTACGGATGAAAGAATGATGGTCTTTAAAGAGATTCACTTTCAGAAACTACATCTGTGGATTTTCAGTCTTTTTTTTTTTACCCAAGCACAAGATCCCGTTCATTTTGAGAGATATTTCTTTGTGTTAAAGGGATAGGCTAAGAACAAAGCTGAAGGAGACTTCTGGAAATTCCAAGAAATCTACTTGAAAGTCAAATAATCTGAGTCACACGACTATTCAAGCAAAGCTATATCATGTTTTTTTGCCTTTTTAACGTAGGTTAACAGATAAAATATGCGTATTTTACCAGATATGATGTATTTTATTTACCCCAATTGTCATATTGCCTTTTACATAACTGTTAACCTTTGGATGAAAAATAATGTGCAAATATGCCATGTTTTCTTCCACTAGATATTAAGTCATAATGGCAATTACCTGTATAGTTTGCAAAAATTGAGTGCATTTCTCTACATGGGAATAGCCCTGCTAACACACCAATGTGGGGCAACTATGTTCAATGTAGGCAGTGTTTTTGTTCCAGATTTGCTTGAGAGACATCAGTTCTAAGTGGGACGATGACTTTTAATTATGGTCTAAAAATGTCAGATAGTGAGATCTCAAAGCCATGTCACTGCCAGGCACCATACCCCTACTGGTAGCTGAATTTATCATGGATTGTTAATGACCACAGCGAGCCAAAGCTTTGCTTCACATCTCTTCCAAACTAGATCACCTTACCGAAAAGTGCTTCCAATTGTTGACTGGAATATTGGCTCTGAACAAGATCAACATGAGCTGCTCCAGGCCCACACGTAGACATGTTCTAAGGGGCAATGTAAATCACTTCACCTGAACTGCACACCCTGGGACTATAGAAAGAAAGTAAATCCAAGCAAACAATGAGCAAATACACAAAAACATTTTTGTGCATTAATGTGACAAGTTGAGTAGCGTCATGCTGCACCATTACTCTGAAAAGCTGTGAATAATGTATTATCTTGAAGAAACTTTGTCATACCTGATGTTGGTCAATAGAAATTGTTAGTGAGCCACTTGTGGCCCAAGGTTAGTCATGCACGTCCTCTGAACCTGGTTCAGAGCCAATGTTCCAGTCAACAATTGGAAGCACTTTTCGGTAAGGTGATCTAGTTTGGAAGAGATGTGAAGCAAAGCTTTGGCTCGCTGTGGTCATTAACAATCCATGATAAATTCAGCTACCAGTAGGGGTATGGTGCCTGGCAGTGACATGGCTTTGAGATCTCACTATCTGACATTTTTAGACCATAATTAAAAGCCATTGTCCCACTTAGAACTGAGGGCGTGCACGACTAGCCTTGGGCCAAAACTGGCTCACTAACCATTTCTATTGACCAACATCAGGTATGACAAAGTTTCTTCAAGGTAATCCATTATTCTCAGCTTTTCGGAGTAATGGTGCAGCATGACGCTACTCAACTTGTCACATTAATGCTTCATGCAGGTTTGAGTCTGGTCCCCCCTCCCCATATGTGGTTTTTGTGTGTTTGCTCTTTGTTTGCTTGGATTTACTTTCTGTCTATAGTCCCAGGGTGTGCAGTTCAGGTGAAGTGATTTACATTGCCCCTTAGTACATGTCTACGTGTGGGCCTGGAGCAGCTCATGTTGATCTTTTTTTTTGAGCCGTGTTGCATTTCATGCTGAGGTCTGTTGAATCAGCCGTGTCATTGGCAGTCATGATGCAGCTCCCCCCGCTCAGATAGTCACGGTCACCGCCGTACACCGAGTTTGCGAATTTCAGGGGATGCAGCATGTGGGATGATGGGGAGGAATAACAACATCTGCCTTCACAGAATCACGAGTGTCGCTCCATGTCATCTTCTGCATGCATTTATCATTATTGTTGTCACTGTTGCTGCTCCTTTCTGTTGTTTCTTTTTTGCTTGTTTTGTTGTTTGTTTGCTTGTTTGTTTGTTTGTTTGTTTGTTTTTGTTTGGTATAGTTGCTGTGTCATTGTTTTACTTTCTGCTTTGGCTCAAGCTATTTATTTACGAGGGTGGTATTCGAGACTTGGCTTGTGTGAGAATGCATATATTATCTGGTGTTTGGGCATACCAGGGACCTGCAGATCCCCCCCATGTGTCACAGAAATATCTAGAATGTGTCCTCCATGAGGTCAGCGTGACTCCTGTCACGTATGGCAGCTTTGTGCGAAACGCATGCCGCGGATAAATCCCAGGCTTTGCTGGAGCTGTGTCGTTTCGCACCAGCTCACTTATCCAAACATCTTAAGCTCAGAAAGATATTTGTTACTTGCTGGTGCCAACGTTTCGAGCCTTCCAGAACAATTCCGATTGCATCGCTGGCATCTCTCAATTGTCCTTCGGTTCCCCCGCAGGTCAAACCCAGCCTCGTCCGGGGGGGGGCGCACCGGTTCATTTGTTTATACCTCCCTCCTGACATCTAGTGGAAGGCAAAGAACAGTACTCATCTGGATGTTATTTAGTGTCCTGACGTCCTTCACGCTATCAGCTGTACACAAGTCCTGTTGTATGTGTCATCAGAGTGTAGAATGCCAGCATTTCCATAATTAGAATTTTTCCCCTCCTTTGCTTTTCCCAGATCGGCCATTGCACAATGACCTGGCCGGGTCAATACCCATAGTTCTTGAGTACAAGGTTGTTGATGTGTTGATGGGGGAATTCACCATTTATTCATACCTGTAGCTGTAAGGGCATTCTTCTGTGAGTACCAACAAAAAGTCAAATTAAAGGCTCATTTAAACAGTACCTTAGTTCATAAGATACTTGTTTTTCTGAAATAAGTTTGATAACAATTTTTTGGTTATATAAACGTCTTGGCAACTTGGCAATCTTAACTTACAGGAATGTACAAAGCAGTGAAAGGCTGGATTGGAGAAATTTCACTTCTTATTTCAGACTGCTTGTTTAACAATTATAGAATCAAACGTAGCATATAATTTTGCTGATTGAATCAATTAGGCACTGGAATTAGTCCTATACACCAAATTGACAGACCTGTAATTGTATATGTGGGCAATCAGTTTAATTGTAGCTTAACATTCACATCTGAACATACTTTTAGACTTTTTCAGCCACGGCATTGGTCTGGACGGACAAAGCATTTGACATCTGTACTGAATCCTAACCAGAAATTTCAATAAAGTTAAAAAAAAAGAAACTCCTTTATCAACCTTATAATTTATATCTATGTGCCTATGTACGGCACCTATGCTTCCTTTTATGATTCATGCGTTGGTGATATTTTATTTTTCCTGCATTTTTCCCCAATATTTTGGCTGCGTCCCGGCTACATGTGAAAGGATTGCAGCATATATTACTCCATGAAGGTCACAGGTGCTTTCTTCTTCATTTTTAGATTCTCGGAAGTTGACATAAACTACTGTAGGCAGTACAATAATTGCTAGCAAAAACACGTAAATGTGCACCTGGTGTTGCCATGGAAACCAGGAAAGCCCTATTCTGTTCAATGGGAAACATTGTGTTTCAAGGTTCCTCAAAGCTTAAAAAAAATCACTGTGATGTTTTATGTCTGTAGTTTACATTTGTTATGGCATTTCATAAACTGCAGGATCGGCGCTTCCATCCGTAACACCTTATTCTACACACAGACTGAAACTCGTGCACAAAAATCAAAAGTTGTTGCTGATAGTGGAATAAATTATTCAGAGACACAAGCTCACATCGCAGGTGAACAGAGGAAGCGTAAAACAAGTACTGCTGCTCAGTCGCCATTATCAGATCCTTTATGCAAATGTGTTCTTTGTCTTTTCACTGTCTACCAGAGACTAAGCCAGCCTGCTTGTTCAATGGAGTGGAGTACTATGATGGAGACATGTTCCGGATGGATGCCTGCCGCTTCTGCCGCTGCCAGGGTGGAGTGTCGGTCTGTTTCTCAGCGCAGTGTGGCGTCCTTCACTGCGAGCGCTACTACGTGCCGGAGGGAGAGTGCTGTCCCGTCTGCGAAGGTACACCGCAGACGGACGATAACAGAACCCTGATATTTCAAAAGAATTATGTCTCGACAAAAAAAAAAATAATTGGCGTTTTCTTTTTGCGTCCTTATGCAGCAGGTGATTTAAATCTTGTGCCTGTAGGTTCCAGTATCCTTTAGCATGTCAATCCCCTCTGCCCTGCAATTGGTTACAGACACCAGCCAGCCTGTCCTGAACTATGCCGGCTGCTATGCCAACGGGCAGATTCTGGCCCACGGCGACCACTGGCGGGAGGACGACTGCACGTTCTGCCAGTGTGTGAGTGGAGAGGCCCGTTGCGTGGCGGCGGCCTGTGGCCACAGTTGCTTGAACCCTGTAACCGTACCTGGAGAGTGCTGCCCAGTCTGTGAAGGTAAGGACCGCTCGGTGTCTCTCCCACCCTGAAGATGTCTGTCTGTCCCCGGGCTGCAGATTTGCACACGTCTGTTTTCTTCAAGCACTTGCAGATTTATAGGCAGATAAAATGCAGGTTTCAGGTATTTAAACAGATTCTGTACTGATGCAATGAAAAGCACGCAAAGTGAGGTTAGAATACAGAAGCGTGGAGAACCCAAGGTGTTTTGGAAGGTACCTCTCCCCTTCTAATGTTACCCTCCCCCCCGTGTCATTTTTGGCTTCCCAGCTTCCTGGTTCCCTCGTGGTGTCTAATTTCAAAGCACCGATTCTCACAGTGCCCCAGTCATCAAACGTGTCAAGCCTCAATCGCCTCTGCAGTGGGCTGGCTTTGCTGTTGTTGTTTTGTCATTCATTCTTTGGTTTCATTTCTTTCTTTTTTTATTAATAAGTCCTTATACAGTCAGACATACGACACATTTCTTCTGGTGTGGCATACACAAATGGCAGCAGCAGCTCACCAAGTGTTGTCCGAAGTCACAAACACACAGCGGTGCGCGCAAAGGGGAGTCAAAGGCTCTGGCAACCCAATGTAATTTCACCATAGTTACAGTTGCAGTTACTCTGTTGTCAGTTCCAGTTATGTTCTGCGGCTCAAAGGTAATACATTTCGGATTGTGAATCATTCATTAGACTTGCTATTGTATGCATGATTGGAGCCCAGCTGGTGACGCTGTTCATAACCGCTGCAGTCCCCCATTATAACACGAGTTCCTGCTTTGGATTGCATTGTAATAAGGAGTTGCTGACAGCAGCTGTGGCAAGTGATTTTTTTGCCCTACTTGTCTCCACCATGTTTTTTACAGATACTGGTGAGATGATTTTATATTGTGGCCACTGGAAATGTGTAGCTATTCCCCAGTGAATATAATACACATATGGTGGTCTATTTTGAAAACTATAACACTACATGAAATACTCCTTTCGTCTGCATTCCTCTGCTTTCATAATTAATCTTGAATAGAAGTTCTTCTTTTCTTTCCTCCCCCTGACTGGGACAGAAAAATTATCACAGTTCACTAAAGTTGTTTGAGTTTCCGTTGCAGAGAAAATTAGCTACCTAACAAGAAATAGTGCCCATTACAACTATAAGCAGAACGACATGTATCTGTTATATATATATATATATATATACACACACACACACACACACACACACACACACACACACACACACACACGTAAGTGCATCTTTGTTTTTTTTTTGAAAGAGTCATATATTTATGGATTATTT
>JAAGVU020000025.1:10792764-10810299 GCA_011763525.2 Mormyrus iriodes
ACAAGAAAAAGTGCGCCTAACACCTACAAGCAAAACGACATGTATCTCTTATATATATATATATATATATACACACACACACACACACACACACACACACACACACACACACACACACGTAAATGCATCTTTGATGCTTCTTTGAAATAGGCTCATGTTTCTGGAATCATTGCAATAGGGTTAGTTCAGTATTGCCCTGGTCTATGGATATGTAAACTCTCTCTTTGAAATTCAGAAGATATTTAATTGAGTAAACATGTCATAGTTCCTATGCAAATGCAGGGTCTTTATTTAATCGCCCAGTTCTGAGCAATTGTCGGACAGGGAGTGGCTGTAATCCCTTTGTTTCTCCTGTGTTGCAGGGCATAGTGCTTCTGTGGTGATGATATATAAAAAAATAATGGAAAACACATATGCATGTCCCAGCAGGGGTTCCAATTACTGGCAGGAGCAGGTGTTTGATGAGGAGGAGGGTCTTCCTCCGTGATGTCGGAATAATGAGGCGAGCTCTCGTGTGCCGGTACCACCATTCCGAGATTTAAGGGGAGATTTCCATGCAACCAGGAATATTGTAATTGAGTTTAATTCAATTTATTTTTATAAAGTGACTTTCACAACAGAATCCCCCCAAGGCGCTTTACATGGATGTGTTGTGATACATTCCTGTGTCATTTATACAGAATAAATCAAAAACAGGGAAAAGGGAAGACAAAGAAATGGAAAGAAAGCCAGATGACAATGTAGGAGAGGGACCAAAAACTCTTAAGTGGGGAGATAAAAAACCTCTGGTGGTCCAAGGTTAACTGACTACCCAACCACACCTAGCCCACCCCCCACGCCCCCCCTCCCACTAATACTACACAGCCCCCATTGCAAAAAATAAAAAGGGAGGGATTAAGTGATTGTCTTGAATTATATATTTTTGTGTAAATAGACATCAAATACTGCGATAAACATTCAGTTTAAAGTGAGGATATCTTGCCAGTATGGCCCATGTCCTTAATAGGTGTGAAAAACATTACTTCCCTGTGTTGTATTGTCTGTGTAGTGATGCATATCATCTGCATGTATGTACTGTTTAAAATAATATTAACTGCACACAGATCCAAACATTCAGTGTCTAAAAGTAGAAGAATAATTCAGTAATAATTAGACAAAAAGGCTCTTGCCTGCATCAAATGCAATACATATTTAACCTTTATTTCAAATGATTGAAGATCAAGCTTATCCAGCGAGAAAATTAAACACAAGGCACACATTTGCTCTAGCATTGAGTAGAGCCAGTAGTCAAGCCTTATTATTGTTACATTGTCGTGTTGAGGATTAGAAATATTACATGTGCCCCCCCACCCCCACCCCAGCAGCGTGTATTCTGATGGATGCACTCACCAGTAGCTCGATATGAACAGGCGATGATTAGGTTGGGCCATTCAAGTGTCCGCGCCATCGATTCGTGCGACAGATGAAATGAATCCCTGAGAACACTGACCCCTGTGTTAGCTCGCTCCATTGGCTGGAACGGCCTGACATCCTTACCAATTAAACCCATTTCGGAGGGCTTAATTATAAAGTAATCGATACATACAAGATCTGGAAAATGAGAACGTATGTGACAACTCCTGGGCATTATTCCGTGCCCACTTTTCTTTATTATAATGCAAAGAGCCCAATTAATGGGGCCAAAGGTTTGTCAGGAGCTATTGAAACAGGTATAATAGCCTCAGGTGGCCACGCCCCCATGAACATTCACGCCTGTCGGCTGTTATCTCAGCTGAGGAGAGGCTCTCTTGCTTATCCTCATCCCCTTGCATAATCTCAACATGTTTACTATGGAGTTTTATTGACCACAGGAAAAAAAATCAGGGAAATGGAGATCAAGTAGGAACTAATGCTGCACAAACATGAATGATAATGAAATGATGAAATTATTCCTTTTTGCCATTTGAGAAGGTACAAGTACAGGTACATTGGAAGGCTTCTTTCCACATATCCCGTCATGCTCTGCTTTGACACACACACACACAGTTGAGTGTCTTATAATGACTGTGGACTTATTAGTGTATCTTATATAATGCACATCCTCCACATACAGAACCAGACTCAGAAACAGAAACTGTTTCTTCCCCCATGCTGTCAGACTATTGAACTCCCAGGCACTGACCTGATACCACAGGGGAAATGTCTGTTAGTTATTATCTATTTTTTATCATACTGCTACCTCGTTGCACTGCTCCCTCGTTGTACAGCCAAAGTGCACCTTGTCGATACATTGTTTGTACTCATCGGTGTCCATTGTCCTGTCGTTCTGCATTGTCCTACAATGTTTGCACAGATTGCACACCATGCACTCTGTTTTGCTTGGTTGTTATATGTTAGTCTTGTGTTAATCTATGTAGCACCTTGGTCCGAGAGGAACGCCATTTCATTTCTGACTGTGCGCTGCACTTACTGTGTATGGTTAAAAATGACAGAAAAGACCGACTTAGTTCCTTACATGATGACTCTTTTGTTTTTCTCTGTTCACTTCCCAGTTATTTTTTAAATTTTGCGAAGCTCTAGCCAACAATTAATATACATATAATATTACATTTTCTTTAGGTTTATTGCCTTTTTATGGGAAGAAAATGTTCTGTTTCTGTGTGTAAAATAATCCAAACCTTTATGTCGGTTTACCAAAACAAATCGAAATTCCTAATAAAAATATGTGTAGGAAGACCATTATTTAAATGTTTATTTAAAGTTACTGGAACATTAAAATTAAACATTATAGTACTATCCCCAAATTAATTGTCCTGTCATGAAGCTTGCCTGTGTTTGATGACTAGGTGTCATATTTCTCCGTTGGGTCCCAAAGACATTGAAGTTGGATGTCATGTGAAATGCAACTGCATCCCAATTGAACAAATATGTGAATCGACAGCATCAAGGTGGTACGCAGCATCTGGGCAGGAAGATAATATTAAAAACAATATTTATGTAATTAGAGTTCAATTCCTTCATGTCCAGTTTTGTGCTTTTTTGGGAAGGTCAGGAGCACTGATGTTGGCCAGACTGTTAAGAAAACTCAAACCTTGGATAGCAGTCAAGCTCTGTCATACCTGTCCTCGTCCTCATGCTTCAAAGTGCTAGTGCTTTTGCTCTGAACTATAGTGAACTAATTAAGCAACTTCATGGTCTTACTTTGAATTATTCATTTTTATTTTCCTAATCATGATTTGTATCTAGACCTCATTTCTTCAAGGTGACACCCTCGATGTGCCAGTTTGTTATTCTGCTGGGCACAATGTATGTAATTAAGCAAATGAAGGCTGTTAGCTTGGGATAATGCCCCTGGAGGTTTGTAATGGTTATTACAACATGCCTGACAGACGCCAAAGGTATGATGCCTATGATTGAAGTTGCCTGTTTTCGCACCCTCTGTTTGTGTTTATGTGAGTGTGCATGGACACATGCTTAGCACAGCAGCTCAATAGGTAGCACTCTAGTGTCACAACAGGGTTAGGGTTTGAGTTGTGCTCCTGGCTCTGTATTTTTGCATGTTTATTCCAAGTACCACAGATTCCTCCTGCAGTCCAAAAACATGGGATTAAGTAAACTTGGGTCCCTAGGTTGTGCAGAGAATGTAATGAACCAGTGTTTTGCCCAGGGACACCTGTAATGTGATCCCTGGGTTAGGCTGTAGGATTACTACAGCCCTATACTATGTTTTTTATAACAGCATGGAGAGTTTTCTTCAGTTTAAAACAAGTGGTGAGTCTTGCCAGGGTGCTAAGATTATCGCTTTGGTCTTAAGTTGGAAGCTTTTTTTTTTTTTACCTGACGATTCCCCTTATTGACTGTTAACAAAATTAATTCTAGCAGGGGAATCTCAGCAGGCAGATAGAACTTGGCTGGGAAGTGTTTCCTAAATGAAAAGATCAGATAAAAAAATTAAACATTTTATGCTGAAGACATTTGAAATCCAGAGTCTCTCCTGAAAATTTATGCAGTTAGTGGATACATATCTGAAATGTTTGGTTTCTTTCCTCTGTCATATTGTTACATCTGTAACCACCATATCTGTTATATTATGTGGGTACCCCTAGCTCCCCTGTGTTTTAGTGTATATAGATTCTCTTTTTTTATTTATCAGCTATTATTTTCCTTTCCCCCTCTCCCTCATGTGTTGCACTTGTCTTGTTTACAATCTCTGCCCTTTATATATACAGCACCGCAGTCCTGGGGAATGTTATTTCGTGCTACTGTATGCTGTAGATTGTATATAGGTGGTATGGCAAAAAAAAACCCACTTGACTTGATCTGAAATGGACTCTGCAGAAATATAGTTGAGAACTGCTGTTCGGCTGTTTTTTTGCTTACAAATGCCAGTTATAGTGAGATAATATCATGCATGAAATATCAGACAATTAAAACTAATATCACAGATGCAGATGGTAGCAGACAATGGTGGAAAGAATGCAGAATATGGATAGGGACAATACAACAAAGAAAACAAGTCCGCATTTGAAAATGTAGAACTATACAAGTGATCTGTAACCAAAAAAGTCATGAAAATGTTTCTTCACAATTATTTATTACCAGCCAACAGTTCATATAATGCTTTAATAGTTATAAGGGGTTAGGAAGTAACGTGGCATGGCTGTCAGAAAAGTCTTAATTTGAAGGCAGAACTTTGAAAAGTTACATTTCAAGACGTTAAGTGTTTTTCGGTCTTTTAATAGATTGAAGAAGTTGTTTTTCATCATTTAATATACCACGGTAACCTCTGTTAGGCAATATTTTGTAGCTGGACTTGAAAATATTCCAATAGATGCTTCAGAAATATATTTACATATATTACTGTGGTTTAGCTAAAATTGCTTTTGACTTGCTAGACTTGCAATCACATTCATAATCATTGAACTCCATTCAAATGCATGAAGGGGTTCTTCTGTGACTCTTCTCTATTCCCCTGTGCTCCTTCTCCAGAGCCTACCTACATCACTATGGCGCCCCCTGTTTGTAGTTCACTGAGAAACTGCAGCCTTATGGAGCAGGACTGTGTCTACGGATACAAACGTGACCAAAACAACTGCCGCCTGTGCCGGTGCAGGACACGTGAGTTACAATCACAAGTTTCCTGGTAGTAGTTTAGTATTAGTGATGTTTCTTGTAAACCTAAATAAAACTTAAAACTACATTGAAAGCCTTGTGCCCATCACTTCTGCGATAACCTCTGGAGCCCGGCGACCCTGTATAGATTAAGCAGGTATAGAAAATGGATGCATGGGTGGATGGATGTTTGGAACTACTTAGAAAATATATGGGCAAGAGTGCAGCAGTACAGTTATCTTCGGTCTGATACATTTTAATAGTATAATTGTTAATTTAGTATGATAGTATCCCCATTTGACACCATGAACTTTCCAAAACACCTACAACTCTTTGAGAAAGACAATTTAGATGTAAAGTACTGTATCTGGATCAACAACAGGTGTTAAGTCCGAGCTGTGCTTTCTGATGGTAGGTTGATTTTATTTTATTATTTAGTCTTTTTTTATGTATTCAAACTTCACTGAGACACTAATAATGAACTTTATAAAACGTTATAAAAATAAATATTGAACGCATGACTGTGCTTGAATGTAATGTGCATGTTATATAACATAAAATGTTCTTTTAATTGTTTTTCCTCTTCTTTCTTTAATTCTTGGAGTTTATGAGAATTGACGTAACCAAGCAATAGATGATGCTTTATAACAACAGTTATTAGATGTATGTAATGTGTTAAAAGTAATGCTGATATCTTGTGATTTATATTAGCAGCCTGTACAGCACAGAACACTAATCCTTTTTTGATTCACTGCTTGTTTTTTCCTCCTAATTTTAGGAGAGGAGCTGTGTAGAGGCCTAATCTCAGGCTGCACGTTGGATTGCCCTTTTGGTTTTCAGACGGACGTTCATGGCTGCGCGACATGTCAGTGTCGACCAAGACCCAAGAAGTGCAAATCTGTGGCATGTGAAAAGGACTGTCCATTTGGCTTCATGTGAGACATTCTCCACTTCTTATTTCAGCTGAGCTCAGTTAGCAAAACCCCGAGGAGAAGGATGTGGCTTAGTTAGTATTAGCCATGGCCAGATTGGTCGTTCGCTGATCATGTTGGCTTCTTCAGCTGGGATTCCTCCACTCTCCTTTGCACGTGGTTTCAGAGAGTCTGTCAGGGGTCTGCGAATTAGCAGCCATCAGTTGAGGTTCTGTTGGCACGCAGCCCCCCTGGACAGCTGCAGGTGATTCACAGTAAGAAAGCAGTGCAGATTAGGCACGGACATGCCTCTTGTGAGGAGTAAGGCTGTTGGGTGGAATGTTTAAGACACATCTGCTGAAACATTCCCAGATTTTATATATCACAATGTTATAAAGAATTGATGTTTCCTTTCATTAAAATTTGCTAAGGGTACTTAAATCGTGACCGAGTAAGTAATAAAAGCAAAAATATTTCATTTTGAGGGTACCTCTGGAGCTTTTAGGATGGTGCATTTGCAGAGGTGACCGTACATCATTGGAGCAGGAGTGAACATCAGTATGCTCTTCTGGGCTGTCTGGTAGTACAGCCGATCTGACAGGCAGAGCACCTTGCACTGTCTTCATATTTGTTGCTACCTTAATAAAGTAACTCTTAAGGTGTCATTGAACGTCTGTTGTATATCTGACCATCTATATTTGTTATCACTTTTTTCTCTTTTCCATTTTCTGAAATGAGTTACTGCCTTGAATGCTTGCATCTAAGATTCTAATTTTAGATATCTATTTATTCTCTCAAAGTTATAGCTTAGGTTCAGTCTTGGCGTGTTCGTCTGAATTATTCATTTGCCTGAGGGCACTGCTTGCTCTCTACCTCTTCTATTGATATTCTCCACAACTGAAATCACTCCTGATAGCTCCTTATCACGTCACAGAATGCGAATGGCGTGTGGTTGCTTTTCACCCCCATTATTCTTCAGATAAGCAGATGGAAAACACCGTGGGGGAGGGGGAGGGTCATTCATGGGAGGCGTTTTAGGAATCCGTAACTAAGTTAGCATGGACTTAGTCAAAAAGCAGTTGACTTAGAGGCAAAAAATCTTTTGGGTCATTGTCTCAGGTGGCTTACGTGAAACAAAATTGAACAACAGTCATGCTGTCAGACCACTATATACTTTTCTTACTTTACCATCTTCTAAAAACATCTAATCACATCACAGGTATCTAACAAAATCTATAGACAACTTAGCTTGCCAACAGCAGCTAACAGGCTATTCAATAAGATTATTGTTGACTTCAACTTATAAAAGTTTTCAAGACATTGCAGTATAAGAGTAAACTGTTTTCAATGGTAATTTTTAAAATTTGTTGGAATGTCCTGAATTTTTTACTCTCTAAACAAATACCTATAGAAAGAACAAGCATGGCTGTGATGTCTGCCGCTGTAAGAAGTGTCCAGAGGTGCCGTGTGACAAAGCCTGTCCATTTGGCTTCCAGTTGGACCAGCTGGGATGCCTCATTTGCCAATGCAGAGGTAAGTGTCTTGCAAAGATGCAAATTCCATTAGCTGATGTCATTTTTGATTAGTGGCCAGCTCTGTCTTTTGCTTATGTTATTAATGACATGAAGTAACAGGAAAACACTGTCATAATAATTGAAGCATTGGTTACGACATCTAGCTTCAGTGTCAGTGAAAATTATTCGTTTCATGTTGACTGGCGTTATTTATCTGCAATCTACGTAATTATCTGCACTAACTCTATAAGTTAGTTTAAAAGTAAACATGTATTGCTTAAGAATAGCTAAGAAGTACCACAAGTTCTTATGGGAAGATCTCGGTTCATTGTAGTTAAAAACGTAAAATGTGTACAAGGTTCTGATTAAGCACCCAGAGCGTCTTGGGTCACTTTTTGAACAAAAAGCTGAAAATCCTGTTAGAAGTTCACTCTTGAAAGAAAGGGTTGATGTACTGTACAAAATAGCTATATTTGGTTATTTTATTTTAGTAGGTATATTTTGATGTGTTCGTATTTTAATATTCAACACACTGATGTTTTTTGTGTGGACGGAAGAAAAGTCCAAATATATTACTATTACTGTACTATGTGACAAATACATGCACTCAATATTTATGTTTACTGTCTTATCTACATACTTATTTATGTATCTTTTTAGGTATGTTGTTTTTTTGCTAATGTATATTCAAGAAATGCAGAATATAACCAGCATGTCATAATACCACTTATCTGTATTAACTGGTGCGCAAACAGTACATTGATAGGGATACCAAAATAGTGATCAGAATATATATTTGGGACTGTTTCTCCGTCTTAATGTCATAGCTTTATTTTGTTTATATGTCGTAGTATTTATGCTGTGTTTATCACTTTATTGCAAATTGCAAATACTTAAATATGAAACATTAGAACAATTATTTTTTACATTTTATTTCATTGTACACATTTCAACAGAATCCATATTCAACATCAGCGAGCGTGCAGTCTGAAATAATTAGTAATTATGAATTTCAGAAATTTAACGTGGGGTATCGTTCATGTGTCTGCTTGATGTCAAAAAGGAGGTTAGTCTCCCACATTGAATACGTTTGAAGACACCTATTGTTCACTTGGAGCAGTTCTGGAGTCTTCAGTTATTTCTGATATTAATATTACTCATCTGTTATGGGGACTTCATTCTGAATAATGAATCTGACATGTGAAATTTTTATGAAAGGGAGCATAGCTGTATTAATGAGGGCACTTTTAATTTGCTGTGTTTCAATCTGTGCATCCTTCATATCTCTAAGAGGGGATTTAATTAAGGTTATCCCCCCCAACACCATTTTTTGTCTTATTTTGCAGAGATATATTGATTATACCCCTTGCAGCAGCCGCTTCCTAATCTGGAAGCTGTAAGAGACGAGGTGTTGCTGGACAGCATTTAATTAGGGGACTAGGAAGCTTGAGGGTTGAGCACAGCAGTCAGGTTTTTTGCTGCGGTTCTGTTCACATTACACTGCTGATATTTTGATAACTAGAGAAGTGGTGCCGGTAAATGGGACTTTCATGTGACATTGATGAAACAGGCTAATAGGCGGATTATTCACCCAAGCCGCAAAATCAGAAAGAAATGAGCAGGAAGGCCGATCTCGTCTGTTTCATATCTCTGACATATTTGCGGGTCTTCTTGCCCCGGGTGTGCCAGCAGACCCAAGTGTGTCGTCGGTGGCTCCTTCGGTAAAGTTGGGCTCCTGCCTGTCCATGGACGGCCGTCGGCACGAGAATGGAGAGAACTGGCATGACGGCTGCCGTGACTGCTACTGCCACAACGGACGGGAGATGTGTGCCCTGATCTCCTGTCCTGTGCCAGCCTGTGCCAACCCCACTATCTGGTCTGGTCAGTGCTGCCCATCTTGTCCAGGTATGTTCCCACCAGACCTATAGGGGGCATAAGCACGAATCTAAATACACTGTTAAAACTGTACATGGGGACTTTCTGAGTGTTGGCTAAGATGCTCTTCTTTTGTATAGGAAAGACACTGCTTATTATATTATTCAGAATGTGAGTCATTTTGTCCTCCAGTTTGGACCGTAGTGGTGATACAAGGGAGGGGTTGGCCAATTGGCATTGTGGTTTGACTGCCACAAGAAAAATGAGCGTGTCAGTTGTCTTGCGGGCGTGGTGGTCTGTGGTGAGCAGCACACTATTCCTCTGTGGAGGGATCAGAGGTGTACTGCATAAAAAGTGAGTAGTTCTCGGGGAGAGCATAGGTGACTGACCTGAGGCATGGAGTGTGGTGTGGTCCAGGCAAGTCAGAAATAAAAATGGAAAGAAAGAGCACTGGAGGGAAGGAAGGAAGGAAGGAAAAGAAAGAAAGCAAGCAAGCAAGCAGAGTAATCCCAGGACTTGCTAAACCAATATAGAAACACTATCAACTATCAATAAGAATGAAAGGTGGAATCTGTATTAGACTAAGGAGTTAATATAGGCACTGGAGAATTATAAAACAATATGCACATTGGAAAGGTTTCATTTCAAGCCCCCCATTTAAAATTTATTTATATGTATATATATTTTTTTACTTCTGCCCTCAGGTGACCCCGGGTCCCACAAACCCGAGCTGGGCGACTTGTCTGTGTGCCTCGCCCCTGGTGGCGAGTACTTTGTCGAGGGCGAGACCTGGAACATTGACTCCTGCACTCAGTGCACGTGCCATAGCGGCAGGGTGCTGTGTGAAGCAGAGGTGTGCCCGCCATTACTGTGCCAGAGCCCCATCAGGACTCAGGACTCCTGCTGCCCACATTGCCCAGGTGCGGGCCAATTCCCCTGCCAATTATGATCAGCTTCTTCTTACGTTTCCTAGATATGATAGATGATAGATAAGGCATCATTGCCCTGCTACCCATAAGCATGATTGTTTGAATTATGAATGAGTTTTGAAACCAATATATAAAGAGAATGGCGTAGGGGAGACACTTAATATCGTTCTGAAAATGAAAGTTTAGAACTTTTGTGGAAATCTGAGCTTTTTCATGTGTTTTCACACTCTGTGCTAGATGAACCCTTCACTCCACAATCCCCCAGCAACGATAGCATGCCCAGATACTGCCGAAACGAGGAGGGCGATATCTTCCTCGCAGCAGAGTCTTGGAAGCCCAACATGTGCTCAAGCTGCATCTGCCTGGATGGTGTCATCAGCTGCTTCTCCGAATCCTGCCCAGTGGTCGGCTGTGCCAGACCCGTGCTGCGGAAAGGACAGTGCTGTCCCTACTGCCTGGGTGAGCCACGAGGCAGGAGTGACATTGGGCCTGTTTTTATGTTTTTACCAACTGGAACTAGTCTGACTTGGGTTGGGAACCTTCATATTACAAACATATCCAAAGCAATTCGTGCCAGTTTATGTATCTGAATATTTGATCACAGTCTGGAGTCAAGGGTATAACTGCACAACTCTTCCAAGGAGAGGTCCAAACCTCTCTGCTGTTTGATACATGCCTTCTCCTTGTGTCCATCCATTCATCCTCTACAATCACCTATGCAGCATAATGTCATGGTGCGCCTAGAGACTTTCCCAAGAAGCATGGAGTAGGGAACACACTGGATGGGATGCCTGTCCCTCGCAGGGCACAGATGTAGAGGTGTTGGGACATCTGAGATACACGTTTTTGGCCTACAGAAGGAACCAAAGACTCCACAGAGGAAACCCATGCAAATTGGGGCAAATAAGCAAACTCCTATCAGGACTTCATTTTACTGCAGACATGCAATGAAAGACATGTTGAAAGACATGGGGTGTTCTTTAATATGCATAACTGACAGTTCGTGTTCTTTCGGCATACCCGTTTGGCATCATCTTCCATTGCTGAAGTACAGTTCCAGTACAAAGAACATAAGTACAGAGGATGGTAAAAAATCCTCAGATGTCATTGTTGCCCCACCCCAAATATCAGAGACGCATCAGTTGCATCCTAACCGGTGATAACAATCGCATGATTCATTGCATTCATTGCATTGAGACACACCCATGTTTTTTAGGTGAATTTGCCAGTGTAAAGTGCCATTTTGTGTGAGCAAGTGCTTTTCCCTGAATATCTTGGCACCTCCAACCATCATGGGCTATACCTATGTTGAATAGAAACCCTCATTGGATGAGGGGGCACTGAAAACTGATGGATGAGCAGTTTAACGAAAGACACTTTTGATGAAAAGACATTTTTATGACTTGCTGCTAAGAGCTGAAACAGGGCAGAGAGCTGTGTCTTTTCCTTCCTCGGCATACAAAACCATTTCAGTATTGAGAAACTGTCCATGCGGAAAAAATTATTGAGAACACTCTCGCTTGCTGGTGTACGCTTGTATTCTTTTATATAGGTGGATATTTTTCAAAGGAAACAGATTAAGTGCCTTGTTCAAGGGACCAGCAGGTAGTATCTTTGTGGGACTTTGAAGCTGCACCTGCACCTTCAGAAGCCCGGCTCCTTAGTCGGTGCATGACCAGCTGACTTGTTCCACTGCTCCAAATATTAGGATGGTACATCTGCTTTTATGTCTCACCTGTTCCTCTGAGTCACTTTCTCTCTAAGGATGCGTTTCGTCTTGTCCCCTTTCAGAGGACACCGTGCCAAGGGCAGTATGCCATTTCAGCGGGAAGACATACGCGGACGAGGAACGCTGGGACATTGACAGCTGCACGCACTGCTACTGCCTGCAGGGTCAGACTCTGTGCTCCACCGTCAGCTGCCCTGCCCTGCCATGCCGCAACCCCGTCTACATGGAGGGAAGCTGCTGCCCTATGTGCTCAGGTACTGCCTGGGGGAGGACAGACTCCCATCCCTCATCTGAAAGTCAGATCAATTTTGCTGCCCTTTTCCTTTTTACATGTTGTCTTTTTAAAGTATGACTTCATTTAAATCCATGTTTCTCAACCCAGTCCTCGGGGACCCCCAGAGAGTCCACATTTTTGTTCCCTCCCAGCTCCAAGCACCTCTAAACCAAACACTCAAGAACACCGAATACCTAGTACAGGTGTGTCGGGAGCTGGGAGGCAGCAAAAATAATTTAAGTAATTAGGTAATAGAAGTAAGAACAATGCTAAATAATGTGGCACAACAGCAGGAAGACACTTACGGCGCTTTTCCACTGGCATGCAGGAACCGGGCCATACCCGACCCATACCGCGAAGAGACACTAGTTATGGCACAGTTCAAGCTCAGTTCGATTGTCCACTATAGAAAGGTCAGTTTGTTAAAAGCATTGCCAGGTTTGGGGAGCAACAGTGATGTAAAACCGAAGAAACGCTTATTTACTGTTGCACACGACGTGCAACATCATGATTCACTGTATGTGCTAATTTCCGCTAGCATGTCTGTGACAATCTCCATGTTATGTTAGCATCAAACGCTAATATAATTAGCATTAGCTTGTGCAAATTGGCATTACGAATCCATTCCATTCAGCCATTCTATAGTATTTTATTAAGAGGTTGGAAATTTTCCAAGTTCCTAGTTATCAGGGATGTATCAATGCAGCGCAATGTGCGATACTACTAAGAATGAATAATATACAGAATTTTAGAATATGCCCTTTTCATATTGATGCAGGTCACTGGTATCTCCATGCATTTCAACCAATCAGATGGTGCTCGGTTTAGTCACGTTTTCGGCCTGCTAATTAGCAGGGCCATGTCAGAACGGGTACGGCTCACATACAGTAATGGCTCTCTTTGAAGTTTGGCCTCAGGTATGGCTCGGTTCTTGGAGGTAGTGGAAAAAGTGCCATTTGTGTATTAATATTTTTTTAAAGCAGGCAATTTTTTAAGACTAACTTTGTTGGAACCGCATGCAGATCCATGTGGCACCGGGATGGAATGATTATTCGGGGACTTCATTAGGGTTTGGGAACTTTATCAAACAAAGTTGTGAAGAACAAGAGATAGCAGCTGGGAAAAATCACAGGGGTGCTAAATGGCCAGAGAGTTGTCGTGTTAAAAAAAGGAAACAGAAAATTGTTTTTAATCAGATTAAGAATGGATCAGAGCTGGATCAAGGGCTCGTCACTTAATTTGGCCCCACCTCTAAATGTCTGTTCTCTCTTCTCAACGACTCTTTTATTGTGTTTAACTTCAGCCTTGATATAAGTGAAATGATATAACATAGGTATAGCAGAGTTAAAGTGCTACTCCTTCTGTTGTTCAAACAGTAAGCTATTTCATCGATAGATACCAATATTGTACAGAAGTCACCGATAAACACTGTCTGGATTCCTGGAAGCTGACCTGCATCACTTTGTTGCTGTGATTATGTACAGTGTTTGCCAATGAGAAGAGTGTGATCTGCCCAGCTCTATGTATTCTGTCAACTAAGTTAGAAATGGAGGGGAAATCCCAAAAGAAGAGAGTCAAATACTCAGTAGAACAACGACAGCAGAACAAAGAATTTCTTGGGCGGGGGAGTTTCAGAGTAAAGCCTTTTCTTCCTTCACAGTTTGATGTTTAAAATCAAAGAGCGGGGGGGGGAATAATGAAAGGTCAGAGGAGAGTACGTCAGACTCTTCTTCAGCATGCATAAGCAATACAGCTGTTTCAGATTCCCTAATTGCAACAGAAAATACAAGCAAAAAAGAAAAAACAAAAGTCAAAATATGCACACTGAATATACTCTTCCAATGTATCCCAAAGCTGATGCCAATTTATTATTATTTTTTAATTTTTACTTATTTCAATGGCTTTTCACCTACCTTCCCATAAAGCCCAATTTAAGAAAGCCCTGGACTATTGCTGCACCTTAAACAGCTTCGCCCATCACAGCCTAAGAACTCTTTTAGAGAGGCCACGGGTCTTCTTCATAAGTGATTCTGATGCAGAGATGCTCTCATTTACAGTTATACCATGTTCTCTGCATTTTCTAATGACTAGCTTAACAGTGCTCCCAGGAATATGAAACGTTTTCAAAATTCTCCGGTATTATTCCCCTGACTTATTCACATGTTGCTTAAGCTTCATGAGGTAGCTTTTGTTGAGGAATACAACTATAGCGTGTCTCAGATGCAGTTGTTTTTAATGAGATCATTTTAAAACCCCAAAAAAATCACATTATTTTGCATCATTATCAAGGGAATAAATATCAAAGCAATTAGGTATTTTTGCATTTTGAGTTGTTCTTTCTCAAGAGTATGTTATAGAAGGATGATTGGGCTTTGCGCTTGACTGGTATCCCTTTCAAGAAATGCTCAGCCTTGTTCCACATAGGTGTGTAGGTAGGTAGGTAGGTAGGTAGATAAACTAAATTGGTCCCCAGGGAGAAAATGATTATTTTGTTAAGTAGGAGCATTTCTTGGAATACACTTCAAGCTCACCCTGTACCAGGTAAGCAGTTATAGAGGATGAATGTATATGTTGATGGAAACCAGATTATGATTAGATATGGATACTGGATTATGTGTTAACTGAAGAGATGAAATCCATAGACTCGATTCACTTGTTTAAATATTATACAGTAGGATACTTATTGTAAGCTTGTTGTATTGATAAATTTCCATATGTAGATTTAGTGGCGTCACAAAATACACAGTGATGCCACACATGTTTGTAAAAGAATGAAAATCACAGTGCAATTAGCTGATAGCATGGTGCCCGTTTTCTACGAAACTGGAGGATGCATTTGCAAAAAACAAAAAAACGATGATTATGATATTGATTATGAACTGCAGTAATCCTCTTTCACCTGTCAGTCGCTTCAGTTGGGGCATAAAGTATTAAACGATGTTCTCATAATTAGATACCACTGAAATTCCAACAGTCATTGATTAAAATTTACAGGAGGGATTAGGGTATTACTAACTGAGTTTCTAAAGGTGCAAGACCCAGTGAAATCGTATCAGGATTGAGCTGATTCACAGAGATGCCTTGCGAACGGTCGTTCTTATATTGCACTGTAACAGCTAGGGGCAGGGTTTTAAGCTGTGGCCCAGCTCTGGGATTGGGGTGGAAGGTGACAACATGAAAAACTACTTTTAACCAATGGCATTCAAGAATTTCACTTTTTAAATCGAGTGTCACATAATTCATGGCAACAAGACCTGTCACCAACTTGGCCAGTTCACCATTTGACAACAATTGACTGAGAGCACTTTACTCTTTTTTTTTTTTTGTCTCTGCGTGGGGTTCAGCCAAAAATGAGTTCACTTAATTAAGCCACAGCAAGGGAAATTCGCTTGGACCTGTAGCCAGTAGTTATTATTTCTTATTATTATTTAGGATGGCCTTTTCTGTTTTGTTTTTTTTATTATTTTATTTTGATGTACATCTTTTACACCGTGAGTGTGCCCGGCGATGGGTTGGCACCCCATCCTGGGTTGTTCCCTGCCTTGCGCCCACAGCCTCCGGGATAGGCTCCGGACCCCCCGCGACCCATATGGAATAAGCGGTTATAGAAAATGGATGGATGGATGGATGTTTTACACCTAGCACATAAACTGGAACAATGTTTGTACATTTTTAAAACTCTCATTTTTCATATATGTTCTGCTTCTACCATTACATTGTTACATTTTTTGAATACAGCATTGTACTGTACCTACTCACTAAATACTTTAGTAGTAGCCTGTGTGGCAGCTAACTACTTCAGCCAATGATGGGACCAGACCAGAGGGAATATTATTAAGGATCTGCAGTACAGTTAAACTCACACTTGTGGAATGAAACACAACCCAGCTTCACTGTATGAAATGCAGAATGTGTCAAATCAGGTAATAAGATCATTTGTTGTTGTATGTACCTGTAAGAAAGGTTACCCTCCTTAAGCAAATGTAGACATCAGTTTTGTGCAGTTTTTTTTTTTCTTTTTTCATCTTTTGTATATTGATTTGTTTTTAGTCCTCAAATTGTTATACCATTAAAATTCATTGACTTTTCATTATTCTGTCACATAGGACAACACTTTTTGCTTACTAATTGTTTCAAGGTTTCAGGTGACAAGTATCCACATCTGATTTAAGGTTTGGTTAGATTCAGTGTGTGTGTGTGTGTGTGTGTGTGTGTCTGAGAGAGATGTATATATTACATTGTGTCCCCACAATGTGATAAAGACCTGTCATTTTGACATTGTGGGGACCACCTTTTCGGTCCCCACAAAGGGGAACTCAATTTTATAAAACATCTGTGATGGAAAGTCCACAGAGTGATAGGAACATATGAACTTTGTGTGTGTGTGCATGTGCGTGCGTGCGTGCGTGCGTGTGTGTGTGTGCATGTGCGTGTGTGTGTGTGTGACAGAGGGAGAGAGAAAGAGAGGGTGAGGGACTCTGCGGCACTCATGATTGTGCTGTGTAATGATGCGAATTGCTACTGGGCTTTTTTTGATTCATTCAGATTTCTTGAAAGAGTTTTTTCATTGTCAGAAAGGGGTGTTTGCAGGTGTGTCCTCAAAGAATAATTTTAATATGTACATCATTACAAATATCTGTGTCACCGGTGTCACTGACATGTACAGTGATAATTGTGCTTTGACAGAATGTCTCTCCATGTCTTTTCTTAGGCATGTACCCGCCCACAAACATACCCATTGAAAAGACTGACCAACGGGGTGATTCGCAGATGCACCAGCCAGCCTGGCCCACAAGAAGTGAAAATGATATAATGCCGCAGTTCAGAGGTCTGAACGACTACTTTTCCCCACTGTTTTCTTGGAATTGAATAGTGCAAGCTTTCTTAGTGTATTCCTCTGCACTGCAAAGCTGCTTGTTGTATATATTCAGTAGCACAAGTAAATGAATGTTGGAGTGAAAATTAACCAGTCAACTCAACCTGCACTCAGAGTTCATTCAGTGTATTCAAGAAATTGCTTCCAGTTATACAGTAATCCCTCCCTATATCGTGTTTTGACTTTCGCGGCTTCACTCTATCGCGGATTTTATATGCAAACATATCTAAATATATATTGCGGACTTTTCGTTGGTTCACGGATTTCTGCGGACGATGGGTCTTTTTATTTCTGGCACATGCTTCCTCAGTTGGTTTGCCCTGTTGATTTCATACA
>JAAGVU020000025.1:10818215-10835584 GCA_011763525.2 Mormyrus iriodes
CCCCAATGGTACAATAATGTTCCCCAGAGTTCATTTCTGTACCTTAAAAGGTACATTTATCTACAGCTAGGGTACAACTAGCAGACCCTTGACAGTATAGTCCCAGTGACAAGTAATTGTACCCAACTTTTTTTCTGATAGTCTAGAGGAAAAAACAAATCTATTAGCATTTATGATGCATTTAGTGAAATAGGTTCTATCTGTGATTACGTCTGTTTTGTTTTGTTTTAGATAATTCACATTCTAAACACTTAGAAATCTCTTTTCTGACAATATTGAATATATGTGTTAGTGGCTTAATAGGATAGATGAGTGCACATGATACCCCACCACGCCGTATTCCTCACCTGCACAGCCATGGGTTCGTATTCTAGCCATAATGTGATTTTTTCATAATGGCAATGAAAGGTCTGATTGATTAGGAATTGATTCATTATTTCTAGCCCTTAATTTTCCGGTGTGTTATTTGCTTTCCATGGTATTTTATTTCATTTTTTAAAATTTTTTCATGTAGTACTGTGTGTGTGTATTATAGAATATACTAATTTATATATATATATATATATATATATATATATACACACACATATACATGCACACACACACACACACACACACACACAGTGCTCAGCATAAATGAGTATACTCCAACAGATTTGTCAGAAAACCTTTAGTTTCCTTTCAGAATCAACATTTTCTATGGGATACTATACTACAAAATACTCCCACAAATGTGGACCATTGATTGAAAACAAGATTTGTTAATTTGCTCACACAAAAAAGTAAGATGTCCTAACAAATTCATTCAAGACCATGATGCAAAAATGAGTACACCCCATTGAAAGTCTTAGGAGAAAAGCTAAATTTTAGACTACAAAACTCAAATTAACAAGATATCAAACACAGGTGAGTCTAATTATTTATTAGACAGGTGTTTTGACTATAAAAGGGCATTGCTAAACAAAGACCCCTTCCCATTCCATGCTGTCAGTTATGGCACCGCATGGAAAAGAAAAATCACAAGACCTGAAAAAGGAAATAATTTCTTTACACAAGAAAGTTGAACGCTACAAGAAGATCAGCAAAGCTTTACTTGCCGATGCTTGGTGACATTCAGCTGCTCGGCCATGGAAGCCCATTCCATGTAGCTCCCAGTGTACAGATTTTGTGCTGGGGATAATGCCAGAGGAAGTTTGGAACTCTGCAGTTATTGAGTCAACAGAGTGTTGGCAACTTTTACTATACGCCTCAGCAGTTAGTGGCCCCACTCTGTTTTTTTACGTGGTCTGCCATTTCGTGGTTGAGTTTCTGTTCCTAAATGTTTTCACTATGCAGTAATACCATTTACAGTTGACTGTGGAATATCTAGCAGGGAAAGAATTTCATGAATTGATTTTTTGTGAAGCCGGCATCCTATGACAGTACCACGCTTGAATTGACTGAGCTCTTCAGAATGACCCATTCTTTCAAAAATATTTGTAAACCTGACTGTATGGCTAGGTGCATGATGTTATACACCTGTGGCAATGGGTCTGAATGAAACACCAAAATTCAATGATTAAGAGGTGTGTCCCAATACCTTCATGTAATGAATTCTACCATACAGCACAAACAAGTGGTTAAACAACATCCTCTCCAATCATACCATATTCAAGATTCGAGAAATACATAAAAAGAAAGATTATTGAATATTTTCACCTTACTCACATGGTGACTACATCCCTTGGACTGCATTTTTTACCATCGATGACGTAGTCACCAGGAACTAAGCTTTTAACCATAGCTCGAGAGCAGTAATTCAAACTACACAACTTAAAGAGAGTGTTTGCGAATTTTAGTTTAAACCGTGGTTTTGGGAAACACCTGTGTGGTTTGACAATGGCTTGTAATGTGTGCGTTACCAATGTAGTTACCTCGATAGTTTAAACTATGGTTTAGGGAACCCTTTCATTGCAACTGCATAGTTCCACCCGGTTAAGTTGCCAATGTAGTCAGCAACTATGCTTTTGCGAAATGCACTGCAGGATGGAATACTATTGCTGGTCTCTATTCAACATATGTAACACAGCCTTAATTTTAACACATGAAAAAAGTATATTGATATAAATGGTATTGTGTCATTCTATATCTTGCTTTGAAAATATATTGATATACCATAAACATTCCATATACCCCCCAGCCCTAATGGTCCATCTCATTGGAACCGTCTGTTGTGTTGTGAGTATATTTGCAGTGTCTTTTTTTGTTTTGCATGTGTTTTCAGAACTTGCGTGTTTTCTGACTTTGCAGCACATTGACACTTATCAGCCACCATAGGGTTGGGGTCAGTCACCTTGATCAAACAGCTGACTGTAGGCCCTAATGCTGGATGTGCAACTTTTTTCATAGACTGGCCTCACCACACGGAATCCTAAAAGTGCATCTAAGTTTGTCCGTCCACTCACACCTGTTGAATTCAAAATATTCAATTCTCAAGGCTGGAAAGTACTCTGGGGAATGTACAGTATTCTCAGATATGGTGCATACAGATCAATTAGCGAAATAGGAAACACAGAACCTTTATCAGTCTTTCTTTTAAGTAGTTCACATGAGCATGAAGTGCAATGTTCTTACATACAACCCAAAAAAAAAACGACACAAGTATTTTTATTTCATCTATTCCCCTGATGAATGTCCCTGTGAAAATTACACCATTTATATGAATGCAATCAGGGAGATTGTTTTGTTGTATTTTTAGTCACTGAATTATTTGAGCTGTTCAGAATAACATTTGTTTCCCTATTGATGTTTGCTGTGTTCGATGGTTTAAGTATAAATTTTAGCATTTAAATGTACTTATTTACTACTTTGACAAATACATTGTGCCATATATCCAAATGGTATGCTGTTTGTTGCATCAGATATTACTTTGGAACAATTAGCTTGATAGCTACATTTCATCACTTTCATTTTCACTCCCACAGGACTGCAATTTGAACAACATTGGCTTTTGCCACATTTAATGATTGGCAGCTGTATAGTGCCTCTGCATCTGCAACAGAGTGGGCTGGTGTTCAGAGTCTTTCGTGTCTCGTATGGTTCCTCGCTAGTCTGGGACACTTACCAAAATCTCAGATGGGGCAGATCAAAGCTCACCGTAATATGTCGTGTTGGATAAGACAAAGCTATTTGTCAGACAGGAGCTAGTAGATGTTCTCAACTGTAAAAATGGAGTAAAGAATATAAAATGTGCCACAGGAGCGGCAACTGTAAGTGAGGTGCTCCGGAGAGGTCTTCTTAGATGAGGGAACACACATCAATATGCTCATTAAAAGTTACATCTTCTCAATATCATTTTGGAGGACACGGAGTGTAAGTCTGGGTATTCAGATTTAGGATCATTGTAGGTGTAGGTATCTTGTTGTGTGATTTGTCAGTGTATTTTGGTCCAAGTCCTGCTGCAGTTTCATATTTGCTTCATTCAGCTGACAGTTGGCCAAATTATCCAAATCAATTTAATATACAAAATTTATCACATTCATTGGAGGAGGATGGGGGCTATGTGTAATTTGATTTCCTTTTTGTCTTAATAATATAAATGTTTTTAAATATAATATTATCAATATAAAGAATATAGATAATACGTATATGTTTTAAAATATTTATACACTGTTGGCACAATGACTCAGTGGTCACTGTTGAAGCCTTGGAACCTTGAAGGTTAGGAGATTAGTTTGCATGTTCCCCCCACTTTGGGTGGTGTTCATCCAGGTTTTCCTCCTGCTGTCCAAAGATGTGCTGTTAGGTGAGCCATTGTCTCTAAATTGCCCATTATGTGTGCATTTATGTTTCCTGTGGCAAACTGGCATCATATCCAGGATTTTCCTCTGCCCTGAGCTGCCTGGGATAGGCTCCAGCCCTCTGTGACCCTGTACTAGACCAGAAGGTTGGAACATCTATTGATGGATGGATGGATTCTTTATTATTTTGCAAGTTTAGGCTATTGTCGCTACACATCAATCCTCTAAAAAGATTCATAGGTATAAGTCAGTGATAGCTATAACAATTCAGTCTGGTCTAAAAGCAACTCTAGCAGTGTATGGCCAAGACCAGGGTTGACAAACACTTACTCCCATTTGATCTTGAAGCGCCGCTAGAGTTGTACCATTGAGCAAGTGGTTTGAAAACCAAATATCCACCTAAGTAAATATATGCTGATACAAAAATGGGACTCTTTGCTACACAAATAAAGATATAACTAATTCTTTCTATGAAGCCTGTGTGAAAACCCATTGTGACACTGACATCCAGATCAAATCTATGGACAAAGACAAAGATGTGCTTGGCTTTCAGTCTGGTGGTGGAATGAGGACATCAAGTGGTCACATTTAGAAGTGCATAAAAGTGTCTGTTTTCAGTATTCGTCTTAGAAATGATCAAAGGACAGCCTTCAGTGAGAACAAAACAGAAAATAAAGATTTGAGGAAGTAAATCTGATGAATGGGTATTCAAATCGAATACCAAAAATTATGCAGTACTTCAGCACAAATACTACATAATGCCTTTCAGTCACTATTTTCTCTATTCCTTTTACCTGTTATCTAAATATTTAATTCTAACTTTGAACCACATAAATATACTGGTATACCTTTTTCATATATATATAAATATTAATGATTACACACTGAATGATTTATATAAATCAGTATTATTGTTCAGAAAATAACTGCTTAAGTCTGTAAGATTTTTCCTCTGCACCGGAGCAGCTGGCTCCTGTTGTTCTTTTGCTGTTCACACTCCAGGCTGTGGCCTAATTTAAAAGGACGCCAGCCAGACTGAAAAGACTTTAATTTCGCTGCTGTCAATACTGTGACGAGTAACCATACAGCGACGAATGGTTCCTAGCAATATGGCAAGAAATGATGGTTGTGACCTTCCAAAAGTCCAAACGCCCCATGGCACCCCCTGCCTTACCGTTTGCACAGTTACCCACATCTCAAAAGTGCAATTCTTCAGAAACTACACCAATTAATCATATGGAGCTCCTTGTAAATGGGGTAACAGTTTGAGAAGGAAACTTTACAAGTGACCAAACTCATGACAGATTTTTTTATTGTCCACATTAATCAAATAGACCCCCTTAACAAAATAGTAAAACTGAATGGATTATTATGACATAATAAAATTATGTGTCTCTGATGTATCTGAAAAGTAAACCTCATATGCTGAATAGGCACTGGTCCAAAATCAAAGCATTAGCAACCGCACGCACCTGTACAAATATTTCACCTCAACCACTCATATATCTGCATTTAGCAAAGTCAAGCCAATTTCATGTTCGTGAATATACACATAGCCATAATAAAGCCAACCATTTGAAAGTGTGTTTGTATATATATATATCAAATGACAAATTTTAAGAGTTACCGCAAAACTCTTTTGAACCAATGCAGTATATAGCATTACAGCCTAAGAACACAACTTTAAATATTTAAATGTTTTGATTAATCCTTATTTTACTGAAACAGTTGTGTTAATGTTTTAAAAGCTCAGTACTGACATTATTCAGTTCTAGGGGGACTATGAATATTCTCAGTGGGTTAATTGTTATGTGGGCATCCAGGGATTAAATCCCATGTTACCCAAACATTTTATTCCCTAAATTGCCAGTATTACTGCCACAATTTGTTGCAGCGAGAAGGCAAAATGGCTTAACACTAGCATTTGTTTGATTTTCAGAAGATCCTGCAAAGTATCTTGCCGGATGTGTGTTTCACGCAGTTCTTTCCTTTTCAATATATGTCCTATATATCAGTATGCTTCAGTTTGTAATCTATGCAAATATTTGAACTGTTTATAAAAGACAGGTCATACGATCTATAATACAAGCTATAATAGCTTTTCTAAACAGCAGTAATTACTATGGCTTTCGTGTTGTTGACAGTAACTACATAAACCGCAATTATATATTCTTTAAAGAAGTAGTGTATACTGTAGATTTACTACTCAGTTATAAACTGCCAAATGCATCTGTAGAAACGGAGCACTCTTGGTCCCAGCAGCGACTGCAGTTTTGCCCTTTTTTTGATGAGTAGGGTTAAAACGGAGCTTAAGTTAAATCTTTGGGAAACACTGCTGGCAGGAGGGCTGCTCTTTGTGCCTGGGAAATTCACAGCCCTGGTGTAACATACCGTCCTTTGTGAATAAATAAATGGGAGAGGACTGAGATGTCAGACACCCTGCACTGAATTGCATCCCTTGTAGAACACAAAAGCACACTGGAAGTTCAAATGAGAATGACAAAGAACAACTGTCCAAAAATGGATTAACAGCAGAAAAGACTGTTTGTTTTGACATCATTTATGAGAGCCAGAGAACAGGGTAGATGTCTCGCACCCCAGTGGTGGAGGTTTTCCCTATATTTTTATAGTTTTCATGTGAAATGGAAGCTCTGAATTCTCTGTGATGTGTGGCATGTCTGGCATATTGTTGAAATGTACCATGTTGTCTGCCTTATGGTTTTTGTTATAAGCTGTGAACCACTACAGCCATAAATGAGTAAGAAGTTAACGAAAATGGGTGGATAAAGGTTTTGAATTACATACTGTAAACTCATGCAATTTTCTGAATGTTCTGCAGAGAAATCCTACCCACTGTGCCTTGTGCGGGTGTGTGACACTCACTTTCATGTTTCTGTTCTTATAGGAGAGTGTTAAAGTTCCTGTACCTTTCACCTCTGGCTTTCCAGCCGCATATTGATCAATGGGCTCACCGGTTTACCTCAGAAGACAGACCCCTCTTTTGATGTTTCATGCAGCCCTGTGTAGTGTTTTTAATATCTTCATTGACATTCTCAGGTGTTCCGGCGTGCCACACCTGCAGAAATACAAGTGTTCTGTCCTCATTCTGTTTATATAGAGTTATTACAGTACATTTACAGAATGGGTATGGGAGATTATATAATCCAACACAAGCGAACACACCCCTTGTGAAAGAATACACGCAAAAATGCTAAGTCTGAATAGTACTTTATATTGTAACTTAAGTTGTTATGCTATGCTATGCTATATTTATTGACTTGATGTGTGGTATTTAAATGATAATGTAAGTAGGTGTGCTTGAGCTGATATATTGTAATATGGAGATTTTCGCAGTAGTCTTTAACATGGTTACCAGCTACCAGTGTTGAGTTACCAGCTCTTGAAATGTCTTGTTCTACATTATATTACATATTATTTATTGTAATTTTAGCCCAGTTCTTGGATCTACAAAAATGGGGGGGTGCCATAAGTAATGTGAATTTTCCATATGCAATGCCAAAATTTGCCACAAAGAGGAGCACAAGAGCAATTACACCAACACAGAAATGCTTACGCAATGATGTCTACTTATAACTACAACTATACTCAGCAATATGTCCCAAATGTATATTTTCAGTATATTGATTTATGTAATGCAAATTTTCTACAGATCATTAGCTTCACCTGCCACTGCTGAGTCTTCATTGTATAAATTGGCCAAAAATGAATAATGTGATACACCCCTGAGGGTTATGGATTCAGTTCCTTATACAGTTAACCTTAAGCTGCGTATTGGATCTGAGAAGATGCAACGTTCATGTGTGGAAACCTGGTACATTGGCTGTGCTGAAGGGTATGTACTGCAGGATACCCTTTTCTTCAGATTCCAGAGGCAAGAATTTCAGACTAATGGCAACAAACAGCCACATGACACTTCAAAAATCTGCTTAGTAACAACAACAGCTGCATAATTCCGGTTATTATTGATCACTTCAAAGTCTAAACTGGTGGATTGTGTAACACAAATAAAAACTAAGATATGAGCTTAACTATTGACCTGGCTGTTGGAAATGTGCTTCACAAATAACATCCTTGTTTGTTTCTCTAATAACTGACTTTTTGTCCATGTTGAGTAACTCGCATCCATTCATTTAGAATAATTACTTATCTGGTGTAGGGTCACATTGAGCCCAGAGCCTATCTTAGTAAAAACAGTGCATGAATCAGGGGACACTCCATGCTAACAAAGCAGGAGAGGCATATTTATAACACAGATCATGATCTTTGTAGCCATATTGCTAACCATTTAGCTACTTTGTTGAAGAATACCTTGTATCCATCCATCTGTCCATATTCCAATTGCTTATGCCCGTCAAACTCTGTTACGCGTACCACTAGTAGTACTCTGAGTGCCCCTAGGAGGCAGGCTCACCCCTTTCACTGGAATGATAAGTGCTGTTTTGTTTTGTTTTGTTTCGTTTCGTTCTGATTCAGATTACTCTTGAGTTTTTTCGCTCATCTGGTACTTGGCTGCTTTGGTTAAATCTGAAATGGAACTTGGTACAGAAAGTTTGAGAATCAGTGACTCCAATACAGAGTCACAGGGGATCGTGTGTGAAAGCATAGGGCCTGAGGCTGGGGTGCCGCCCAGAAGGGATTCAGCTTGCCTATGTTTAGTCATTTATATCGCTGTTTTCCAGCCATATTACATTGGTATTTGTGGCCTTTAGATTTCAGTTTCGTTTCACTAAACAGATAGCTTTTACAAATGTATTTATCAGTCATATGAAGATACATGTGTTTAATGTCAAAACAAAGATATCAGCATGCAGAATGCAAATGTATCTGCTTCTTGTTTTTTTGGGCTGCCGGACACATGAAGTGAAAATGTCGCTTTGCACCCATCATCTCTTTCAACCATTTGCCAAACATCACATCGCGTTTGATCTTTCTGTTGACGGTATCATCAGTCTGCGCTATGTTGCTTTCGGTGACTGTAATAGTCATACACACTCAGGCCAGATTTATCAAGTTGGTACACTTTTACAATTTTCACACAGGAGCTGGGGCCTGTTTCACGAAGCAGGTTTCCTTACTTAGCCGGATAACTTGTCGGATTTGAGGTAATCTGGGCTAAATGGAGCAAAGCAAAACACACCCATCACCTAATCATCTTAGCTGTCCTAGTGCTGGCCTCTGTCACAGCAGGCTCAAGTTAATGTAACAGTCTGCAACATAGAGTAGCTGAAATAAACATTAGAATGCCTGGCAAAAATTTGTTTCTCTGCGCCCTCCTGGCAAAAAGCGACCTTGCAGAAACCTATAATAAATTTTTCTTTATAAATAAATCATTCTAGCAGAGACAGAAATAGAGAGGTTTTAGCTTTAAGATGTTCACTGAGACTATAGCTTTTAAGCATATAGAAAACCAAGAGCCATAATTTCTAAAAACATGGCACATTGCTATTCGTCATGCATATGGGTCATATATGTGCATTTCTGTGAATAATTGCTAATGAAACATGCATTTAGCTGGAAGGCAAATTTTTGAAAACTAAATTAAAACTAAACAGCACCCATAGTTAGCTGTGTGCCGATGTCCTGAAAACGCCAACAAATACATTCATAGCTTTTCAATGGAAATCAAATTTGTCTCTTAAGGTTTCAAGTCTGTTAAGGGTTCAATCAGCATCAGCAAACAGCATCCTATTCTTATTTAAACTCACAGGACATATTTGCTGAACCATTCGTGCGCAAGTGGTAAGGAAAATGATCTCAAAATTAACCTGAAACTATTTCCCCTGATAGATGGAAATATAACAGCGAAGTAGATATTATTTCTGCATATCCATTTGCAAAGTTTAAAAACCAATAACTGTAGGCATGATTTAGCCATCATCGAGGCTGGTCAGCAGCTGGCAGTTAAACCTAGGAAGGCCTTTAATCACCTTACTCTCCCGGCACACATGCCGGACCCACTACATGGAATGTACATGAAAGGACCCACCACTGTAATTTGCAATGCATCTCCTCACTCATGTTAATTTTGTACTAATGTAAAGAGCCCCTTCTCTTCACTGGCTCCATTCTTACATAAAGACCCTCAGCACTGGGGTTCTCATATATCCATTCGTTTGCGAAATACATTAGTAGGTCTGCAATATTTGAGCCCCTTACTCTGATTATTACTGATGTTATCCTCTTATGGAACCTTTATATAGCAGTTTCCAACAATAGGGAGGCAGTAAGGCAGAAATCTGCTGGGGTAATGCTGGGTTATACCCAATGAATACAAGGTGCTTTGCAGAAATTTTGACAGGGTGTTGATGTTCAATTAAATACCAGTTGAATGACGGAATTTGTAATGAATGACTAACTTAATCTCCCTGTATGGAAAACATAGTGTTTGTGCTGTGATACTTTTGCACATTTTCCATAGACTGCCAAGAAAAATATGATTGCTTTATGATATTGAATACTCACTTTACAGTCCAGAACAAACACAGACCAGATGGAGTTGTGCACACATGTGTCAAAATTGTTTAAACTCAAAATAATAACATGGACTTGTGTATTTTGAGGTTCATTAGCTAAATGAATGGGTGGAGCTTTATCTGACATGAGTTAATTGAATTTTCTAAGAGGGACTTGGGAAAGAAAGCTTTTAGACCAACTCCATAACGTACCCATCCCCCAACTATGTATGGGTCACAGAGCAAGGGTACACAAGTCTATTGCAGAACAAACACACACAAACTGCAGGTAATTTAGAAAAGCCAATTAGCTTAATTGCATGTCTTTAACCCGCACCAGGACACTTGCAAAACATGGGGAGAGCATGTAAATTCCACACATTCAGAGCAGAGGTGAGATTCGAACCCTTAGTCATTGAGATATAACACAACAGTGCTACCCATAATACCACCATACTGCCTATTAGTTATTTAATTGTCAATGGAAATGAAACAGTTCAATGAGCATATAAAGTACTTTGCTAATACAGTGGCTGTTATTTTTGCTAATGAGGAGTCACCTTTGGTGTGAGACAAAGTGCATCGTAACACAGGCTGCCGCCAGATTAGTTGCTACTCTGGTGTCAGTAGTGACTGTCCTGTGTGTTTCCCTGTACAGTGAGAGTCCATTATAAATACAGCTGATGTGTGTGATAGTCTCATGCTGGGGGTGCAGTGTTGTAATCCTGGATTCCTCATTCTATCTCTTTCTTTTTATAGTGAACGCTGGTTTTGCAGCGTATTATATTCTGAGAAATGTCACAAAGGCTTGACTGTGAAGGAAAAACAAAAGTAACTTGTGCAATCAGTCTGTAAGAGCTGCTTAGTAATACGGTCCAGTTATGAAATCACTTTGTCAAAGGCCCATCCTTGCAGCTTTTCACTTCACAGCTGATCCTCAAATAAAATCCCAGTCAGCTGACTACACAAGCTGCAGCTCTGAATCACTAGACATCATGTTAATTTCAAGTCAAACTCAAAGTTTAAAAACGGACAAACCGTTCATTGGATTCACAGTCAGTCCATTTTCTCAGCTCAGCTTTTCTCATGAAAAACTATTTACAAAGCTTACAATTCAACCTACCTACAGAAATATATATTTAAATTGATATGCCCTGTGATAGGTTGGCACTACATCCTGGGTTGTTCCCTGCCTTTTGCCCGTAGCTTCTGGGATAGGCTCCGGACCCCCGCAACCCTGAATAGGACAAGCAGTTACAGTAAATGGATGGATGGATGAATGGATGGATGGATATTGATGTGCCTTATGTATGTTTCTCAGCAATACAGAATCTACTGTATCTGCCATCGACAATATTTCTGTTAATATAATCACTGTTAAGTAAAACATCCCAGCTAATTGATGTAATACAATTTCACTGTGAATAGGGGATACTTTAATGCACAGGCTTACGCAAGCTGAAGCCCAGAAGCCCCTTCTAATAAACCCCTACATTTTACATTTACATTTTACATTTGACTACACCGTCATAGAAAAGAATAGCGGAGAGCTCTGACAACACAAACAGCCCAGGGGTCTCTGAACATGTCAATGTGCTTCTGATGTATTACTCTACTTCACCTAAACTTCCACGTGTTCAGATATTTTATGAATGGAAGGCCAGGCCCTTCTCAGCAGTTGTTCCTGTCGGGTGCTGCAAAGCATAAAATCCTACTCAGCTGACCGCTATGACGTGGAGCTCCTCCCCCTTGTGGTGCATGTGAGCACTCACCTGATTGCTCAGCAGGCCAGCATCCCCACATTCCAGGCTTCACTGGGCAGATTGTCTGCCCTTGTTACCCCTCACCACTGACTGCAGAGACATTCTGAATAATCTGTGGAGATATATCCTTGAACCGATTTTCTTTGCTCCTGAGTGTCAGGCAGTTTAATATTTTACTTCTTGACTAAAATTACACAATTTAAATTGAATACTATTGAGCACTTGATTTCTGTAATAGACTTTTATTGATTTCGCCGCAATACCCTTTTGTCTAGCTGAGGATTGGGGTCTGTCTTTTCACCCATCTGTTTTTCCACGAGTACTTAAACTCTGTAGTGTCACAGTGAACCTGGAACCTACCCTTATGCCTGTGCTGGTGTACAGTCCATCACAACACACAGACACACACACACACAGTGCGATTTAGATACTCAGATCCACCTACACCACATATCATTCAACTGCGGAGCAAAACCTGGTTATCCAGATTTATACCACGGAACCGTTGAATTCTAGAATCTGGAGGGTGTTGATTAATTTTATAACTGCACATGCAGTGCTAGCCAGGCAAATAACAATAGTAAATCAATGCGTGATTATGGTCTTTAATTCAAATGTTACTTAATAGAAACTATAAAAGCATATAAATGGCTACAAGTAACTTAGGCAGTACAAGTGCTTCAGGCTGAGGACCAGGACCTACGGTCAGTGGAAAGATGTTGAAATGATTTACTGACATAATGCACTTATAGTCCAGTCATGCCTTGCAATCCTGTTTAACCTGCCTAAACAAGATGGTACACATGCCCAGTTTTTATTATTGATAATCACTAAATAAGTCAGATTTGGGGGAGGGGGCATTGTTGCCTCACATCTCTGGGACCAGGATTCAAGTCTCTGACAGGGTTCCTTATCCATGTTCTCCTCACGTCATTGTGGGGTTTCCTCCGGGTACTCCGGTTACCCCCCAAAAACATGCTGAGGCTGATTGGAGTTGGCAAATCACCCATAGGTGTGCATGTGTGTGTGAATGATGAGTGAGTGTTCCATGCAATGGGTTGGCGCCCGATCCTGAGTTGTTCCCTGCCTTGTGCCCATTGGCTCTGGACTACTCCTCCCCCCATGACCCCAAGTGGGATAAGCAGTTACAGAAAATGGATGGATGGAAGTCTATTTACCCATAATGCACCTGAATACCAGGATGTAAATAAAGCTTAATCAATAAAAAAAAAGGGCATTGCATCAGGTGGCACTTCACCTCCAATGCCATGTGTTTAAAAATGTATAAATACACAGTGCATTAACCCTTACATAACCTATACAAACCTGCACCTCCACAATCCAGGAGGTATAAGGCCAGTCTGCTGTGGGTCTTCATTACTCAAAATGGAATTCAGGTCATCACCAAACTAAAAAGACAAATGTTCCTATTGCTAACCTAATGTCTGGCTTCCCTTCAATGGGTTCAATAGGCCCCATTCAGCTATACTTAAAAAGTCATTTCCCCATTTACATTTTTTGAGAGCTAAAGAAAGAATTCAAGAAAGACATGGAAGAACATTATTTTCCTTGCTAGAATGAGTACAGCAGGGTGAGTGTGGAATGAATGTAAATATGAATACATTTACATAATTTTTTGTTTTACATGTAAAAACAGTACAATAGGTGATACATAAATGGCAAATGATTCCAGACTGCTGTGTTTACTCAGGAATGGGGTTTTAAGTTATACCATTGTATATATAAAATAACTAACTGACCTTTTTCTGTAAAAACTACAGTGGATTTTTTGGAACTTAAGGGACTTAATCTCAGAGGATGGGCATTATTGGAACATATGACCAGAATGAAAATATGTAGGTTGCATATACAGAAACCTCAGGCTGTACCGTAACACCATACTCAGTAAGGAAAATATTTTCTTCTCTCTGTAGCAACCAGGCACAGATCATCATGCAGGTTACAGCCTAGGGCCCCAGCAAACAGCGAGGCCCCCATCTCAGCTCGGGAAACATGGGACGGTTACTTAAATCGTGTCCATGCTAATGTCAGCCTAAGGCCCCTAGATAAGTTAAAGGGGCTGTACGCCCAGAAACTGAAACAGATATGTTTTAAAGGAGCTTTAGTGCTATCTATCCATCAAGGTTGTTCTGCTGGAAGTTGTCCAATTTTCAAGATATTGGCCATAGAAATGTCTTCTCTGAAATATAGTGGGATTGAGTAGCATTATTTTCGTGGTGTTTAAAGTGCCATAAGAATACATTAGAAAATTTCACCAAGTTTTTTTACGAGTAATCATGACCTAGTTACTCGAGACAATCCAGAAATTTTGTAGTGAGCGGTTTAATGTAGGAACTATTTTCTTCTACTGAACTCTGCACACCAATCGTATCACTGCGGAGGAGATATGGCCAGGGTGCTCGTGCATGTATCTTCTGTGCAGTGAAACGATACACCTAAATTACCTTAGCATAATCAACAAAATATCAATTAGGCAGTATATAATTTGTGGATCTAGTGTAAAACGAATCATTAACAGGGTAAACAGGGGCTTAGGAACTGAGGGGATGGGGACAACATGTACCCCCTAACATTTAATTTGGATTCATTCATTCCCCACAATAAATAAACCTTTGTATTTAAATTATAGAGTTGTGACCCCCCTCATAATATCAAACTCTCTCCTATGCCATTGAGGGTAAGGACGCAGTTGTATAGGTTAAACATATCCAACCTACTAATAAAATGTCCAGCTGTCCAGCATTTTCAGATTGTCCTATTCCTGATGTAGAATGTCAATGCAATACAGGTTATCCTACGCGGTGTGACCATTCATTCACAGGGAAGCTGGAGCACAAGCTGTGATGCGCCCACAGAGCATGAGGTGTGATGCACCCTGACTGGATGCCAGATCACCACAAGGCACACAGACAAACTTACACGCAGGGCAGTTTACAGATACCGGGTCACATGACTGCATGGTTTTGGGTGGTGGAAGAAAATCAGAGTGCCTGATGAGAGAACATGAAAATTCCACACACACACACACACACACACACACACATACTGTACACACACATCCAGATAAGGGAACAGTACTAGACCCTGAGCCATAGAACCTTGCAATCATTTATTTGTCATATGTATCTCTGTATCTCTTTATACATATCCTCTTTGACAAGGGCTGGACTGGGATTTCAGCCCTGGAATTTGGGGTCCCCCACAGCAGACATATGGGAGGGGGGTGCCAGAGCCTAAACACTTGTCTCTTTTGCTCACATGGTCCCCTCTTTTTAAGGTTCTAGATGACCCTTTTTGATATACTGGAGGGGGACACCCTGCGGTTGGCAAAAAGTCCGCCACGACAAACCCATCGACCCGCCGGGAAAATGACCAGTATACCAGATGGTCAGTCAAGCCCCGTCTCTAACACCCGGTCATATTACACAAATATTAACAGTTATTAGCATGCACTTTTTGGTAACATTTGGCTTACATAAAACAACTGCACTTTCCATCATAATGAAGTCCAAATAAGAGGATCAACACCTAACCTTTTTCCAGATAACGGTTAACAGTGCTGAAACAGCCCAGGTATTTATTTCAGATGAACAACTGACAGATGCGTGACTTGGAAGAGTGTGACACAATGCAGCAGATGGACAACTGTGGGATGGCGTCTAGAGAATTAGTCATCACACACTTCAGCCTGTACCGTCCACGAACCACGAACATACACGCCACATCACTAAAAGTCAAGCTGACCGAGAAAACCACAACTGTATCTCTTTGAAGCAGACGTCACTGGGGAACTAATTTTTATCAAAGGCACAAGGGCAAACACTAGTAAAGAAAGCCCATTGAAGTATCCCTCAGTTCACCTACTGATTAAGCCCAGGCTAGGGGACTAATCTCTTGGCAAAACGTACAGTACCAGGCAAAAGGTCTGGCACAACTACCCACAGAAAGACTTATTTGTATTATTCCATACATTTGAGAATAATCATTGACATCAAAACTATAAAATAACCTATATAATTATGCACTAACCAGGAAAGTATTACAACAAAAAAAATCATTATTTTTTGAAGTGGTGGTGCACCTCTGTGGGTTAGGACTGAGAAGGTTGCTGGTTCAAATCCCTGGGCTGGCAGAGTGATGCCACCATTGGGCCCTTGACCAAGACCTTTAACTGGCTGACCCTACTGTCTCCTCTACACCAGTTTCATGAGGTGGACTCCGGGGATGCTTTTCCAGCTGCCCTGAAGGAGGTCCCACGTATATCCTAAACACTCATTGGCCGCTTTTCCGTACTATCCGCTGAAATTCCTCCAAAACCATTTCGACTGTGTTTAAGTCAGGTAGCCAGGTCCTGTTATGGAACAATATATTACTCTCCTTTGTAGGAAGCTTTTGGCTTGTACTGTACGAGTCTTATTACCCATATAACAGGTCTTAATGTCTAAATTCTTTGCATTAACAGGCAGAATTAAATTTAAGTTCCAAACTCAGAACAACACTATTGTTGTCAATTTGTGATTGTGGATACACACATTGAATGCAGAATATGACAGGTACATTTAACGATTTTTTTTTTTCCCTTGACCTCTGTCCATCCTTTTTCATTTCATCTCTCACGTCTTATTATTCAATAATGCAGCGATGGAGGAGGCTTGGAGCCTTTCCCAGAACAGAAGGCAGAGTACATCAGAATACGCAACCATACATACACAGTAAAATTTGCAGATCATGGAGAAACTATTGCAGACCTATAAATCTCCACATGCACAGACACAATGGGCTTGATCTGTGCATTGTGTTAGTATGTCAGTTTTGCGGAGGCAAATCTTATATGTGTAATTAATTCATTAATTTTAACCACGACACTCCCTTACTCCTTATTCCTGTTTTGATAAAAAAGGCTAAGAATAAGAAAATTTAACGATAAAAAGTTTATCAGAAGTTTTCATAGGATAAGAAAAAAAAACTGAAGATTTAAAAGTCTGTTTAAAAAAATCATTAAATTGCTTTCTGACATTTAGGAATTAAAATTTTATTTTACTGTTATTCTTTTCCTAAAGCTGGCATATTGATAGTTCTTGTGATTCTCTGACATTTCGAATTATTTCAGCCCTAAGATTCTGTACCTCTTGACTGTAGCAAAATATAACTATGTTTGAATAGCTTGAAGAATGGAATCTGAACATGCTGTTACATGAAGCAAAGGTTTGCAGTTATTTTGTACATATTTTTATTTTAACCTTTACCTGGGGGGTGTTCCATGAAGCAGGATTTCTTGCTTAGCCGGATAACTTGTTGAATTTAAGGTAGTCTCGACTAAATGAACTTTATCT
>JAAGVU020000025.1:10835684-10848093 GCA_011763525.2 Mormyrus iriodes
ACGTTTAGCTCAGACTACCTTAAATTTGTCAAGTTAACCAGCTAAGCAAGAAATCCTGCTTTGTGGAATACCCCCCTAGATATTAAAATATATACCTGTTACCTGCAATAGCATAATATTTAATGAGTCAGTGATCAAAAAAAAAACTTATGCCATTAGTCCTTATAACTCTAAAATCACACTCTTGTAGTTAGAAACAGCAACAATAAAACATTTATATTGCGGACTTGTCTCACTTCAACTGGACAAATATTGCCTTTATTGTTTACATTTAATCATTTTCATTTTTACCAATTCTAAGAGCAGCATTTTGCTGCATCATTATCAGCCACACTATCTCCCCTTAAGTAACTTTAACCTTCATAATTGTTTGATTTTTCTTTCACAGTGGGTTTGTAATAACATGGGATAATTACTTACAGTGGTAATTAAGAACAACATTTCCACTTCATGTCTTAGAGTTTCCTGCAAACAAAGGCACTTGCAAGTTGGCAGCTGCCAGTCTCTTCTCCCATTGGTAGAGGCTGTCTGGCATGGTGCTGTGTTACCCGCAGTGTGTAATCATAGAAATCTGCTTGGTAGAAAGTGCTTTACCATGGTGGCACATCCACCGACAGCTTAGGCATCTGGGCCGGCATGGGGATTGGTGCAAACAGCTGATTACCCTACTGGGGGTTAAAATTGAAGGAAACCCATCCAGCAAAAAAAAGCAATAAAATCTGTACTGTATCACTATATGTATTGCAGAGGTGTGGCACCCACAGAATTCTGCTTAGTTCATGACAATTAAACAGACTCATTCACAGTAACACTGTTTGATTGACACCCCCCCACATTCACAAAGGTTTACATAACATCTTTACTTAATATGACAAATTGCACAAAATAATTCATCATTTGTCATTGCTAAGTGTGAATAATGACTCTGCTGCTGTGTTAAATATTAAACACAAGATGGAACATGGGGATACTAAAAAAATAAATAAAAAGGTGAAATACACAGTGGAAACATACATTAGCAAGCAATAAATACTCATTTAGTGATGCTTGAATATACAGTCATGCTTTCTTCTTACGGGCACTTTGTGGCTTTGAACAGGACGAGCACGCCAGTAGATCCTTCAATATTCAAGTCAAGAAAGAAAATTAATTAAAATGGACAACCCATGGCTCCGATCCCAGCCGTTTCTTTATTTCCACTTGAGTAATTTTGGAATTTAACTTTTGGCCTCGCTGCTGATCACTGGCTAGCATTTACTGTTGAAAGACGTGAAGGAGATTACTTAGGAGAATGCAGTCATCTGACCGTGGCTCGGGCCAGCCAGAGCTCCTGGAGGGATCATGTGATGACGCCACCCAGAGGGAAGATACCGCGTGCGGGGCAGCAGATCTTTTCTCACTGTCATCATGTGTGCTTTCATAAACTCACCCTGTACTATCCAGGCTACAAGTAATTGGACATCTTGATGGTTAAAGACAGAACTTGTGGCCAAATGATTGTGAATTTGAATCCCAAAAGGTGAACCAAATGGTATCCTTGACAACTACTGCCTTCGCATACGTCCTGCTATATGTGGGTAATGGGTTAAAGAAATGGGTGAGACTTTACTTAAAACAGTCATGTATAATGCATTACAGATACCTTCATAATGCATTATGATGCATTCATAAAGTATTATAAACATGACTATAACTATTTAGAAAAAGGCATAACACCCCCCACATTCACAAAGGGCACAAGACAGGTAATAACCCAGGATGGGGTCAACTCATCGTAGTCATCAATACATTATGCAATATTCATTATAGTCATGTTTATTATGCATCATGAATGCTCCCTGAAACTTACATCTGTAATGCACTATAAATACCTTTACAATGCATTATAATATACTGAACATTATGCAAAATATGCATTATGAAGCCATATATTGCATTATAGATCTAATGCAGCATGATGACTTAAGTAAAGTGTTACCAAAAAATGTGAATGTTTCGTGAATACTTATAATTTTCCATAAATTATGCATATGAAATGTACTAAATGTAGGAACAAAATGTAGTAACTGATGAGTACGTGCTTTTGGTAGGATTACATTTTGCAATATTCTTCAACCAATGCAACACAAGACAAACTAGTTCCTTGACTCCCATGTTACTAAAATACATACGTCTATCTAAAACCTGTATGCAAAACTATTGCATAATGTATTGATGCCTACGATGACTTGACCCCATCCTGGGTTATTACCTGTCTTGTGCCCGTAGCTTCCGGGATAGATTCGGGATCACCACCATAGAACAACCGGATATAGAAAATGGATGAATGAAATTTATTAATACATAAAAAATAAATGTAGGCCTACAGAAACTGCATTCTGCGTATCGATAAATCTTTATCATGGCCAACATGGTTGTGACAACATTCTAAGCGGTTGTTTTGCTCTTGTAACAATTTGAAGTAAGAATACAATGACAGTTATGTATTTCATATCCTGTTTGCATGAAATGAACAATGTGTGGCGGAGCGTAGGTTAGTGAAGTAAACAGACATGGTCATGCTGTGCCAATAAGACAATAAAACAAAGTAAAATAAAATGAAATGAAAATAAAAGGCAGGGAAAATCCAGGGAAAGAACAAGCCGGTGTAAAAATGCACGCATCTTTTGGCGCAAAGAGTAAGAATTCGCTTTTCCGTTATTATCTAAAAAATATCTGAATGTATTTTTCTTGAAGGTGAATGTAACGTTTTCAAGGTGAACGCTCCAGCGACCGAGGGAACACATAAATTACTATAAAAAATGTAATAAATAAATAAACCACGTGTTCGCGTGTGACATACCACGTTACGAGGAAAAAGTTGCAACTGAGGATGAGAGCATTTCAGTATAAGAACCGAATGGCAGGCTACAATGTGATTAGGTCTTAGCAGCGGGTGCTTTTTACAAAAGAAATAAAAGCGAGCATAAATCTGCCACACTAATGTTTAAATTTTATAGGCATAGTCTAGCCAATGCAGCCAAGTCATCTGGTTAGTGACCATTCAGGACTTTGTAGAAAAAAAAGGGAGAGCGAATTTACGTTTTTCTGTGTTATCTCTGTAAATGCCTCTGCGGTTGGTATTCTGAGCGAAAATAAGAAAGAATTTTAACATTTCAGATCGTGAGTTAATTAAAATACCGGGGGATCCCCGCTATATTAGGACACGGTGGCCGGTTTGAGGAACCTGTGCTGGGCAGTATTTTGGCGGCGGCACTTGCAAACACACGCGCGAGCCGCCCGTTCATGATCCCTACTCAGGCATGAGGAGCTCAGCCCGAACCTGCACGCTGTGAAACGTTTGCAACAGAAAAAGAAGGCAGAGAATTAAGGGGAGAGGCGCCGCTTCGCTCCTGCCCATGACCATGGACCCTGACAAGAAATGCAACGTGTCTAAAAAAGCAATAATTGCAAAGATTTTCAAAGTTCGCAAGAGGAGAGAAATGCTCTTTATGCAAGTCTGCTCCATCTGCAGCATCCTCTTCGTGGCGTGGTGCATGTCAATCTTGATGACCAAAACAGGTGAGTACTAGTAAGGGATTGTTTATGGTCACCACTGATCGTTGAGCATTCCTCAGTATCAGAGCACACGCTTATATATACTCCAGCTACACCAAAGTGCATTCCCAGATCTTCTGCTGAGATAGATGATATGGGTATATTTTTATATCAGATCAATCTGTCTATACTGTATTTGACTTGAAATGTAAAACTCACTTGGTAATTTAGATATTTTGTCGTGAGAGATTGGCAGATTCATCCGCTGCAATTTATTCTTTACAATTAGGGAACGACTGACGTTATATGATCTGTCAGTTTATTACGGCAAAGATGTTTGGCATTCACGCACATGCTGGCTGTGCGATCGGTTTGTATTTGGCAGAAACACCTGCGTCTTCTAACCTGTTTCTTTGAACCTTGGTTATCTGTTTTCGAGAGGTGGCCTTGACTCGGGCAGTGTAGGTTAAGGAAGAGGATTTCCGACTGCCGTGAACGCGCCCCAGTGAACGCGCGGTTCTCTGTGTCGGCGTGCCGCAGTGTGCGGGACCTCACATACGTCGTCCATAAAAATTCTTATAAGGCACTAGGATCCAAAATCGCAGTTCCCCAAATGATCGCAGTGTATTTATTTTGTAAAGTGATGCCTTTGGATGATGAATATTGGCCTCGCCGCCGTTTGGGAACTCAAGAGTGTTACTCGATAACTGTCTCATCTCAGTAGTCACGTATTTATGTAATTTAACCGAGCTTCCGATCTGATCTTTTAATTGAAGATGGGGGCTCTGTCGATGTAGATAAGCAGTGCATTATATTGCATGTTCTTTCGGCTGAACCTGTCAGCTGTGTTTGGAATACATTTTTAAAAACTAGGAGACCACGCTGTTGATGCTTGTATTGCTGCTATAATTTTCTTTCTCTCTCGTTTCTAGGTAAAAATTAACATAACGCAAAAAAACACAGTCAATTCTATTAATTTTCAGGTAGTACAACAAAATAATAGAAATCTGAGAAAATGGCGATCTGTTTACATTAGATGATTTGCAAAGATACCATTATGATAGATTGATTCCATATTCAGTTGTCTACTATGGAAAACAGGTTTGGTTTTATTTCCATAGTGTATTAACACATTAGTTAGTTATGATACCTGAACACAGGTTCTATACCTCTGTAAGAGACTTGCACTGTTTTTTTCCCTGTAGTATCTACTGAGCAAACGCACACATTTTTGACATTGCTGTGTGTAACCATCAACATACTACTGAAATACAGTAAAGCTCTGTGTACAGCATGTTAACAGTTTTTATTGGAAAATTGTGTCGAGTGGTATTTAAGAAATCCGAACTTGTGACAAGATTATCTAAGCTATGAGGTTCTCCAGGTTCCTTTACATCCTGGCCCTTAGCGGATTAATCACTTGGACAGAAAATATCACCAGCTTTCCTGTTCAGGCATAGCTGTTATAATTATTAGGGCACTTTGCAGTCAGCAATTTTTCGTTACTTGTAAAAGACAAATAAATTAATTCTTTATTCTAAAGTTGAATATATTGAGAGTCCGTCCACATGAATACTCAGACAGCTGCAAAACCTGTTATTTTGAGAAAAAAAAAATGACAGGTACCAGCTAACGGGCCCTTGTAGCCCATGAATAAGCACCAATATGCATGGCATGGTTCAAATACCAGTAACAAAATATTGCATGATAGATTAATATGCAGACGTTTCAGTCACTACTGTTGCTATCCTTAATTCTTTTTTCTGTAGAAATTTATGGTGTTATATTTTTACAGTATTTGCCGTTTGTTTTTGTTCTTTATCAGTATTTTTTATACTAGGTTTGAATACGTGTTGGTTGTGCTACTGTGGCACTATTAGACAGACTAATATGTAGCTATCTGTCTGTTCATTCATTTAAAGGATGGTGTGCCAGAGCAATTATCCATGGTTTTCTGGATTTATATTTTTTGGAAGGGAAAATTATATGCTCTTTCAGTTTGAGGGGGTCACCCTGCCATTCTTCCCAAAATGTGCCTGTGCTTTTTTTTCTGAAGTTTAGATGAGACTTGCAGACATTTGGCCTATTTTTTATGTTTATTTGCATTGTATGTACCATGAAAGATAATAGGTGGGTGATAAATAATGATAATTGTGTACAGGCTTAATTGTTATGGGGATAAGAATGTTTAATAGCAAAATCAAAAACACCACGATTAATTCTTTCTTTTAAGTAAGCTATGTATTTTTAACTTTTTCTGGGCATTCTCTACTGTATCATAAAACAAATGTAATTGCCTTGCTTAAATATAATCTATAATTATTTTCAAATGATTACTAACTTGTGCAAAACCCATTAAAAAATAAATAAATGTAATACGTATCACATGTATACTGTATGTAAAAATCTAAATTTAACAGTAAAAGCATATTTTATCAGCACTTGATTTTCCTTGATTTTGTGTGGGGGCTGTATCATGGCAGTTACATATTTAGCAAGAGACCATGTGCAAAATAAAACCTTCTGTTTCAGCCAGCGCGTGTACTGATGAGGCTATTTTCTGTGGCAGTACATCCATTATATAGAGCCTGTCCCAATATAGGGTAACTGTGTAATCATGACTCTGGTTACATAATCAGACCACATATTATGAGAAAGAATGACTATATTCAAATGCTTTACTTTGAAAGAGTTATGTAGTAATCTTCTCTAACAAAAATGAGAAAAACTGTTTGGTGGATAACTTCGTTCTAACGAGGTATAATTGGTGACCTGGAACAGCGTGGCAGGCTACTAGCCCACCGCAGAATTTGGGCTTCTTTTCAAGGAATGCGAGGTGACTGTGATGTTTTCATATATTGAATTCACCATGTTAAGGAGAACTTTAGATATTTGACTAACACTTTTTCTTGATGGGGCACAAATAATATAGTATTATGCTCTTACATTTGTATTAATTAACCATAAACTAAGTCTTAGTTACATACTGATCTCTTGTTTGTTCATCATTAATGAATCGTGATGTATCTCTTATCTCGAGCAATTACTATATTTGTTACTGTACCTGTTAATTTTGTAAATCATTGTGAACTACTGAAGGAACTACTTAGGAACAAGTAATGCAAAAAGTGAAATACTGACCTTATGTTTGTTCATCATTAATGAATCATGGTGCATCTTTTATGTCAAGTAGTGACTATATTTGTTAATGATTTGTTCTCCAGAGATTTCTTCTCTGGAGATCAGGGCTGTGGCAATCCTAGAGGCTTTCTCAGGACATACAGGGCGTGAGGGTATGTATTTGTGCCCCCTCAAGTAAACTGTTAGTCAAATATCTGAAGTTCTTCTTAACATGGTGGGCAGGATGCCAGTCCATCACAGCCCACACAATCACACACAATGGGCAATTTATTGTATAGTTCTGATCTACACTAAAGACCAATTTTTGGAGGAAACACCTCGCAAACACTTGAGGAATATGCAAATTTCAAACACCCCGGGACTGGGTTCGAACCAACAACCCTAGAGCCGTTGTTAATAACAGGATAGGACCTTTGAGTTTCTTGAAAGAATGAATGCACAAATAAGCTTATGAATTCATTGTGTTTATATTATCGGTGAAAAACAGTGTGCTCAAGGCCTATGGATTAAAAACTTATCCCAATTAGGCACAGGTGGCAGCTGTATTACTAATGAGGAATTAATAGTGAAGAGCCAGCTGTGGATCTATGACGGGCAGAGCAGGCTGCTTATATATGAAAGCATAGAGCTGGAGTCATTTTCTGATGTGGTAATAATGTGTTAATTCCCCTGTGACCTTATCTGATAGTTTCAAGAGAGTTAACTGCCTGAACCTGGCCTTTAAAAAATTGTGGTCTGCTATCTGCTTTACGTCTCTGCTGATAACAGGCACTTTATTGTTCTAAAAGGTTGAGGCTCATTCACCGTTAGCCCTTACATTGTTTTGTCTACATTAACATAATTAATGCAACAGCAGTGCTGAACCTTTCAGTCTAAAGGAGCTCTCTCCCTGATGTAGGGTATTGTGACCATTGTAGTTTCAAAATCAAGTATTCCTGTTGCAGAACATGTAGAGGAATGACTTAATTGCATATTTCAAAAGGTTTCCTTCAATTAATTGAATGTGTTCACTTTTAATAAAACAATATATATGTTTTGTTCCCCATTTTGCATTTATGGTTCATGAGACATTTACAAAATAGCTAAACCATGAGCACGGGATATTGATAAAAAAAAAATCTCATACTGAGTGACACAGTAGGGAAAGGCATTTAAATCAATTTACAACACAACTGCAGTGGTAACTTTGCGTAGGTTAAGAGTTTGTTCTTAATAAAATGTTCGGCTGACTAATCAATTTTATAGTAAGGCAATAATACCAAGAAAATGTAATTGTAAAATTTTGCCAAGAATATACCTTAATTTGGAGGAATTGCCATCTCTTGTCATTGATATATTTGCATAATTACTTGGGCGATTAACATAGCGCTCTTGAAACATTTTGCAAAATGGTAACTTTTCTTCATCTGTGCAGTGGTAGATAATTACAGTGAGAACACTGCATTGATTTCATAATTGCTGATCAATGAGTAATGGTAATTCCTTATCTTACGTTGTAATAATTATGGGACAATGATTTCCACGTCCAGTGACAAACTGATTATTAAGCTGTCTTTGACTGAGTTCTTCTTTACAAGGCCTCGATTTGGATATTTGTTATTCATTTAAAGGCTTGGATTTCCTTTTGTATTCTAGTCATTGAAAAGTCCATTTTAGTTAATAGTATATTACTTTTCTGTCTGGAATTCTGTAAATACGAAATAGATTAACATAAACCTGAGAGTCCTTATAATATAGCATCTATTTGAAAATTATGGGTTTTAAGAAAACCGATGAAAGACCGATCTTCTTACTGTCATGCTCATGAATAACAACAGTAAACATTAAAACTTAGAGTGATGTTTGCAGTTCAACAGGAAAAGCCGGTGAACCAAAGCCATGTGAAATTTAAGCCCAACATCATGCATACTTTTATAAGTGAGGTCCCTGCTGGAGTGTAAGGAGCAAGTGATGCATCTGTGCCATTTGCGGTGGATCAGAGAAGCCCTCTACCTGTGCATGAAGGTGACCAGATCTACCTGTGCATGAAGGTGACCAGATCTACCTGTGCATGAAGGTGACCAGATGTCCTAATTTGTACATGACAGTTGAGAATTTTAAAATACTCTTCTGTGTTCTGCAGCAGTACATACCTCACATTTTCAGCTAAATGGTAAATTAGACATTTGAGATTTGTGTCATTTTTTAAATTAATTTCAAGGTTCAGCTGTGCTGTGAAGCACCATTGTGTATGTTTTACTGGTCTACAATGAGTAAACAACATTGTCATGCCGCTCGTCTGCAGCTGCTATATCAGCATTGGAGGAAAATGTGAAAAGCCAGGCTAAAACTTCACTTTCTGGCAGCAATTGCCTTTTGGATCAATGGTGCAAAGCAAAACGAAATGAAGCTGTCACTGCAATAAGAACTAGGAAATTATTTTCAGGTCTCCACCTTACGACACATAGAGGGCTTAATTCATTTTGTAATGTGCATTTTTTTCAGTTTTTTTTTTCCCCAATTTTCCTTGGAGAAGAACAGCATGTTAAGCAGTTCTCCCATTGTGATGCACATGAGAAATGCAGCTTGATAAGAGAGAGGAATAAGACTTAGATTTTTTTTACAATAGCTTGGCTAACAGTAATTAAACTGTTGCATCACTGTTCAGCGTGGCCATTCAGATGATCTGACTATGATGTTAAGTTGTGCTAGATTCAGAAACGGTAGGAAAAAATGTGGGTTCGGCACAAACACAGGGTTCAGCAGTAGGGGCAGATTGGCTTCTGTCTTTGACGAGGGTGGTTAGATGATCATCCCAACCTCATATAGCAGCACTTTGCCATTCTATCCCATCATACCATATGCTTCCAATACTGCTGCCAAAAAAACAGTTTCTTTGGAGGCATAAGACTTGACAGCAGCGCTAGGTTAAAGAATAGAATCCTACACTTGTATGACAACCATGAAGACCCAACTGAAAGCCATCTACAGCAAGATAATTGCAAGTCTAGAAAACAATGGGCTCAGTTGGGAAAGGATTTCTATGTGCACAGCTGACAGCACTAGGTGATATGAAATCAGACCTTCTTGGAAGAACTTCTTTCTATAACCTGGGCAAACATTAAGCCGTCATTAGCCAATGACAAGGGTAGAATACAGATACCAGTTTTACAGGTCTATCTGTCATTCATCCAAAATAGTCAATTCCCTGAGGTTGTGGTCCAACTGCAAGGCAATGAACTGACTGAGGTGTACCACATCAACTCTTGGACACAAGCTTTATTATTATCAAGCTAACACAGTCTGACACTTTTCTTGGTCAGTTCCCAAGAAGAAAAGCATCCATATATGTAGAAGTGGTTTGATTTTTGTTACGATTACCAGAAGAATTTGCAAGGATACTGTGACATTTATGCAAAAAATGGTGGGTAGACTGTTTATCATTTCTGAATTTATTAAGAGAATGTAAATTTATTTTATGTTGACAAATTATACACATCCATTGGAAATGTCTTCATTAGCTTATGTATTATATAAGGGGTGAAAGGGGCCTTTAAATCTGAATTAGCTGAATTATAATCACAAATGGTGCTACAAAGGTGACTCAGCCGTAAGCATCAGCTCTGAAAGAGGTCTGAAAATTGGCATTTTGATATACGAGTTATAAAAGCAAAATGAGGCAGAGAGAATAGCTACAAAGAAGCCAAACAGTGGGTAGTAGAGTTGTGGGTGCAGCCATCATAAAAACGGCATATTTCTTTATTTTGTTAAGGGAAACAGTCTTTGAAATTATGAAAACATGCACGCAGACAAACTGCATTAGCAAAAACTGTACCCTATGAGTTTCAGAAAGCTTGAAATCATGGCCGGATTTGCAATTCGGAAACCACTTGTATGCAAGGTTAATATATAAAGATGGACAACCTGGTGTAAGGAGCACAAAATCTGGACTCCAGAGCAATGGAAATACGTAATATGTAAGGAATAAACCATGAGGATGTGTGTGGTATATGGAAAAAGTCAATGACAACTTGATGTAATGCCCAAGTTGGTGTAATAACCAAGTTGGAGTTAATTATTTTTGCATAACCCCACAGCTCAAAGTGGTTTATCCCGCTTATAGCATGGCTAATAAACAGAAAATAATAATAGAATAAACTAGTCACGGTTATTTTTTAGAAAAAAAAAATAATTAGCATTTAATAATGTTCCAACATGCTTGTAAAAATAAATTCCCCGTAAGGATAGAACGTCTGGTCAGGCTACTCACTTGAAATGGCAAGTCTGTTAAGTTACCATAGAAACCGTCAACAGACAGGTGCTTGAGTTTTGCAAACCGAGGAAAATTATGTTGATAAGAGAGACTGTTGATTTATGAGTAAAAATTCACACAGGTTTTTATATTAACACATATAATAAACATTAAAACACATTAATATAAAAATTGTTATTAGGTTGCCGGAACACCAGAATAATCAACACCCATATGATATCTCTGGACTACTAAGAAAATAGTATTTACCAAAGCCATGGTGTAAGGTCTGGTAAGTGTTGCTCCTTCTCCTACGTCTGAATGGGCTAAAGCAGGATTCACCAATTCCAGTCCTGGAGGGCCAGTCTGCAACACAGTTTGCAGATTTCCCTGCTCAAAAATACCTTATTCAGTTCACCAGCCAGTTGCCAGGTTTAACAAGTGTGTTTCGGCAAGGAAATGTACAAAATGTGTCACGGACTGGCGCTCCAGGACTGGAATTGGGGAACCCTGGGTTAAAGTTTGGAGAAACCCAATGAACGCCTTCGACCCCCAAAGTCTGTTGGTTTCCACAGCCATCTTGTGGCAGTCTGTTGATTGCTCTTCATTGTTGTATAATGGTAAAGGAGCAAGAGACTATTTAACAGGACCAGGTGCACCCTATAGTGCAATCAGTGTACCTTCATGATGTTCTAGTAATGGCCTGAAATACACTGCTAAACAGATTCCAGTGTAATATAAGGTTGAAGTCTAATGCTTTGCATGGCCTCTCCAATCAGTAGCTCTACACAGAGTGCAAAACAGAATTCCGCCTCCTTTATCCCTTGAAGATCCTGAACCTTTCATTCTTGCTGATTTGGTCTAATATTGCACTGTACATACTTTAGGGCTTGTATCACAGCTTTCCAACAAGAACATTTCTGAAACATTTCTGAAACATTTCTGAAGACAAGTGGATGCTCTTCACCATCTTAGGTCCTTGATATTAGATTTGATATTTCCCATCATTTTATCCCTCAAGTAATTGAATGAAACATATAATTAACACACACACACACACACACACACACACACATATACATATATATATATATATACACACACACAGGGTGTCCATAAAGTCTCTTTACAATTTCAAAAATTTATTACAAATCATCAGATTTGTTCTATGTACTCAGTGGTTATCAAGGTTTTTATCACATTGCGTTTGTGTCTAAAGCAGAGGATCACTGATGCCATTGCCGCCATTGATGAGGGTTTGCTACAGCCAACATGGCAAGAAATCCAGTACCGTCTCGATGTGCTTCGTGCAGCTAATGGTGCCCATATAGAGGTGATGTAAATGAGGCAAAAAGAACTAAAATATATACGTCTCATTTTCTAATAATTTTCACTTATCTGTCTTTTCATTTGTTTTTGTAATAAATTTTTGAAATTGTAAAGAGACTTTATGAACACACTATATATATATGTGTGTGTGTGTTTGCAGTACCAGTTTCA
>JAAGVU020000025.1:10848335-10876525 GCA_011763525.2 Mormyrus iriodes
ATATAAAGGGTTTATAAGGGCTTAAAATATACAAAAAATAACCATATAAACATATGGTTTTTACTTCGCGGATTTTCGCCTTTCGCGGGGGGTTCTGGAACGCCACCCCCGCAATAGACGAGGGATCACTGTAGTTTTAAAAGGACCATCATACTAAATAACCATTTTTCTAACTAAAACAAATTTCAAGCCCCCCCAAAGGCCAAACCGCTGCTCTTAGTTTCCCTGACTTGCACACTGAGCAAACTTACTTTAGACATTTGCTAGATGATTATACGTGAATAGAAGAGCTTGTCCTCCGTCATTACACCTTCCCCAAAACATCCATGCCCTCAATGCATCTCTCATGCAGTTATCAGCGTCTGTGGATTAAAGGAATTCTTAGCAAAATAAATAAAAGATTTTGACTTGGTGACTTTATACAGTATTGAATAGTACAGTATACAATTTTCAGGAGTCAATACAAGAGTCACAGATCTGTTTCAATTAGTTTAGTTATACATTAAACTAGGTGGCCTAATTAGGATTTTTATTGTAAATGGACAAATTTGAATTTTTGATTACAATTACGTTCCATCATAAAGAACCATGCAGACTATTTGGGGAAGTTTTGTTCATTGTAAGTTTACTATGCCGAGTATACAGTTTTGACAATAACACTGGCCGATATTAAGGTTCCACAAATTTATCAGCATTGGTGGAAAACCCACTGATAAAGCACTGATGGAAATGGAAAATTAACACAGCCAAGAAACAATGAAAATCAAATATACAGCGCTGAAGTAACCAAAATCCAGAAAGAGCTAAGCAAACTCCATAATTCTATAGGCAAGTCATGCATAATGTTGGAGCTGTTTGTCATCAACTGGGAAGAGAGAAATACCATATTACAACACAAAGAGCATTATAATACAGAAAAAGAAAAAACATTTCTGCTTGTGGCAAACTGGACAAATCCAGGTAATACATTTTGCCCCGGTTAAACAGTAGCTTAATCAGAAACACATAAATAACTCTAACAGTCTGAAACAAAGCTAGCTTGGAGAATCTCTACAAATCATATAGGCTACTGGGTTTCAACAAGATTGTGGGACATGAAAATACTTATGTACTTTGTTTGTTTATCTGTTTCGGGTGGGTGCAAGGACCCTGAAAGGACCCAGATTGTATTTGGCTGCTCAGGGGAAAGAGTACATAACAGAGGGTGTTTGAAAGGTCTGAAAAGTAGATGTCACTCTTCATTCTGTTACTGTCACTGGTTGAGTGAGTCTGTGGCATGAAAATGTTACAATGATAATTGGAAATCTGAGCTTTGATCATTCCTTACATCAGAAGGTAATGGGAGTACTATTTATGTATGACTTGGCTGACCTTCAAGCCTAATTCAGCCTCATGTTTTTCTGCAGTTTTGAAGACGAGCTACACAAACTTTAGTTGGCTTCATTCTAGTAAATGAGCCTTTTCCAAGGAATCGAAGGAAAACTGCTATCAGACAGCAGGTCAAATATTAAGGGGATATGAGGAATCAGCTGGCAGAATTCAGCTAATGTAACATTTGGCACCACAGCTCTTAATTTATAGATATAAGAGGGAGGTGTCCATCTCAGCGAGTGGCAGTAAAAAGAGCTGAAGGTCAATAAGAGCCCAGTCCCTATCAGAGTCCAGCAGCAGCCCCCTCTGCTTGGAAGCATCTGTCTTTTGACATGGCAGAGATGTCCCAGCAGAGTATTTACAGTGAGGTCAGGGAAGATGTTAAGGTGACTGCGACATTACTTATGTGCTGCTGGCTCACAATCAATGTGACAGTTTGGCTTAGTTCAGGTAAGATTGCAAACACAGATATAATTTCTTGCCATTTTGAAGACATACTCGATATCACTTGCTGAAACACCCACGGTTTTGAAGGAAGAATAGAAGTAAAATCCTAGGTTTGTCCTTTGTTTTATCCTCAGCACAGAATAACCTCCATTCTGAAATACGGTAATGTAATGCACAAAGTTATCATTCTATATTGTTTTCCTCAAGGTGGTATTGACTAACTCCAGATACCATGCAATTCTTTTTTTGTATAATCGTAATCTACATTTACTCCAGTTTTATTGTGTTTAACATTTTATTGTGTTTTCTAGTGATGCTAGAAGTTTATGTTCTTGTATATATTACTGTGTAAACATGGATTTTCCTCATTAATAATTGTTCTGAAAGAAGCTGATTAACTCATCTCCTTTATTTGCATATGCACAGTAATTTTTTGCCCTCTAAATACACAAATAGTTTTTTTAGGTAATTTACTGACTGGTTTTTATATGTATTGGTATTAAAATGGTTAGATTGTCCTTTTGGGAAATGAATGATGGTGCTGTTTTTATAAGCTTAAGATCTGCCCTTTTAGTGCAAGAAAAAACGGACCGACTCTTCGTCTGTAATCCTGCCCTGTTTCATCCCATCCTCCTTAGGGATCTTTGCTCCTTACATTCAGAATAAGAAAAAATAAGAAATACAAAAAAATATCTCTGCATTCTTGCTGCTATGGAGATGACTATGTGCTTTGTCCCTAATTTGATACACACCTCGGTGTAACGTAAAGGTTATACTGCTGCATGTGGCCGGTTTTAGGGCTTTCAGTCAGTTACTAATCCTAATGGTGACGCTTTACATTAACAGAACCTTCATAATGCCTTTATAATGCATTCGTAGAACTTTTGCTTTACATGGTTGGGTGAGTTTGGTGTGGAAGAACTTGATTGGCCCACACAGAACCCTGACCTTAACCTCGTCGGACACTTTGGGATGAACTAGAATGGAGTTTGCGAGCTAGGCCTTCACATCCAACATCAATGCCTGACCTCACAAATGCTCTTCTGGGTGAATGGGCAAAAATTCCCACAGACACACTCCAAAATCTTGTGGAAAGCCTTCCCAGAGGAGTGACAGTTATTTTGTAACGCGTTACTATAAACACTGCAAACAGTTGACAGCAGGGCAGGTAGTATTCAGCTTTTAGTTCTCTCTTCACTTAAAGCAAACTTGGTCAGTCACAGCCCATAGCTATCTTGCAGGGATACCTTTCATCTCATTACAGCTTTACCTCATGAACACAAATTGGGTGGCTTACAATCCAAATACTGACTCCAGAGAAATGATTCGGAGATGAAGGAGAGTAAAGGATAATGGCCTGAAGGTTTCAAGGTGCATACTTACAGAGGTGGAAATTTCTGGTCCAAAAAGTAAAAATCCAGATAAATATTTTGTTAAAAGAATCAGTCACAGAGTACTCAACTGGTTGGTTAAAACTAAATCTTAACCTGAAATTTCAACCTCTGCCTACATCTGACAGAACATGCCCATTTGCTGTAGATTCACGTCCTCGAGTCATGCAGAGAAGCACAGGTGTGCAGTGCTTCCTGCTGTGGCATCACTACTTACGGAATATTGGGGCTATTATTAGCATGTTCACATTTTCACAGAAAGTCTTTACCATGTAATATCTAGAACATGACTGCAACATGGCACATGCATAGTCTTGTAAATGCACTTTATACAGTTACAGTTCAACACCTTGTTTTACTTACTAATATTGTTACAACAGTTGATATTAAACTTCCTTGAAACTGTCCCCTTTTATTTATCTTTCTAACACCGATTTCTTTGGGTTGTTCCAGGGGCGTTGCTAGACATTAAGTACTACTGGGGTACAGGCACCCCAGCCCCCATTACCCATATGATTTTAACGTGAGAATTTACTGTATACAGCACATAAATAGTGGGGCATGTGCCAGGCGATGCCCATGGGCTACTCTGACTGGATCATCTTTTGGAAATTTGGAAGATATTAATATTTGAGCAAAGATATATTGGACAATTCTGCATACATGCATAAACAGTAACATATATTTCAAATTCTTTAGGAAAGACTGATGCCAAAGTTTTTGTTTATCGTTATTAGGAATAGTAATGATGTCTCTATTTCCACAGAATGTCTATTAACAAATATTCATCTCTATGTTTCACTGTAGTTGACATGCGCACTAGACATCCTCCTAAATAGAATCTGAAAGATCGACTTCTACAATTTAAGATGCGTGGCGTGCTGATTCCGTTTTAATGTAGAAGAGCCACGGCTCTCACGTTTTCATGAGATGCAACTGGGCATGACTGTTTAGCATAAGGGAAAGGTCGGCTTAAATTAGCCCAAGCTCCAGTAAGCATCACAGCGCGTGCTGGGTTCGTGTAGACCTGCATGCAGGCCTGTCAGCGTGCCGGATTGCCTATGCGAGGACACTACACAAATGGCCGGATTTGAAAATAACTTCTGCTGCAGTGTGCAGTGTTGGCCCAAAGGATTTCCGATGAGGCTTTCAGCTCTCTGTTCAGCAGAGGCAACAGGGGAAGCTAATAGGATGTGTCGCTTGGGGTGTGTGCTTTAATCAGAGCATTACAGATACAGGAATTTCACAGCTCACAATGGCTGTTTTTTATCTTTATGAGTATACTGTCCTGGAGGCTTAAAAAAGCTTTATCATACATGTTGTCCAACAGTTCCTTTGTTATTTAAGTAATTTACATTGCACCATGCTTAGATTCATATGTTAAAAATTTGGACAGGCCTGTCGTATGTTCTGATTGGACACGTATTTACTAATTTGCATACCAGTCATATCCCTATAAAGTCCATGTTGGTTGTTCAGTTTATACCGTGGTGTTCAGTAAAGACGGTCGGTGTGGTTAATTTCTTAGACGCTATTGAGTGAAACTAAAGAATATTTCAAGGCCCAGTTGTCCATTGTTTTAATTACCGTGGCTGTGGTTTGAAATCTCAGTGACTTAGAGGCATGACTTTTGGGGGATTTGTGAGATCTTTAGTGACAGACCATTCAGGTTGCTGATATTTCCTGACAACTTGAATCAACTGTGAACAAAAGAGAAGGATTCTGGCAACTCTGTTATAGGAATGGGTTATAGGGTTAGGTGCATTTTCCCAGTACGGTTCAACTCAATCCCAGGGTAAGTAAAATGTCAGCAAATACAAAGTCACTCACTCATCCTACAGTAAAGCATTCTGCCCAGATGGGAGTTGCCAGGATGACAGTACCCATATCCACAGAGACCAAGTGACACTGGAAGGCGTGATGACCCCGAAAACAGCGAATCCATATGCCATGGCTATTCCAGTCATCAGTTCTCAACATAGCTGAGCACTACTGGGTGATTCTGGAGCAGCACTTGAAACTGTTTTCCACTGTAATCAACAAAGCAGAATGAAGCTTCTTGTGGAACAATGTTGCCATATCCCTCCAATATATGCCTTGGCAACGGTGACATGTAGGCCAAGCTTGTAGTGCGCCGTGGCTGTTCTGACAGCTTGCGTTGAACCTGTGCCTTGCTAAGAAAAGTAAAATTGCCACAGGAAGTGTTAGTCAATGTAATCACACTGTGCAACGATCAGGTTTGGGGGAAATATTGTATGTTGTGTAAGTAAGCATACTTTAATTCCTAGTTCAGATTCATTGATAACAGGTATGTTTTTTTGAATATCACTTTAGAAAAAAAAAGAAAGAACATATCTGACAAAAATGCTGCCCTGCCAAACTGCCTTCGTATTTTTTCCAGGAATTATGTTGCATCCCTCCAGTTGTGTTTGGCACAGTGAGAGTCTGTGTCATGGTGTGTTAAAGCTGTTTTGGCACCTCATTTTCTTTTTCACTTTATTAAATCACCCCATATGGATATTTAACCTTTTTACCTTGTTTTGAAAAATTTTGAACTCAGCTATAGTTGAGACACTGCTTATTTTGCCCTGAATTATTGTATTGTTAAAATTGTGAGATACAAGTACTTAAAGAAGCTTTGAAGGTAACCGATGGACATTCTGTGTAAGTGTATTCATAGAAATTTCTTTCTAACAAATTGTGTTGGACGTTTTGTCCAAGAAATTGTCACGTTAATGAGCTAGGTAACAATATTGTAAAGTAAGTGACTTTTCAGGAGTGCATAGAAAGACCTACACCCGTTTTTGGCTGTCCAACTGGGTTCTATCGTTGGGCCAGTTGCTGGTCCCTTACAAAATTAGCTAGTAATTATGTAACTTGTCATTTGAACTTCTTAATGAGAACAGAGCATGACTAATATTTTGGGAAACTGTATATATTTATTTTACATATTTAGCAGGTGCTTTTGTCCAAAGCAACATACAAGTGAGGCAAATAGCACATTGCAAACATACATGCTGTTAAGGAGTCCACTAGGCATAAGTGCAGCTAGGCTGAGCATCCAGTGAATGTCCAGGTACAAGTGTAAGCAGTACTGGAGCAGCAGCTACACAACAGCTTCTTACAAAGCAGGAATTTAATAAGACTATATAATAAGAGTATATATCATCTAAACTGTTTTATATAAAATTTTGCATGAGAGATTTAAGGTGTTTTTCAGCATCTTCACTACCTTAATGTAACCCCATATTATGTTACAGCTGCGTAGATACGCATGGATTTGTTCGGTAAGCTACCAGTATCTCATCAAAATGAGACGACAGTGTGATGCTGTTTGTGTCACTGCTCTGCCACTGTATGACTCCACTGTGTTGAGAAGGAGCACAATCAGCTGCTGCTTCTCCCCTAGGGGGTGCTGACAAAGGCCACCCAAACTAGGTGACACATGAGACCTATACTGAACCAAACCAACTACAAGATGTGCCACTTTGGCTGCAAGGCAAATTCTTGTTAATAGAGAAAACACTATTAAACACTAACCAATGCCTACTGAAGATGATGGCGATATAATGGCACTGACACTTTAAAACCACCTTCCTCGGTTGAGTATTTCTTCATTTACACATTTTGTAAACAAGTTTGTATTTCATAAAAATTGAGATCCCTCTCTAACCTTTAGTTTTCGGAACGGGCACCACACTTTCTGAACAAGATTTTGCAATATCAGAACACAGTTGAAAGTGATAAAATAGTTTGTTATTTGTAGATATTCTACTTTTAGGTATATTATTGGCTATATAACACCGAAGAATCACTGTATTTTTGCCCATATGACTATTAGTGTTTTACTTGTAGTTGACTCTTAGGATTGTCCTTCAGTGAGTTAATATATTAATGAGTTTGCCAATGAGTGACTAGCATCTCAGTTACTCTACCTTGCATCCTGTGATCATTTCCCATGCATATTAACAATGGAACCATCTAGAACAGGGGTGGCCAATCTTATCCAGAAAAGGCTGTTATGTTTTCAGGTTTTCGCTGCAACTTCCTAATTAGATAACCAATTAGAGGACTGATTGGCTGAATAGTCCTCACACCTGGGTTTGAACAGCTGACCTAAAGGTTATATGTAGAGTCTCCTCCCCGTGAATGTCAGCAATATAAGTCATGAACGATGCGTTGGATCGCCAAGACAGTATAGTATCTGGAAATGGTTGCAATAATGATATAATATTTCATACTAACTAACCCAGTTACGCTGCACGAATCATTAGCTGCACGAATCTAGTATCCATAGCAAAGCAGTATAGATTGCTGATGTCAGTGTTCCTTGGTTTATATGACCTACAATACATGCTGATTTGCAGTTCAGTTGAGCTCTCACTTACTTACGCGGTAGTCTGATATTAATGCATCTCATGATTTAATTATATTACCTGAGGATTTACTACTGTGTTAAATCAATAAAAATACTTTTATTTGTGTGCAAATAAAATACATTCTTAATGAAAGTCTTAAAACAGAGGAATCTATATTTTATATAGTTAATTCAACTTAATTAAGACAACAAATGCTTTTTTTGTTTTGATTCATTTTGAGGGGAAAGACTAAAGGCATTTAAGGAACATCTAGTCACTTCTCATAATGACAAAAATCTGAAATTTAAGATGATCGTCAGTGAATTTAGTGTAATGAGATTTTAGTCATGACATTTACGTGGAAAGTGAAGTAACAGAGAACTGGACCAAAAGCCAACATTGTCGTTTGCAAGGTTCAGAACAGCAACCCGCATAATTCTTAAACGCGCCACTTAAATACCGTGTAATGATGCTCCACAGACTTCAGGCGTGGTTTTTGTTGGTCAAAAGTGCAATATTTCGCTGCCTTAAAATAGCAACGTGTGGACAATGCTATTTTGATGATGTGCGCGCATGGCGTGGAAAGGAGCAATTCGCTGGTACAAAACTAGCAAAATCGCTTTGCGTTGGGCTTCGTGCCGGTGGAAAATAGGGCCCAAAGACTCTTTACTGTACAGACAAATGCAGACAAAATGTCTAAGCATTTTGTTTCTTGTGAATTAAACAATGACTAAGGTACTTCTAATTTTATTGTCACTGACTCATTCATATAATCACTTTATTTTGAGACATTAGTTGTTTTGGGTGGGTTTTCGCTTTTTTGCACTTGACCGTACTGTCGTGCTGTATGTATACACCATTTTGAGAAATGCACTTACTGCTGTGAGAATGTTAAGTATGTTTCATGAAATGTGCCAAAGCAGTCAAGAAAAAGAATCCCATTCCCCAGACATCAGTCTGACAGAGATGTTTAAAGACAAATCTAAAAAAGCATCTTGTAAGCAAATGAAGGAATGCAGAGCCTTAAAATTCTACGGCCCGAAAAAGTGACAAAGAATGTCTTACGGACTACCGGAAAATTCCTTTCGGCGGTCTGGAATCACTCCTGCCTTCTAGATACAATGTTCTTCCTCTTAATGATCTCAATCGAAAACTAATATGTCATGCCAGTATGCAGTGCCCGATAGATTAAGTTGAGTCATCACTTGCAGTCAGTTCCACAGATCAGCACAGCTTTATTTTTTTCTATGTTATCTTAATATTTTTTTTTATAATATGATAAAAATATACAGAAATCTCTTATCATTTTTTGCACAGCACACAATTGTCAAAATATTATTCTTTGAGGCAAAAATAAGTAGGACGGTAACATCTTACCAGAGCTTTCTTGGATAAAGTAGCACCTCCCTTCAGGGACACAGTGTTTTTCTTGGTTACTAAAATAGAAAGATTTGGAGAAAAGTAGATGGATAGATAGCTGGATAGATAGTTTTTGTACTTATCTATCTGTCTATCCATCGATCTATCTATTTGTCTAATTTATTTATATGGACAAAAGTATTTGGACACACCAAGGTGTTTCATTCAAAACCATTGCCACGTGTAAAATCAAGCACCTAGCCATTCAGTCATGTTTACAGACATTTTTGAAAGAATGGGTCGTTCTGAAGAACTCAGTAAATCCAAGAATGGTACTGTTATAGGATGCCACCTTTGCCATAAGTAGGGATGAAACAGTTGCCGGTTCCACGGTAAATTATCTGACGGCTAGTATTACCATTAACACTGCAGCTGATTATTATGCCGTGAGAAAGTGTAACCAAGACAGCGCAACAACGGTGAGAAACAAGAAGACTCATTCAATGGCAAAACAACACGTATGACTGGCAAACACAGGAAATCTAACGCAGGAGTGTAAGGCACACACACGGTGGGCAATGAACATAATAATTAGACACATGCGAGGACCGGACAGGGTTCACGCAAGACACAAGCAAGGGCACCCACGATAATCGGGAACACAACAAGTATTAACAATGACTCACGCAGGAGCTATTTACAATTTTCCCAACATGCTTCGGAACTGTCACTGGGACCTGTCATTCCTGTCATATGGACATCTCCATCTCGCCGGGGCGGCATGACATTAAATACTGTGCAGCATTAACCAAAGTTAGTGACAGTCTCCCAGACACAGGTGCACAGGCGCAGCATGCAACATGGGTTTGCTTTGTGTTGAAAACATGGCAGAAGGCAGTGGCAGCGCATGAGGAATTTTTCAGCTTTTTGGAGGACCAGGTCAGAGGTGTGGTTCTGTTTTGGCTTTTATAAGATTGTAGAAGGAAAACTGATTGAAGATGGCAACGCTGTCTGCAAAACATGCAGAAAGAAAGTATCTGCAAAGGGGGCAACACGTCTAGTCTTGTAAGTTATCTTTGTGACCACCACTCCCTACTTTATAGAAAATGCAAGACAAGTTAACTTTTAGCTCAAAGCATGATAGGGGGACTTCAGGATGGGGTAGAATGTCATGGTTTGTCCGTCTAACTTGGTAATAGCTTGTCAATAATGTAAATTGAATCTTCCAGTGTTATCTATTCTTGAAAAAAAACATTCCACATTGTCAGTGGTGTAATGGGGCTGACAATTTTTGCCTATGCGTTATTAAGAATGAATTCTGTGTATGCTTGTATTTGCATATTAATGAAACGGAGCACTTTAAACCAGCTTACTTCCTTTAACTGCATGGATTTCCTACGACAGAGTATTATAGCCACACTGAGAAAAAAAAGTTGAGAGTTAAAAAAAAAACATTGGTGATTGTTTTATTTTATTGGCTCTATTTTATTTGTGGTACTTTTTGTGGTACTTTTTGAACTTTGAAGCCCATACTAACGAAACCGCGATAATACTGAAAAACGTGATACGTTTGGTCACGATAATCATGATGATACATTTTCATACCGTTTCATCTCTAGCCATAAGTTAATTTAATCTCTCTTAGATATTCCATGGTCAACTGTAAGTGGTATTATTGTAAAGTGGAAGCGTTTAGGAACAACAAACTCAGCCATGAAGTGGCAGACCATGTTATGTAACAGCGTGGGGTTGCCGAGTGCTGAGGCGCGTAATACGTAAAAGTTGCAAATGCTCTGTTGACTCAATAACTGCAGAGTTCCAAGCTTCTCCTGGCATCCTCTGCATGCTAGTCTCACATCACCAAGCGCAATGCCAAGAGTCGGAGGTAGTGGTGTAAAGCACACTGCCACTCACCCCTGGACTCTGGAGCAGTGGAAACATGTTCCATAGAGTGACGAATCACGCTTCTCTGTCTGGCAGTCTGATGGACGAGTCTGGATTTGGTGGATGCCTGACTGCATCATGCCAACTGTACAGTTTGGTGGTGGAGGGATAATGGTATAGGGTTGTTTAACAGGGGCTGGGCCAAGCCCCTTTGTTCTAGTGCAGGGAACTCATATTGCTTCAACATACCAACATATTTTGGACAATTTGATGCTCCCAACTTTGTGGGAACAGCTTGGAGAAGACCCTTTTCTGTTCCAGCATGACTGTGCCCCAGTGCACAAAGCAAGGCCCAAAGAAACATTGTTGGGTGAGTTTGGTGTGGAAGAACTTGATTGGCCTGCAAAGATTCCTGAACTCAACCCTATCAAACACCTTTGGGATGAACTAGAGTGGAAAATGTGAGCCAGGCATTCACATCCAACATCAGTGGCTGACCTCACAAGTGCTTTTCTGGATGAATGGGCAATAATGGCCAGGTGTCCGAATACTTTTGTCCACAAAGTGTATCTAGTGGCATTAGACAACAATCTCATATTTTTGAGATACCATAGATAGGTGTACGTTTTATGGAGCTCTCCAGCATGTCTAGTACTGTGTTAGTTTGTACTGTACACTTCCTTTTTCTAAGTTGCTGCATTTTTGCTGTGGCTCTGTGAAAGCTATGAGAAGTTTTCTGCTGTTTCTGTATTCTGTATTGCCCCTCTATTAGCCCAAAATATCTGGATCATAACTCTCTCAGTTGACTTAAAATATTTGGATCCCACAGTGCCTTTATTTGCCTAAAATATCTGGATCCCAGAGCTCCTCACAGTTGGCTTTTGGAAGAGCTGTTGGATCATGGGGTGTGATTTGACTTGTGCTGCAATTTAGCCACATGGCAGTCAGAGACATTGAATGTTTCTGAATACAGCTACCAGTTATTGATCTTCAATTTGTGCACAACGAGAAGCTGACGTATTACACAGCAGGTTTACTCTAAAGTTTTATATAATGTCTTCCCTTTCTGAGGGTGGTGCACTAGCTCAGCAGTTACTGCTGTAGTCCCATACCTCCCGTGTTGTGGGTTTAATTCCTGACCATTTGGAATGATTCTTCTGGGTTCTTGTGTTTTCTTACAGTGTACTGTGTTTGAATATTCCCAAAAAGCTCCTGTTAGCAACTTGCATGGTTAGACTAATTCCGTTGTATGGTTCCCACTATGTATGTTCCTAACGTCGTTAGTGGCTTTGCTTTTGGGATACCCACCCCAGGGTCTCCCCTACCCTGGGCTTCCTGAAATAAGCCCCAGGCTATTTGTGACCCTGTAGTGGATAAGTGGTTATGAATGAATGTTATCTTTAACAAGGTACAGCAATGCACTTAACAACAACTTTAAATCGTTCTATGGCATTATAGTAAGAAATCTGTGAGTTCCAGCAGGAAATGAGCTGTGTCATTTGGCAAGTATGTCGTTGGAAAGAGTTTGACATATTTTTCGATTTTGTTGCAAGAAGTAAAACTAAATAAATACATTTTATTTTGGCCAAAACAATGCTCTCTATCCTTAAAGGGCAGAGAAATACAAAGCTGCTTATGGTCCCAAGCTGATATTGTAATGCTTAAAAGCTTGATGAAAGTTGATATTCAGCTGGATTTCAATTATTCCCAGCCGATTCAAAGCATTCAAAGACTTTGGGGTGTTTTTTTTTCTTTCTGGTTAGTTTCCTGTGATGCTTATTTTGTTGCTTAATGGCAAAATTAAATGGTATTAACCTCCCACCCGCATCACAAGCCAGTCACGCATAAATGTGTCTTAATCAGCATCTGAACATCGATATGAGATGCATAAAATTAAATAATCATATGATGCTTATTAAAGTTAAGGGATACCATATGAACGAGTGTGAAGTCTGCCATAAAAAATGGGAAAACTGCCACTGCTTTCAGAGTTCATGATGTTTCCTTTGACTAGTTGAAGAAATAGGTAGATAGTTATACAGACAGGCAGACAGATGAAATTTTATTGCAGAAGTAATGGATGGATGGATAGAACAAGGGTAACAAAATGTAGTTTAGCATTTATTTTTTAATAAATTAAATGCACTTTTTGGACTTGTGCCCTGCTGCTACAGCTTTAGTTCCCGTCTCATGACCCATGAAACTTCTAGCCGTTTGTCATATCTGTGAAATAACTTTTGTAATAAAAAATGCTTTTAAGGCGTGCATGTGAAGCGAAGAATGTGCTCAGAAATGCGATGGAAGGAACAGAAAGGGGTTTGCATGGAGCCATGCTAACAGTATGTCAACATCTCAAAGAAAGGGTAAAGAAACAAGAATAGGTGAATAAAGCAGCTTAAAGGGGCAGTTTAAAATTACCCAGGGGAGTAAAGGGGAGTGGGCTGGGTGTGGGTACTTGGTTGGGGTACAGAGAGATGAACCAAGTGCTGGCAGTCATTTACTCTCTAAGCAGCCTTGTTAGGTGTCCAAATGGAGAACTTGGAAATTATTTTTAGATCTGGAACTTAGCCTCTCCCCTCTGTTTGCGTCTGTGGGCAAATCCAAACAAGCATCACCTCTTCTCCCCAGGAGCAATGACTCAATATTTCTTGTTTTGTAGAGCTGTTGTCAGTTCTCTAGACACGACAAATATCAAAGGGAATTTCCTACCCTTGCTTGATACTCCCTTTTCAAATAACATTAGAGAAATTGATGTAAATCCAGTGTATTTGCAAATAAATGCTAGGAAAATGTAAAATGTTTGTAGTTGTACACTGGTGTGATTTGTGGCCTTGTGAGAGATACTTATAAACGGTTAACTTACTGATGTTAAGGGAAAATTTCATTATTATTTACATATCACTTTCCTGGAAACAGAATATTTCTATGTTTCCTTTGGAATTTTTACATCTAAAAAGATACATAATGCCTACTTCCTGTGATTTGGAAATCTGAAAAGTTTGTGTATGTGTGTATTTAAATATCAGTGTATTACTGATATTCCCAATGTTCCATGTTACCCACAAAGTGTGAACACAAAGTCACATTTTTTTAACAAACTTACGTTTCAGGCTTCAGACATTATGTAACCTTGCTGTGTGGTGAAAATGATGTGCAGTGAATTTATAGCACAAACTGGACTGAGATAGAGCATGAAAGTCACCTTGACCCAGTTGGTCTATTAATCTATATCGATGCTATTCTTGGGCAAAGCTTGGGAGATGTCATTTAATCAAGCTGTAATGGGCTGGTTCAGTTTGCCTGTGACTGGCATGAAACTGCGGCCACCATCTTTTTCAGCTCCAAGATGTGTATCACGATGGGTCTGTGGATTATTGTGATGGTGTCCTGAAATATTTTTGGGTACACATTCGGTCCCTGGAAACTCACCACTTATATAAGTTGTTGAGAGTGATGGATGTTTTAAAGATTTCCCTCCTCATTTTCACTCAATCTTAAACAGCTAGTTATTCACTCTTAGGTCCCTCCCTCAAAGGTGACTCCCATGCCTGCTTCCTGTGGGTGGAGATTAACACACGCCTCTTCTGATTTGTGTGCTGTCATCCACTCACTCTCTGTGGGCTGAAGGCTCCATGGAGCAAATGTAACAAACTTGAAGGAGTGCGATGTTCATTTAATTCTTCCCACAGCCTTGTAGGAATACAGCCAGCACTAGACAACCCACCTGATGGAAGACAAGCCAGTGTTTATTCTCTTGCCACAGACGACTAATACAAGGATCGAATTCACATCCTAGCAGTAGAATGCACTTTATTTTGACTGGAACAGCCTCTCGGGAGGCTGTGTTTTGACATAATAATTGTTTAACTTTTTTCTTATCCAAATAAGGAACTTCTTGGAAACTTACTTTATATAGCATATGCTTTGTGCAAAGTGACATAGAAGTGAGGCAAATAGCATATTACAAACATAGATTAAAAAAATTCAATATGAAATATTTAGCTATTTATTAGCTGTGGTGTCGGTACCTTTGATCTGATAGTTCATTTGATCTGATAGTCATTCTCTTTGCAGCACTGAAACTACAGCTTCAAATTACCCAAAGTGGATCGGTGGTTCTCACCATGGCCTCCTCACACCTCTAGCCCTCTGGGTGGCCAGCACCTCTGTGTGTGTGCAGTTTAATTGTCGCCCCCGTGTCCCCGATCATCTCTGGCCAAATAGACCTTCCAGATAAATATTTGAATACTCTGCAAATGGTCACTTTACCTTGACTGAACTGTCTCTTCCTTCCAGAAATGCCTCTACCAACCTGATCCTCTTTAACGTTCCCCGAATGTTCTTAATGTTGCATTTTCTGGTCACTGAATTGTTGTCTTATTAGGATCTGCTTTGCTTGGAATTGGGCTGGGCAATATTCCCTAAAAATGATATCATAATATTGTTATCGATTTTGACAATATCGATATTTATCAAGATTCTAAAATGCATATATAGTGTACACATTAAACACACTAAACACACTAGTATACATTAAATTTGATAAGAGGCTTTGAGTTTTTCTGAATAGTTATGGAACATGTGACGGTTATGATAGATGACGCCAACAACAGACTCATACCTTGATGGAACTTGTTTAAAAATAGTGCATTATGCAATTAATTATGCAATTAAACAAGTGTTTATATCACGCGACTCACTGTAAGACGATGATTTGAATGTTCATAACTGATATATTGTCCAGCCATAGTTCAGATGTTCAGTAGCTCTGGCTTCAATACAGCCTACACTTGTAAGTGGCCTTTTATTGGAAGCTCAGCCTAGCTGCACTTATGCCTACTTGACTCCTTGACAGCACGTGTGTTTGTAATGTGCTATTTGCTTCATCTTTGCATCGCTTTCGACGAAAGCTTCTGCTAAATAAAAATAAATGTAAAATGTGAGCCTCCTGAGTTGGCTGAGGAAGTGTTGGGGACTCGGCAAAGCAACAGTCTCCAGTTTACTTTTACAGCATCTACTTTTGTGTATATTCAGATAATCAAACACATACACACCACAATTCTCTCACAGGAGAGCTATGAAAAAGCAGATCGAAAAAGAATCAATACTCTTACCTTAATTACACCCTCACCTTCCCAGCACAGACATCAAGGGCAATGTCTGAGAGATAAAGTTCCATTTCACCTACAATGGCAGCATTTTACTAATAATGTTGCATGAGGAAATGTTTTAAATGGAATAAATGATGGTTAGGTTTCTCTGTGGACAGTATGTCCCTATCAGTGCAAGTCCAGGTGTCCCTGGAGACTGGAGCAGGGCAGGAGACAGGGCATCCATCCACGCACTGTGGCCAACAACAGACACAAATTTGCCTGAATAGGAAAGCAGCACAAAGACAGAATGTACAAATTACAAACGAATGGAGCCAGGGACAGGAATTGGACAGCGCTGGAGGCATTAAGCCGCAGTGCTATCCACTGAGCCATCATTTTTTTAAATAATTCTACAATTTTCCCCTGACCCAGAATCTGTGGCTACACCGGGCATGCACAACCTGTGAATACTTACTAGACAGAGAATTCTAATAGATCTTTGAGACAAAAACAGGCCACCAGAGCAGCTTCAAAACTGAAGAGTCTGTACCTTACTAAATATATTACATGTTTCCGGATGTGACACCATTCTTTTCCAAGATATTCTGTGATCTGGTTTCGTTGATCGGCACTCAATTGGGGCGAGATCTGTGCCATTTTGTTTGCATTGTTTTTATGCCTCGTTTCTGTCTCACTTAGTGCCCACTCATACCCTGGGAGAATGGGTGCTGGCTTCATGTAGGATTCCATCCCCATCAGGATAGAAGCTTTTACCGTATCATGAACACGGTCACTTAGTGTGGCTTTGTATTTATCGTCATTTATCATTTGATATATGTGGTTGTGCACACTTAAGGCTTGCTAGGAAACTGCACCCTACCCTACGATTGATGTCTTTACTTCAGAATTCCATGTGGATACCAGACTAGCAATTGTTCCTGAACTCTGCTTGAAATGACATCTGCAGTCGTGATTTGTGCGAAGTTCAAGTCTCGGAGTCTATTTTGCTGTGGGTCTTGCAGGGTACGGAATTAAAATGGTGCTGCTTTTGGATAACGGGTCGGATGCAGTTTTAATTACCGTGGGTAAGGACGGGTACGGGTTTACAAAACAGGACCCATGCGGGACTCTGGCACAAGGCACCACCCTAAGTGGGATGCTAGTCCATCCCTGGGCTTACACACACACTATGGGCAACTTAGAGACAGCTGATCATCTAGCCATGTAGTTTTGGTCTGTAGAAGGAATAGTAGAATAAACAAACACGTACAAACATGGTATGGGCAGGTCGCAAACCACAAACAAATCTCATTCTGAGGCTACAGTAATTTTGTACTATTGTGCTATAATACATAATATGTACAATACTATAGTACTGTATGTACATTGATCCACCATGCCACAGAAATCTCAATAATTAAATTTAAATTCATAAATGACTTTTATTCTTTCTATTCGTGATAAACTTGAATACATCTGTTTAAGGTCTGTAATTATTTACTTGTGATATACATTTCATGTAGTGTATATACAGCTCTGAAAAACTAAGACATCACAGCTAAATTTTCAGTTTCACTCTTTTCTCAACTTATGGATATGTCCCTGTGTAAAATATACATTCTTTTGCACACTCCAGCCTGGCCCTTCCCTGCTTCTCGTTGATGAAGGGCTTCTTCCTTACTTTATGGGTCTTCTTGGAGCCTGATACGAACTGTCCTAGCAGTGCACTTTACACCTGCACTTAATGTTTCCCATTCTTTTTGAAGGTCACTTGAGGTCATCCTCCGATTTATGAGGCACTGTCGGATCAGTTGACGGTCCTCTCTGGCATTAGAATGTTGCTTCTCTCCTCTGCCTGGCTGGTTTTTGGTTATTGCCGGTGTCTCCTGCTTCACCTTATTCTTGTGTGCTGCTGTCTTAGAAACTTTAACCCTGATCTGATAAAATCCATTTAATATTTATATCTGCAGATTCTGAGTGCCAATCTGATATTTTTATAAATATTTAAACATACATACATATACAGTAAGCATCAGTGCATTCTACGTCTGACTAGACCTCACGATTTTGGGTATTCATCCTAATGATGTTTCTGTAAGTGCCTAATTAGATTTGTTGTGTTAAACAATGCTCCCTTGCTACCTCCTCTGAAAAGGGTGGCATTACAAACATTGCTGGTAGCTGTTGGACTGCTTTTGAGTTGTCAGTTTGCAGAATCTCCACATGGCTGATATCTCAAGAGTAGTTTCAAGCCACGCACCTCAGGCTTACTGCAGCATGTGACAGAACTTCACAATCTGTGCTATTGACTTAAATTAGGTGAACACGAGAAATTAAATAGATGGGCTTTGGATGGGGTTGTGGTGGATGGTACTGATCAATTTAAAAAATGGTTGGATCAGCCCCGATTTGGATTTTTGATATCAGCTTGGGACGTCTCAGAATACCATACCAGGAATCATTCTTGTCAGTCTGCGGCAGCATTGATCTGCTGCCAGGAATGCTGCTAAAAATTTGAAAGCATATCACACTGGGCTCCCAGCCCAGACCAGTCCAACTTGGGGGCCCTTACAATCATCCCCCCATCCCATTACAGCACCCTTGTCTGCTGCAGTACCTTCTTTGAAACAAAGCTACTAAACATACTTTATAGGATAAAAAATCTCTTTCTGTTCTAGGTTATTATACATCCAAATGCATATTTGTTACTTTATCTTCAAGGCAGATGATGGAACATCTGTTTTGACTTACGATTTTATCATACCTTATGGAAGTCCAATAAGTCATATCACCGTTTCCTAAGCTTAGCTATCATTGTTGCATCAAAGGTATTAAACAAGTCACATAGATCTACCTTTTGATGTACTTGAGCCTTAAAAAAATGTTCCTTATTAAGTAGTTTTACACTGCAACACGTTATATCTTTATAGCTTTATTTGAAACGAGACATTGTTTGTCTCTGGCACACAGCATTTGTTTTGTCCTGTTTTTTAATAGATTGACATCACATTAGTTATTTCTGGCTTTCTGGAATACGTAATATATAAGGCAAAGAGCTGTGAATAACAGCTCTAATCTCCTCTAAAACAGCTGCCAGGCTCCTGGGATTTGTGTTACGAAATTATTTAAACCGCATACTGCAGCAGCGTCCAAAATACTAACATTTGAAGAGAAACATAAAATAAGCTGCATATAACCATTTATTCTGTGTTCTTCTGTAAGCAAGTCAGCAAAAACTCTCTTTAGCACATTCATCCAAAATCTCACTTTGTGAGATCTTTCATTTTTTATTCAATTTTTATTCAGAGGCAAATTATATTTTTATGCAGTGCTTTAAAATGTGCCAGGTGTGATTTTTACAAAGATTTATCACAGCTGGGGATTTTCTTTTTTTTTTGTAATAAAAATTGCACATTGCAATCAGCGGATGAAAACCTTAACTGGTCTATCCCAGTTATGTCAGTGTCTTGGAAATGTATCTTTATTTTTGGAAAAATGTTCAGATGTTCCAAGCTTAATGACGATGATATCTTATCACACCCCAAAGCATGCTGCATGTTTTGCATAGGCCTTCTAACTGTTAAATGCAGCCCCCTCACTGTGAACCTGCCCGCAGTCTGTGGGATGACTGTCATAAATGCTTCTACTGTTGTTATACTCAGAGGCATTGGGACAGGACAGGCAAGGCAGGCAATTTCGTGGAGCCCCCAATCGCATAGAACATTGCAAAGATAAATCTGCTCTGTGAATTGTTTTTCACAGTAAAGTGAAAATAAAGGAATAGTGCTTATTAAATTATCTTTGTTGATATTATTAGTTTAGACATCATGTTAAAATAATGGTCAGAAATTTTACCATGCCGGGGGAGGGGGAGTGGAAGGGCCCCAAATACCCTTCCTAAATTAAGCATGCCCTGTATAAAGAAAAGTAATATTAATGTCATAGAATTTAAAAATTCAAATTCAAAAAATATTTTGTTATATGTTATGCTGTGTCTTGTATTTCGGTAAAAGTGGATATTGCTGGTAAAGGTCAGTAGGTCAACAATTACAATGTGACCGAAATCCAAGTAAAGAAAAACAAAACAGCTCCGAGTTCTGGTCCTGGGGATGTGTGACGTCTTTGTTTCAGTTGCTCGATGTGTCTATGAACAGTACCTGTTAGGGACAGGCTGTGAGAGCAGGACATCAGCCGGATCTGCGCCAGCTGCAACCTAATGATACCTGCATGTGGAATCAGAGGCAATTCTGTGTCACTGCAAAGTGGATGGGTAACATCACATACCATGGAAAAAGCCCCCCAAGAGTGATGCACCACTAGCAACCTTGATGACAGTGAAAGCAAAGTTTTCAGGAACAGGCATTAAAAACCATGCATAATACTAGTGTGAGAGAAGAGAAGAATTCAATGTCTCGCTCAGTGCCGGTCAAAACCCATGTGGTGCTGTAGGGTTGGGGGAGGGCACATGTGGTAAAGCTTGTTGGGGGAATGCATACCAGTGGTGTCCCATCAGAAGATGGCACTCTAGGTGGCTGCCTATGTTGCTTAATGGGTTGACCTGCACTGGGCTTACCCCATGATTTAAAGAGCCAAACTGACGTTTTAGTATAACTGTTCGTTAGGAATAACCAATTAAATGCAAGCATGACTTGTAAAACATTTACAGTGTCATGTTAGTACAGACAAATTTCTCTCTGATTTTCTTCATGCTAAGAATTTGTAATTAATTTTAATTGTTGATATGCTTATTAAATAAAAAGGACGGACTAAATTATCAGCCATGTTCCAGTGCAAATGAGCGATAAATGAATACTGACATGCCAGTGCTGAGTCTATGGTGATCTTGTTCAGAAAGCTGAATTTGCACAATACTAGACTTCAGAATACACATTCTCTTCTGAATACAAAACACATAACTCCAAAACGCATTTTCCAATGCAGTGTGATAATAATATACAGCATCATCAGTTGCGTTTCTCAGTTTCAGTTTTCACTTGCATTAAACTGAAGCGTGTTTTGTGACTTGTGACTCTGTGGTGTGATCTGTGTTCAGATAAATACAGCATTTCTTTCACAGCTTTCTTTCTTCCAGAGTTATACATCATCTGCGCTGTGGCCTGTTCACTTCTACCTTTAATAACTTCTTATTTGAGAAAAAGCTATTAAAATGTGTTTAGCTCTCTGGGCACACTTTTATTGTGTGTGTGTATGTATGTATATATATATACACACACACACACACATACGCTCACACAAAGACACAATAGGTGGTGGTTGGGGTTTCTCTAGGGCTGTTTTAGCGCCCAGAAATGTTCTTTAGCCCCTCCAGAATACATGTACACTCATTAGTTTTAAAAGTGTGTTCTCGTTTATTTTCATTAAAATCAGACCCCCTGGTAAAAAGGCTTACACCCTCCTTTCCATAAGTCTTGGGAACCGCACCTTGGCTGTGGTGATGTATTATTAGATGTACAGGCGTGTGGATGTTGTTCTGTGGCCGCAGCACCCCCCCCTTCCCAGCCCGTGACATGCGTGCATGCTTTCTGAAAGCTGTGACAGTGAGTGCCGCCAAGTCGTCCCTGCCAGCGTTACGGCACACCTCAGCAGGCTTCTCCTCCGGTCCCCTGACAGCTGACACCACATATGGATGAGGAATCATTCACTGTCTTCATCCCAAAAGTCCGTCATTCTGCAACTCTTACACTGCCTTTAAGCACATTATATCTTCTGTGTTGTACCTATAAAATAATCCCCTTTAATCCCAACCACAGATTAACACAAACTGGAAACAGATTCCCTTCAGCTAATGATCTTAATTATGACAGTGCTGTCTTAAGCCTTGACAGCATAAAAATAAACCTTTTAAAGATATGCAGCTATGTAAGAATTTTTTAGCCCACTAGTCAATTTTAACTTTATTTTTCTCAAGAGAACCTACGGAATAGCAAAACAAAAGTTTAGGTTGTTTTTGAGGTAGCAGTTGGCAAACCCTGCATTGGCAAAATGTATTTTGGACAGCTATGTGCTGTTGGAGATTTACTTTTTAACTTTTAACTTTCAAAGCAAAATGCATAAACAGTCTCATTTATTGTCACCTCATCCAGTCTGCCATATGTCATCATCATCCTATGGATTCCATTGAAATAAACCAATTGACTGAAGAGTACTTATGATGTCCCTTATGTTAAATTATGCAAGATATGAGTATTTCTTTTTTGGTAAGAATTGTGTCTATAACCTTTGTTTCTTTTCATTATCTAGGCTAGCTATACAGTATAGTCATTCCCATGAGATTAGCAATTACAGCAGAATAGTGACTATAACCGTGATGATTTATCGTGTAACTGGGCCAGTTTGGCATTGACACCTGTTCAGCTTGGTTTCAGCAGAAGTGGGGCAGTTCATTGCTCCAGACAAAGTCATGGGAAAGGTGTGAGCCAGGCTGTTACCCATTAAATGACTCCTGTTCCTTAACTTGTAACTTTAGCATTAAATCCGAATCTTTAATGTTCTTATATTTCTGCATTTGTGTGGACATCGGTGTGTTTTTATATCGGCTCCAGTGATGTTTGAATGAACCTCTTTAGGGCAAAGTTATCTTCATGCGTGTGACTTATGTCTCAAGGGACTGAAGCTATTCTGACGACCTCCAGTCGGAATTGACATCGCCTTTTTCTCCATTTGCTCCAGCTTCTTCCTGCAATCAAAAAATACATAATTGGGCACATTGGCGTCTCCAAATTAGTGTGTGTGCATGTGTGTGTGTGTGTCTGTATGTATTACATTGTGGGGAACAGATTTCCCCTTAATGTGATAAAAACCTGTAACTTTTTAGCTTATGGGGACATTCTTTTCATTCCCCACAAGGATAACCTTAATTTTATAAAAATCTGTAACTGCAATCAAAAAACTAAGAATTCCAAAAGTCTTGTATTTTGTTTGGTTACTTATGGTTAAGGTTAGGGCTGGGGAGGGGTTAAGGTTGTCATTGTTGGGATTAGAGTTTATGCACATAGAAATGAATGGAGAGTGCCCACAAAGGTATGAGTACAGGTGTGTGTGTGTGTGTTTGTGTGTGTGTGTGTATGTGTGTGTGTGTCTACCCTGTAATGAACTGGCTTCCTAGCCAGTGTGCCCCCCTCCCCCTACCCTGTGCATTCTGGGATAGGCTCCAGTCATCATACCCTGTGCTGCACATTCTTATGGAAGATTGACTGGTGGAAGGTAAATTTATTCCTCCTGTCAGGATCCACGGTGCAGTTCAATGTAAGAAGGAGGAGTTCCATTTTTTTAGCATATTTTTATTTATGTATTTATTTATTTGTTTATTTTGTATTTTAGCTATCCACGAGTTTCCAGAAGACGTGTTCACCAACCAGGAACGCAAACAGGGAGCCGTTTTGCTGCACATTATGGCGGTATGAGATCTTTATCCCGTTTTACTACACTGATTCCCAATCTCTAATATTGATCCTTCTCCACCCTGCATCTTCAGCATTTTCTGAACCTTGCCGCATTATCCTAGAAATCGCATGCCCTGTGCCACACGTTTGATTGATTTTTACAGTTATGCATGGGTAATTTGTAATTTTCCCTGATGTCACAGTGTCATTTTAACATGATTTTGGGGGACCCAAATAATACAGAATAGTTTTATTCAGTAAATACTGTAGCGCCAGAATCAGTAATCTGGGACACCATTGATATCATCACTGTGATGATGGGTGAGAAGCTGGTGTTTGAGATGATCTCTCAATTTGCGGCCCGGAAGAGCTCTTCATCGACCAGAGGAGGGACTTTCCAGAGGCTGTGATGGAGGACGTCTGTCACTGCCTGCAAGTGAGGAAGACGCACTCCACCCCACCCAGCTCCGAGCCATGGCTCGGTGGAGTGTTTGAACGAAACGCTGGCGATGCGACTGCCGGTGCTGACGGACGAACACCCGCAGTTGTCCTCCATCTGCCCTCGATCCTATGGGCATGCTGCTTCACCATGCAGGAATTCTCATGGATCACCGCAGCCATGCTCCTGTTTGCATGAAAGATCCTCATTCCAGTGGAGCTGGTTTTTGGGAAGCTGTCAGATCTGAAGATAGACAACAAACCAGGGTCACACTACCTAAGGGAGTAAAACCAGCATCTGAAGGTGGTATGCCTATCAGGATCAGGGAAAGGCCAGAGGCAGAAAGAAGAGTACCTATGATAGACGGGTGCACCCTTGCAGGAAAGGCCAAGAGTGTGGCTGCATAACCCCTAGAGGAAGAGGGTTGTCCTGTGAGGTGCTGCACCAGCTATTGGATATTGAGGTCCTGGTTCCTTTGACCCTGTACCACCACAGGGGACCTATAGAGGGCTCGACACGTTGTGTTACCAGACCCACTCCAGGATCCATTCGCCAGAACACAGCTCCCCTCCTGGCCCAGATGACAGTTACACCACCTCAAAGTCAGGCACAGGGGACAGCATGCTGTAGGGGGGTCACTAGGATGGCTGACCTTTAGAAGGGGCTGTGTATTATGCCCACTAACTCAGTACAGCACTGACATCACTATATTCAGGTAGAGGGCAGGATTTACTGCCTTTAGATTGTTGGCGAATGTGTTGTCTTCATAAAGACTGTGCAGCCAAGTTCAATTGTAGAGCAAAATGTGTGGCATTGGTCTGTGTCCACATTTACATTTTTGACTTCCTGCTTCCAATGCCACAAGAAATATTTAATTTTACATCTGATTCTCAAAGGGATCTTGGCATTTTTCTAGTCTTTCATTAAAACCACAAGATTTATGTTTGGGTGCTTTACCAAATTGTCGTTATGGGGTTGACAGCTTCTTAGGGACTCTAGGGAAATTTCATCATGCAAAGGACTAAATGAAAGGCAGTTATCTAAAGAAATAAAGCAATTCAATTTAGCAATTATCCAACTGAGAGCCCAATAGCTAATAAAATTGTTCCCATATTGCATTTGTTTATCTTTCAAATGTTCAAATTAATTTAATTCGACAATGCTTCCTTTGGAAAAAAAAAGCTAGACCGAGGAAAAGATTAAGTATTATGGATAAGTACCAGGTGAATGTTACAGTACTTAGGTTGAATCCAGTATCACAGCATCGTAGCTATAATATTAAAAGACCGTTATTTTAGCCCTGCTGTAAGGCTAGTAAACATATGCTTTCTTTAATCATTTCAGGCACTTTACATGTTCCTGGCCCTGGCCATCGTTTGTGATGACTTCTTTGTGACGTCACTCGAGAAGATCTGTGAGGTGGGAATGTCACAGAGGATCCAAGTTGAGCATGACCGGATCGCTGAGTCACATGTCTACTTAACGGTCTCTTTCCCTCTCTGTATTCTCGTACCCACAGAAACTCCACATGAGTGAGGATGTGGCTGGGGCCACCTTCATGGCAGCAGGAAGCTCAGCCCCAGAACTTTTCGCTTCTGTCATAGGTGGGGAGAACCTGACTGTTTTTAGTCGGTCGTATATACAGTCGTTCCTCGAATTATTCAAAAAGCATCCGAGAGTCAAATAAGTGCAGTACTTTCACAGATGGCTAGTGCATTCACCTTGAGTCGGGATGCTTCATATCTTTCTCACACATGCACAGCAGGCAGTCCCGATGTAGAGCTCTGACTGTGATCATCAACACCTTCTGCCGTCCATCAGGTGTCTTTATTACCCATGGAGACGTGGGAGTTGGCACCATCGTTGGCTCTGCCGTCTTCAACATCCTCTGCATTATTGGCGTTTGTGGGATCTTTGCTGGCCAGGTCTGTGGGTCTCCTGTAGTACAGCTACTCTTGCCTCCAATACTCCAACCGGTTTTGATGTATGGTGTAGAGACAGCCCTGGAAAAAATTAAGAAACCACAATGAAATTTTCAGTTTCACTCTTTTTTTCAATTTGGAATCACAATATGGGTATGCACCTGTGCAAAATAGCTCCAGCCTGGCTCTTCCCTGCTTCTCATTAATGAGGGGCTTCTTCCATGCTTTATGGGTCTTCAGTCCTGCTTCTAGGAGCCTGTTATGAACTGTCTTAGCAGTGCACATCACACCTGCACTTAATGTTTCCCATTATTTTTGAAGGTCATCCGATTTATAAGACACTGTCAGATAAGTTGACGGTCCTCTCTGGCATTAGAAAGTTGCTTCTGCCCTCTGCATGGCTGGTTTTTGGTTATTGCCGGTGTCTCCTGTTTCGCCTTGTTCTTGTGTACTGCTGTCTTAGACACTTTGAGCCTAAAAGCTGCCTGCCTCGCAGTGTAGCCTTCTGCCAGCAGAACCAGGATTAAACCAGGAATAAAAAATTTAGATTTTAAAAAAATATAGCGTGGTCTCTTAATTTTTTTCAGAACTGTATGTGTACAATACTAAGCACAAGACTCTCTGGTACTCTCTCAACCCCCAGGTGGTGTATCTCACCCGCTATGCAGTATTCCGTGACTCTATCTACTACACCCTGTCCGTGGTGGCTCTGATTGTGGTGAGTCATGCTTCTCAGGTCGTGCTAAGACTTTGCCAGTGTCACCACTCCAACCTTTGCCCCTGTAGTTCCAAAACTGCTCGCGCTGATGCGTGATGTCTTAGCACTTACATTTCCACTCTTTCTCCAATAACGCACTCATCAGAACACATGGCTAAGTCATTAACTTCGAGAACAAAATGACAGTGTACCCTGCTCCTCTCTTCCAGTTCATCTACGACGAAAAGATTGTGTGGTAAGCGTCTCTCTCTTCTAAAACTAGCATGTCCTGGGCGATCTGAGTATGTGGAGAGTTCACTTGCCATCCTTCTGCCTTAGGTGGGAGAGCCTGGTGCTGGTGGTGTTGTACGTGGGCTACATTATGATCATGAAGTGAGTCATTCAGCTGGGGAGCCTGGCTCCGCCTTCACATTCTGAGAGTCATGTGACTTCAGAGGGAAAGTTCAACACTGCAGTGTACCACATAATGGGGTAGTAATGGGGTACAGTGGCATTAGCGGTAAATACAACGGGTGCAGCCCATGAGAAGAAGCTGGAACGGTGTGATTCTTCATGCTGGCGTGTTTGTATATGTATTACAGTTACAATCTGTTTATAATTAATCTGTGTGTCATTAATTTGCACAGAATTCTCCACTCTCGGTCGCTTCCATGAGTGCTTTTCTTGGCAGTTTTTCAGAACAAATTGATGGCTCTAAATTTTTTTTGCAAGAAGATGTTTCTCATTTATTTTGAGAAAAAAAGTTTTTCCACCTCAAAGTGGGGAAATGCAAGGAAATCACCATTCAGACATAATAAAATATTTTAAAGACATCTCTAAATGATTTTTCGATTTGTATAAATATTTCTTTTATCCTAAAAGGTCCTTTTGAATAATATAACTAGAAAGTATTTTTAAGATATCTTGTATGTCTTGTTTGGGGTATTTAAACGTCTCCCCAAACTCTTAAGCTTTATACATGAATATTTATTATAATCTTTATGGGCAGTGTGCATCTTATTGGGTTAGCGTTCTGTGTATGGAAGGTTGTGGGTTTAGATCCCGTGGTTGGCAGAGTACTCATAACACAGTTGGACCCTTGAGCAAAGTCCTTAATACCAGCAGGTGTTGGATGCTGGCTGATCTGTTGTGATGTTTTCTCTCACCTGTGTATGCATCTGTATACATCTCTTATGGAGAGTAAGATGGGATATGTGAAAACCCAATTTTACCCAATTTTCCATTGAGGTTGAATAAAGTACAATTATCCCATTATTTTGGAAGGCATTTGGTACTTTGAATGCTTAAAAATATCTGAAAATCACATCCTTTTAAATTTACAGCAAATAATTTGCTGGTGGTTCAAAGCAGTGGTTCTCAACCGGGTCGCATCTCAAACCATTTTCATTGCATTATGGATTGTGTGGTTAAAAAATTTATTTAGAAACTTTTGTAATGTCAGACTGTTGTGATTGCGAATGATGTGCAATGTTGTCCCAGAAATATTTTTTTGTTTGGAGGGCCACTCCCCCCATTTTTGGTGAAATAAACAAATACAACAAAATAAACAAACAAATAAATGCAAAAAACTTAGGGCCATGACTTAATGACTGAGGAATAATTTGGGTCCTAAAGCTAAACCAGTTGAGAATCATTGGTTTATAGTAATGCTACGAGTATTTGGTTCAGCTCTGAATATTTGTTATATGGTTCACAAATGACTTGCAGCCTGATCTCGGAATCATTCGCAGGTATCTGTAAATGATTCCCTGCTCCCTCAGACTGTTTTGCATGCCACACACACTCGCATACATGAAAGGCACCTA
>JAAGVU020000025.1:10879546-10890895 GCA_011763525.2 Mormyrus iriodes
ACGTTAGTATGGACGTTAGTATGGACATTAGTATGGACGTTAGTATGGACATTAGTATGGACGTTAGTATGGACGTTTGCACCAATGTTAGAATGTTTCGTATCGCCCATTTAAAAACACCCACCAGGAAGGTTTGTCAATTCCAGAGGGAATCAGGGATAATACGCATAACCTGACGCCTTCAGTTATATAGAGTCTAACATTGTTTCCCTTCCTCCGTGCCACTTTTGGGCGTTTGCTTTCTGGGTAATGACAGAGGATTGTCCAGGCCTCGAATGGCGTTGACGCCGCTGTCGTTGATGGAAAACCTGATGTTGAGAATGGCACTGTGGTGGAGGACAAGCAGCCCGAGGAAACTGAGAATGAGGTGTCCTCCCCGTTCATCTGGCCAGGTGGGTGTCCTTCATGGGAATCAGATTAGCGAGTTTAGCAAAGAGGGAGTGTAATTAGATCTTGTTTGAGTCAGTGGCTATAAACTCAGTGAAGTTACATCCCAACTCCATTTCCAATGGCCATTTTTAAAATTTCATCAAAGTTAATGGACAGAAACAATATATTGACCACCGGGAGCTACTAACAGAATATGGTATATAAAACCCTCATGAGTTGCTCAAAGTTTCTCAGTTTATATGAGAACAAAAGTTTATTCTCTTTTGAAGAAACTCACAATTTAAATTGACTGAATTCAGTCTGAATGGGTTGCAATACCTTTACAAATGGAAAATATATTTTTGAAATTATGAAATACTATATTGACCCAACGAACGTTATGCTACTCCAAGTAAAACTCTAGTTTTTATTGTTATCATGGGGAAAAAAATGGAAAATTGATTTCTTTGCTGGTGTATGGTAATGACTAGCACTGGCTTTCTATTTATTTTAGGGTTGTCCTTTAACATAAACATGATTAATTGCACATTTAATATATTTTAAAACAGTCATAAAACTAGCTCAGAGCTTAAAGTATAAAAATAAAGCTGCATAATACAGAGGCTTGATCATTCAAGTAACATTTTCAACATTGTTAATGACATGACTGTCATTGACGGCCCATTTAACTATAATGTAAGCCAGCTGTAGTCACTTTGCTAATGGATATCCTTCAACTGCATTCCTCCAGTGTGGATTATCTAGCATGGGCTATCTTCAGGCTAGCATCACTAGTGAAGATGTTCTTTACCCTCAAATGATATTTGAAGCTCACGGTCCTTCATTAATAAGGTAGTTCATCAGTGCAATACAGGCCTGGCGCCACAGGGGGGGTTAAGGGGGTGTTGCCCACTCAGATGGACTACCCCATCCCCTCAGTGACGATTAAGGCCTAATTTTAATTATTATTATTATTATTATTATTATTATTATTATTATTATTATTATTATTGTCATTGCTTATTATTATTATTGTTTATTATTATTATTTGTATTGATATATTTACATATTTGTTTATTTTTGTTTGTTTGTTTAAAATAATAAAACATAATTCAGCCCAGCATAATTAGCAAAAACTGAAGTTCTAGTCTACATTTTCAGATCCTCACACTTGATCCACTTGATCTATTGTCTGGGTGAGCGCGAGCTAACCAGCGTAGCGTAAACTTGTTGGGTTCCGTTGTGTGTGGTGGACTGACGACTCTCCCACGGTATTACAAGAAGGTAGCTAGCTGCTTTATGTCGGTAAATGTTATTGGCTCTGCAGAGAGTTGCTCTCATGCAATGGTATGTGAATGGTATGTTGATCTGTTAGTGTAAATGGTATAATGATGCCCTACATCAATTGTAAAGCTGTGTGCAGCGTGCGTAATTTTTTGAAGTCACTTTTCAGCTTCCGTCCCCTCTCTACATTTCGATTGCCCCCCCCATTTATTTTCTGTTGGCACTGCTTTGCTGTAGTATGCACCCAAGTATATGCATTTCATTTGGTTTTATTTATTTTGTGTAAAGGAGGGGCCATGAACAGGGTTAAGTGGCTCATCTCCTGGCCTTTGCTGGTGATTCTGTATTTCACTGTGCCGAACTGTGCCAAGCCACGCTGGGAGAAGTTCTTCATGTTTTCCTTCATCCTGTCAACTCTCTGGATTGCAGTCTTTTCCTACTTTATGGTGTGGATGGTGAGTATTCCTCAGAGTATATATGTGTGTGCATATCGAAATATGAGTGTCTGCACATGCATCTGATATGCATTTGTTTTCTGGTACCAGTTTGTGCTATTTCTCATGTTTGGAGAAACAGGCATTGAAATGTGTGCATTCACAGGTGACAATAATCGGTTACACTCTTGGAATTCCGGATGTCATCATGGGCATCACCTTTCTGGCTGCCGGGACCAGCGTTCCTGATTGTATCGCTAGCCTCATTGTTGCTCGACAAGGTGCCACTTCTGCTGTTATTTACTTTATGAAACTTTCTGCTCTGTGCGGAATATATCATTACTGTAGGTTTTATTGAGCCACATAGATTACCAGTAAAACAGAACTGTATTCTTTACGTTGAAGTTTTTCCATTTTTATGTTTACGTCTATTTCACCTTCTAACAAATGCTTTTGTCCAAATCAATTTGTAAGTGTTGTAGCACAAATACAGAATCATCTGGCTGTGATTCTACAGTGTTTCCCAATATGGTCCTTGGGGACCCCCAGCCGGTCCACGTTTTGGCTCCCTCCCAGACAGTCCATAATTTTTTCTACCAGGAGTTAGGAGGGAGCAAAAACGTGGACTATCTAGGGGTCCCCGAGGACCGGATTGGGAAAAAACTGCTGTAGTATATGTGGTCTGCCTAGCTGGGATAGGTCCTATATCGTATATATATATATATATATATATGTATTCAAATTTGCTAACCAGGCGAATAATTCTTGCAATCAGGAATCTTTTGTAGTTTGGTCCGGATGTGGATTGGAGTCTGCCAGTTGGTAAACACTATGTTAGACTGATAAAATGTTTATATGTGTTTAGTATAGAGGGCTGACTTGTACTACGTGAATTAACATTGCTAGAGCTGTATTTTCTGTTTGCAGCTGAGCAAGCCTGAATTTTGGTTGCATGGAGCTTGTGACCTTGTGGAACGTTGCAGTAAAGTATCTCTCTCTCTCTCGGCAGGCTTAGGGGACATGGCTGTGTCCAACACCATTGGCAGCAATGTTTTCGACATCCTGGTGGGACTGGGCATTCCATGGGCGATTCAGACTATAGCTGTCAGTTACGGCTCTGAGGTAATGAGCCCTTCCTCACCACCAGCACGGGGCGGACAAGCTTAAATGACCTGCCAGGTTTAGATGCGCACACAGGCAGTGATTCTGACTCGTGTGACTAGGCTAAGGTTCACAGTCGGGTAACCTTGTCAAAATGACAAATCGATTTGCTTCCCTGGTGTCTCATTTGGCCACGGTGGCTTCCTCAGCAAATATCTGCTTCGAAGCTGGCCAGTGCACGCCTGGACTCTCAGCTGTGTCATTTAATGATTCTTCTCTTGTCACTGACGTAGGTGCAGATAAACAGCCGGGGGTTGGTGTATTCAGTAGTGCTGCTGCTTGGCTCTGTAGCCCTCACTGTAAGTGAAGACCTTTGGGGACGCGCACCTCTTTTTTGTGATATGCATCATGGGCCACACAACCGGAGGGTGGGGGTAACTTTTTGAGCATCATTAAAAATACAGTGAAGTACAATCACATATTATTTAATGCAAACCAATAAACCTTTATTCATGAAAACCGGAATTATATCTGTTTATCTTCTGTTCTCCAAAAAGTTGATATTGTGTTTGGCTAGAAGAGAACCGCTTCAGTTCCCACACCTCTCCTCAGGGGCACCCCAGCCATTACATATATTTGTTAAATTTCACCAGCAGCACACTTAATTAACTTAATTCATGTCTTCAGTTTGAGGCAGTATTAGCAAAACATGGCATGCTAGTTTTCTAGTCAACAAATACATATGGCTCTGGAAAAAATTAAGAGACCACTCAATAATTTTTAAAAATCTAAAATTTTTAAATCCTGGTTTAACCCTGGTCCTGCTGGCATAAGGCTACAATGTGAGACAGGCGGCTTCTAGGGTAAATTTTTTTTAGACGGCAGTACACAAGAGTAAGGTGAAGCAGGAGACATCCGGCAATGGACAGAAGCAACTTTGTAATGCAAGAGAGAGGACCGTCAACTGATCCGGCAGTGCCTCATTAATCGGAGGATGACCTGAAATGACCTTCAAAAAGAATGGGAAATATTGAGTGGTGTGAAGTGCACCGCTAGGACAGTTCATATCAGGCTCCTAGAAGCAGGACTTAAGACCTGCAAGGAAGAAGCTCTTCATCGATGAGAAGCAGGGAAGAGCCAGGCTGGAGTTTGCAAAAAAATATATGTTATACACAGACGCATACCCGACCCAGACATGAGTAAAACTGAAAATTTTGTTGTGGTTTTTAAATTTTTAAGAGCTGTATATTATGGCATATCGGTTGGTTACTATAAATGTTGGGATGTTGGGTTTGAAATGGCTAAGCTGACATGCTTTGACAAATTAAATAACATATTTTTCCACGAACATGAAGATCATTTATGCATTTTCTTTGGCTGCCTAAGACATTTTTACGGCTCTGTATTTTAGTCTGTGCGAACAATGTGTAGCAGATCCTTGTAATATGTTCCAAGCGCCTTAATGGTGTTTTCTGCTTGCAGGTTTTGGGAATCCATGTGAACAAGTGGAAGTTGGATCTGAAGCTAGGGATCTATGTGCTGGTGATGTATGCCATCTTCCTCTGCTTCTCCATCATGATCGAGTACAACGTCTTCACGTTTGTCAACCTACCCATGTGTCAGGAATAACTGTCACCCATGTTGAATCTGTAATATAAACCCTATGGTTCCCTCGCCTTTTACTTCTCTTGCAAAACACACGATCTTTGGATTGGGCCGTCGAATTTTTCTTCTTTCGTTCCAAGACCTCAGCTTGATTTTAAGCAATTTCTGGATTTGTACTACCAGTCTCAAAGAACTCTCTAAGGAGACTCATGACCCAAGGGATCCTGCTGTTTTGATCCTGCTCTACTCCTTTAATTTCCTCTATCACCCTTCGTCAGGATGATTGTATTTCAGTCTGACAGCTCAGTCAGACTTGCGTCAGGAATGGAGGGTTTCAAAATACTTCTCCCGCAAATCATCATGTGCGTGTAAATTATTATTTTATTTTTTTTATTATTTTTAATTTGGTTTTTGGAAATGGTAAACAGAAGCTAACCAAACATGTCTGATAAACATGTTGCACTTTAGAAATAGGCTTATAGAAACGTATAAAACCAGATTTTCTAAGAAACTGCCTGGGAAATGTTCCAGATTTTTTTTCCCGTCGTGGTGCAATAAGGGGACAGTAGAGAGATTTTTGGGTTATTTCTTTCGGCATCGCCATAAGGAGAAGTGCTTTGGGGTATTTCTGTAATCTCTCGAGCAGTATGAACCAAACTGCACTAGCAATGGTGCGTAACAGAAAGATATCTTATCTCTTGTGTCTTCGTGTGCGTGTCTAGGAGAGGGTGTGAGGTTCCTCCTTGTGTCTATTTTGTGTGTGGGTATATGTGCGTATATATAATGTCAGTGTGCATGTGATATTCAAAGTTCTCTGCGCTCAGCTGCACAGGAAACCCTATAGGGTGGTCAGAAATGGAGAATGGGCGACCTTTTTATCTCCAGTGGAAGATGTCGGGTTTTGTGCACTGTTGTTCTGTAGCTCCATCCACTTTCTGTTACTGCATGGGGATCAGCTTGCCCTTTCGCCATCAAACTGAAACATCTCTGCTTCACCCTTGTCACTGGCATCAGCTCGGTGCCCCTGGCATGTGCTCAGAAACGGCACAGTTGGAGGGCATCATCGGAGAGAGTCCACCACGGACCGCTTGTCGTCCAGAGCCTCTCAGGGTTTCACGACGTGAGCGGAGCCTCCTCAGGCTTTTCACGACCGGGCGTTCCGCACGGATCCCTTCCACCGCAACTGCGCATCTTGTCCCAGCTTCCCTCATTCTTCCAGTCCTCTTGCTTGAAAGGAGGTGTTTGGTGGACAGGGCAGAGCAAATGAGCCTAGAGGTTCTGGAAAAATGTATGAACTGCTCCTGGTGTGGTGGGGGATGTTTTTTTTTTTTTTTACACGGTCTTTGAGAGCACAGGTGTCCCAGCCACAGTTGCGGTGGTCGTCAGCGAAGGGAAAGGCCAGACGGAGATGAGACTGCTGCTTCTTCCTGCATCGCAAACTGCATCTAAATACAGAGCTTGCCATGTTGACATGTTGCAGTCGTCACAATCGGAAACAGTGCTTCCTTCTGCCAGGTGGGGGCTGTACATTCCCGGGTAGATTCTTATTTCCCTGAGGTAGGGTTTGCTGAGGACTATTGGCTTTGGCCCTCAGTACCCCTTTCCATCCTGCGGGATTTGTGTCTCACAAACCGGCAGCTACGCATTTCTGTGCAATCATACAGGAGCCACTGCTAGATGCTGGCAGAGGTGGAGGGGGGGGGGGTGGATGGGGGGCTGAGTCATTGTGTCTATGTCCGTGGTGAAAATGTGGGTGTTGGTGTCCGTGTTAATAAGCACCCCTGTCTTATGTCTGTGTCAAAAGCCAGGTGTTGCAGTGCTAGTATATGCAATTTCAATAAGTACAGCCCTGTTGTTGGTTTCCAGGGAAACAGTGGTATATGCATTACGAGTAATTACCCTCGGGTCCTAGAGGTGATGGAAGCATCTCACTCACTCCAGCACACATGTGCACATGACTCCACACGCATACGCACACATACCACACACAACGCCCTCGATTCTGTTCACAGACCAGATGCCATTTCTCCTGTTTTGCACGCTAATGGGGTACTGAGGTGTCGTGCATATGAGTTAATGAGTTCACTGATTTCTTCAGGGAACAGATTATATTGTACCGCTCTAAAGAGTTTTGCGGCTATGAACTAGCCTTGTTCAAGAGAACATTTAGCAGGTGTTAAAGAGAGCTGCTAAAAAGCATTAAGGTTTATGGAGTAATAACGCTCTCAAAGCGGATTCAGAACAAGGGCATTACTTTCACAAAACTCAAGCTATTAACTGAGTGCAACTGTTCTGGCAATGTGACAGCCTTGAATTGTGTAACTTTTGTCCTTTTCTATAATCACAAAAACTGGAAAAATAGATTTTTTTATTGTTGTATACTTCCTTCTGTACACGAACACTGGGCCCCAAACTCCTAAGCAACCTACTAAGATATGTTCCAGAAGGTTCCGTCTGATGTCTGCGTTCCTGGGAGGTCACCACATTTGACCAACACTTCACCATTAAACTGGTGTTCATTCTCCTTCCTGTTCGATATCTCTTTGTAAATTTTACTGGATGTTTTTGGAAAAAAATTCCATTCAGTGGTTATAATTTGTTGGTTACTCTGTGAATGGGAGGAGTTGTTGTTTTAGTTTATAAATGGAAAAAAATTGCATGGTACTTACTTTTTTACTCTTCTTTGTGCTAAGTAGCACTGACCAGTGTGGCCATGTCCTTGTTGCTTGGAGTAATGGTGCTCTAGCATTTTATGATGGTCACGTGCACACTATACACATATTTTCATACCTCTTTATTAAGTCACTTTTCTAAAATATGAACACGTTTATGTAATTTATACAGGCATAAATCTACATCTGTCTGACACATTCCGTAGAAGGAAATACACACACACATTCACATACGCGCACACCTACAGAGACGAACATACAAGAGTGTGTTGAATGTGACCTAATTCACTGTGAATGCAAAAGTGATGTGGGCTCATTCATCAAATATAAATACATGATTATATAAATTATAGTTGCTCTGAAACCAACTGAAGACATCTGTGTTTAACTTATATGAATGTATTGTCTTGCTATCAATGGATGTATCCAACCAATGCATTTTACTGTAAAGCAATAAACAAAGACATATGGAAAAAATACTGCCCATTGTTTTAAGTATCTTCTTTATGTATAATAAAATATGGCATGTTCAGTGGAGCAAACAATATCAAACAATATCATTTCATTGTTTAGTGGAACTTTTTTTGCCAGTAGGTGGCGTAGTGGTTCACTGCAGCCATGCACCTCCACCTGTGAGGAGGTTGCACATCACCATGATGTTTGGGTTTCTTTCTGCAGTCCAGAAACGCATGATGCGATTTGGTCATTTCGATCGTTCAAGCTGTCTGTCGTGTGTACACTGTTGGACGTGGAATAGACTTTTTCAGATGTAGAATCCCTCAGCTAGCGAAAATAATGGTAACCTAGGCAATTTCTATAATGAATTATATTCTTAAGTTAGCAAAGGGTTAGAAACACTCATTAAATACTGTGACGGGCTTGTGGGTCATGGCGGTTTGAATGCAACAATTCACACAGAATTTCTGGAAGTTCCGTCTTTAACGAACTGACCAGCCCTGCCCTGTCACAGTACTGTTATTTTCAATATCACTTATACAGTATTCTGAAATGTAAGAATATCTGATAAAGCAAAGGTGAAGCAGTGTTTTCTCATTAAGTGCTTCACACGTCATTGTAATTTTCAACTGCTTTTCAGGGATTAAGGTCCCAGGCTTCCCTACAACCGTGGATGATGTTTGGATGATGGATAGACAGATTTCTGAGACTTTTCTGCCTATTTCAGCAGCTAACATCTCTGGAAGTTTTAGGGAAAAAAAGTTGTTTTTTTTCCTTCCATTAGCCTCCTAACTAAACTCAAAAACAGAGAAAAAGTGGTTTCCTTTACTGCAGAGTGAACGGGCAGCTCCCTCACTCCTGCATGTAAATACACTAAGTGTTGCAGTCACACTCTGATAAGAGAGGAAACATCTGCCGTTTCTAACTTACTGCTTCAAAGGCGAAGTCCGCCCCAGTGTTCTGATAATATGATTGGCTGAGCACTTTTTCATATTTGTTTCTTATAACTCCTCTGTGCCACGAGTTGCATGGACTTGGGTCTCAGGAAACACAGTCCAGCAAGGTGTAAGAATTAATTTTGCAATAGGGTTTTTTTTTAAGTATTTATTTTTATTAATAGAATTATTTTGGCTTGTTGCATGTTGGTTTTGTCTGCTAGGAACAGAGATCAAGCGGAGGAAGTGGGGAGAGTAATGAGACACAATGCTGCATTCTGAAGGTGGGTTGCGGGGACGGGGCGGTCCCCATTTGTTTTGTTTAACGTCAGATGTGTGGTGGGGATGTGGGGATTCAAGGCCCATATAAAACAATGTGTGAGAACTTTTTTCTTCATTGTCACAACACTTTAGTATCGAATGGCTAAATATACCTGAAAGTGCACATTATGGGCAGATTGGTGCCTGGCGTAATTTGAGTTTCTGTGGGCGGTGATGGCTGACTTCCGCTGATGGCCCGTCCGTAGCACCGCCGCAGCTGACATAGACCCCAGAGTGCCGCAGACAGAGCAGGTGCACACACTCATGTCCACTCGCTACAGCAGAAGCACGCACACACTCACTATCCGCGCTGCTCCTCCAGAGTGAAGGTGACCTTAGCGGAGTGGACACCGGGAGAGGGGGATACAAGCCGGGGGGGAGAGGGGGGGCAGAACCGAACAGTGGGTGCTGCCAGCGAAACTCCAGGATGATCACAACTGCTCTCACGCAGGATGCAGAACCATCTTCAAGGTATGGAAGTACTCTTTTCTCAATCCAAACTCTTTTTCCAAACTTTGTGTGTGGTCACCTAAAGGAAAATGGATATGGCCTTTTAAATTACATAGGACCTTATACAGTACAGTACAGAACAGAACAACAGAACAGATATTTAGTCTTGCGTTGTTTAAAATTCACCTTTCTTTTTACCAAATTACAATATACTAAATGTTTCTGCATTACTGATTCGTTGTTTCTGTTCTTTATCTAATATTTCTTCAGTAGAATGCTCAGCTGTAACCAATTTCCCTCAGGGGATCAATAAAGTATCTTTCTATTCTATTCTATTCTATTCTAGCACGTTTAGTGTAACTTTCAACAGTTACTGTACCTGTCTTAGTGTTTTTTTCCCCCTTGCTATTAATTTTTGAATAGCCTCATTTGTATGAAGTAGCAGTGCTTTCTGTTCAGTGTCTAACTCATGCTGCCTTTCCATGGGGTTTTTCCTAGTCGCCTTTCACCCACCATTTCCAGAACCTTCCCTGCATTGTCCCAAGGCTCCCCCATGCCCGGCATTCCTGCAGTGCCTGCATCTTTCTCAACTACCATCGCCGGCGTCTCTTCACCCCTGGTCCAAGGTGGTCTAAGCCCGTCCAGCTTCAGGCCTGCCTCACCACCAGCTCCCATGCCTGCGCTGGAGGACATCAGCATCTTAGACAAACTGATCAAGACGTGTCCTGTATGGCTACAGCTGGGCATCACAGAAAGTAGAGTCGCTTGCATCCTGCAGCAAGAGGCTCCGGGGGTATGTTGCCTCGTGCCTTGTGCACATATCTTCAGTCCCATAATAAAAATTTTGGTGATCAGTATCTACAAGCAATGGGTTTTGCTTTTGATCACAGATATTTTTAGTCAGAAGAGACATACATCAGAAGGCAATGATCCTGTCAGTACGTCTTTACGACCAGAAGGGCAGGCCACAAGTCCAGGACATACCCATCAAAGAAGAGAGGTTATGTACGTGTAAGGAGCCGCCATCTTCACGGCACCAGTGAACACACCTTCCCTCATGAGCTCAGTCAGATTAAAATGTACTGTGGTGTGGTTAAGGTAGGGACGGACATGATGTGACAGACTACATTTTGTGCCGGGCAGAAAATACTCTGCTTTTTTCCCCTCAAAATGGAGGTGCATACCTGTGGGCTGGGCTGGTGTCTTTTTGGCCTATTTATAGTATTTGTGGTGAAGGAACACACAGGAAATCCTTGTGTATCACTCCCCGCCTGTGTGTTTATGCATGTATTCATTCACTTGATTCACTGTCAGTACTATAGTAATAAGGCTTAGTTGCTCCCATTTCATAGCAAGATTATGACGAATCTATGAATTGTAAGCACATGCACAGGATTAGTTGAGTCATTTCAGCTACATCCCAGAACAACATATTCTTGTCTTCTTCTCCCATTTGTCACCTGTGCAGTAATGTATCTGGAAGGCTCCATCCTGGTCTTTGACAATATCTTCAAACTCATCGCCTTCTACTGTCTCAGCCGGTACGATGGTCCCTAACACGCTCGGAAAGCACGTTCACAAATATTGCCGCCAATGTCACCTTGAACTGTTTTTTCAATATGCATCAGCAACACTGCCCTCTTGTGTCTGAAAACAGCTATTTCCGGCTTCTGCTCCGTGTCACTGTGCAAGTGAGACAGCTCGTCAGTGACATGTGATTC
>JAAGVU020000025.1:10890995-10917250 GCA_011763525.2 Mormyrus iriodes
TGTCTGAAAACAGCTATTTCCGGCTTCTGCTCCGTGTCACTGTGCAAGTGAGACAGCTCGTCAGTGACATGTGATTCCTATGGGTGCGGGGTGGGGGAGTATGGCAAGCTGTGTTTCTGGAATGGCTGGGCAGAGACCATCTGATTCCAAATACAGCCTCGTTTGACCAAACCGAGCCCCTATTCAAAGCCCAGTTCTGGATGACACTCAGAACAGAGATGTAATACCCAAGTCTCTGTTCCCCAGCCCAAACCTTGGCTCGCTCTCTTCCATGAGATTATATACTTTCCTACTATGAGTATAATACCCTTCTATGAGTATACCGTGCTACTGTGAATATTTACTTTTTAATCCATTTTACTTCCCATGTTTTTGATGAAATGCTGAATAAAACAAGCTATTTTGGGGGAGAAAGTATATGCCTTGTTTCTTTCATAACACCTTATGGATTGATTCAGTGCTGCGATTTATCGGCTTTTTGTGGCTCTATGCATGCACTTCTGTAAAACTTGCTTCATGCCATGTCGTTACGTTACCTGCTCTCTCCTTTTCCTCTGTTTCAGCGATATCCTTCCATTCAGACTGAGACTGCCAAATGTCATCGTCCAGGCAACAAAATATGAACACATGGAGATTATATCAAGCCTTGGTTCAGGTAATGGTGTGGGGGCATTTGTGGCTATGATAGCTTGTAAAGAATTGCATCTTGTATTTCGTAAAGAAGGCAGAATTATATCACTTTACTCTGGTCAGCCAAAGAAAAGAGACTGTGCTGATGGTTAAATATAGTTATATATGTTAGCTTCTGTAGATTCAAAAACACCAATAGGGGAATGAATACTCTCAACTGAGGGTAACAGAAGGATTACAGACAAATTATAATAACTTCCTCTATCTTGCTGGTGGGTAGGGCATCTTATGATGTAAATGCATTTGAAGGCATAGGTTGTGTAAATCTCTTAGCAGTTGGTTTTGTGCAACTTCATTATATTTGACAGGGGCAATATTCAGTTTCCTTCCTTCATACTTCACACAAATTCTTTTCAATTTCAATATGAATTATATATTATTTTGGGCTATGGGTTCAGCGTGTTGCCAATCAGTCAAATAAATCTTTTAATTACATCAAATGTGAAACTAATTCTACAGTCGAAAATGTAATAGAGGGAGGAAAGTCAGAGGCCTGAAGAAGAGGAACAGTTTGACCACAGGTCTCTCTTCTCTGCAGATTTCTGGGGCTCTTCCTTGAACAGGCGCTGTGGGCACGCTGCAGGGGGAGGGCACTGTGACGAGAGAGACGGACCGGACACGCTAAGCTCATCCCACAACTACAGCAGTTGCGATTCTTGCGAAGTCGAGCCATATGCTGGAAGCGACAGCCTGTGGTACGTGAACCCCGTCCGACTGGAGGAGTTCTACGGCGGCCTGCTCGCAGATGCTTCCATTGCTAGGAGCCAGAGCCTGACCTTGCCGGCTTCGCTGGACCAGAGCAGGCTCTGGAGGACGGCACCGCTTCCTCCGCGCCCTTCCTCCAGGTCCTCCACCCGGCTGATTACAGCAAATGAGGAAGAGAACCGTGGCGGCCAAAGAGTGACAGCGCTGGCCAGCAACTCAGAGACAGCCGTTGCGGTGGCAGCGGTATCATCTTTGCGTTCAGTGCCAAACAGACACAAGGGCTCTGAGCCGTCCGGCCTCCAATTCTCTGAACTGCGCTCAGAGAGTCCATCTGAACACAGGAAGGGTGGTGTGACTTCAAACAAAGGGCTCGACACGGCATCTGTCACCTCCTTGCTTTGTATCAGCAGTGTGGACGTAGCCAAGGAGCCCTATCTGGAAGAGGTTTGGCCGTTGGTACAGGAACCTGCTAGTCCAGCCATGACTGACAGCAATAAAGGTGTTACTGTTACCCAGGACAAAAGAAAGAAGGATGTCCCTGTCCCTCCACCAAGGAAGAACAGAAACTCCCGAGTTCCATTCTGCTCCACAAAGTCCACAAAGGTGGAAAACCTGCAAGGACTTCAAAGGAACCCAGAGCCAATAGCCCAGAAATCTCCTTCCCAGGTGCTACAGCCGCCTACCTCTGTGATGCCCTCAAAAAGCTTGGACATGGCAGCTTGTACTCTCAAGAGTGGGGCTTCGCGTCTCGAGCGTGACTCCCACTCAGCCAGTAGCACAGAGGAGGAAGCTGACGTGGCCATCAGCACAGCAAAACTCAATAAGCAGAATCCTACGCTCATCATCGATAGGGCCAAGAAACGGCTGTCGCGGGTCAACCTGTCTCAAATGTTGACGGGCCTCATAAGTGCTGAGAAGAAACTCCAGCACCGGATTGTGAACCTTGCGCAAGACAGAGATTCATACTTCGGGAACCTTGTTCTGGACTACCGGGCATTCACACTGGAAGCTATGCAGAAGCGGACGTCCAGCACAGAGATGCTGCAGGAGATCCGGCAGATGCTAACCCAGCTGAAGGGATACCTCATACAAAGTACTGAGCTTCAGGCAATCCTGGAGCCCTCAGTATACCCCGAGGAGAAATTAGGTAATTTAACATTCAACAAATACACAGAGAGTGCTAGAATATTCAAAAATAGCACACTGTGCTATTTTTAAGTTAAATGTAAAATTTTAAAAGCATTCAAAAAATCTTTACAGCACAATGCAATTTAAAATTTTCTGCAACAGGCTTGTTTTAGGAAGTAATAAGCACTGGTAGCTGTGATGTGTTTGTTCCTCCCATCTCACTTCTTTCTGACACGTAGCAACTTTCTAAGATCACCAGAACACATAAAAATATTGAGGAACATATCCCTGAATGACAAAGTTTGTGTTCCACACTGTATTTGGACAGACAGTTTATCTAATGCACTTAAAAAAAACTCCATCCAGTTCTGTACAAACCGGGGGCTCTCTGATCATGTTCTAATATAATTATTAATAGTAATTACCTGTGTAACCTTTGCCCCCAACACCCCAATATTTTTGTTGGCTCAAGTCAACCCTGTGCATTAGAGGGTTAAGTGATGTGTAGTCAACTGTAGATTTACTGGAGCAGATTGGGTTTAACATTCTGGTTCATGCTTCAAACAATCTCTTGCTTTCTAGAACTTTAAATTTTCAACACTTTGTTCTTAAGTCCGTTTTCTCAGGCCCAGTTGGCTAACAAGTGTCCTGTCACAAACCTTCAGAGTCCATCATAGAGACCACACTGTTCAAGTGTGTTCTGAAGCCCCTGCGTGATGCGATCTATGCAAGGCTGTGGGACCTCCATACGAGGGATAACTCACTGATGAAGATGCGTGAAAACCAGCGGGTGGTGCTCAACACTACCACCACCGACCTGGGGGTTACCACCAGTGTGCCAGAGGCAGCCGACCTGGAGAAGATTAAATTTAAGCTGGACATGCTACACAAAGAGTACTCCCCTGAAAAGAAAATCTCCATCCTGTTAAAGGCCTGCAAGGTTATTTACGAGTCCATGTCAGTCAGCTGTCCTGGTGAGTACATCTACTCAGTGCTGTAAGAAGATCCTGTTGGTGTTAAGGTGGCTTACTGGGTCCAGTTATGTGCAACTGGAGTAGATCCTTCTCATTTGTGCTGTTTTCTCCAGCTCTCCACTTTTCCCCCACAGTCTAAAGCCATGAAGTTCAATTAAATTGGTGGTTCAAAACTGTTTATGTAAATGCAGATGTGTGCAGTGCACAAGATTTTACATCTCTTACCTACAAGAATGGCCTATGGACAGAATGGCCTTAATCCCAACACCAACACCCAATTAATGGACGGATTAAACAAATTATGTGCGAAATGTATCCAAACATCAAACTGGTGGTAAAACAGCTCACCATGTCAAAAATACAATACGCTAAAAATAAGCTAGCACATTACTAAACTACACTTTATACATATATTTAAATTTATATAGCTGGCTCATTTTAGACAACCGAGTGGACACATGGGAAGTAATCAGTCGAAGAGCAATAATAGACGTGCTAAAAAACAATGATTAAGGCCATACCTTAATGTGCACTGTGATATCTTAGCCAGTTTTTTTTGGGCCAAATAGTTGGGCAGAGACCTTTTGATTCCAAATAGTTAAAGTCATTTGTTAAATGGCTTGTTCATACTCCTCTGTCATGCACTATTAGTCCTTCCATCCATTTTCTGTATCTGCTTCTCCCATTTGGGGTCATGAGCCTATCCCAGAGGCTATGGGTGCGAGGCAGGGAATGACCCAGGATGGGGTGCCAACCCAGTGCAGGGCACACACACACACACACCTACCTACAGGCAATTTGGCAACTCCAATTATCTTCAGCATGTTTTTTGGACCGTGGGGGGTAAACCAGAGTACCCAGAGGAAACCCCACAACGACACGGGGAGAACATGCAAACTCCAGACACATGGAACCTGGGTAGAGACGTGAACCCTGGTCCCAGAGGTGTGAGGCAACAGTGCTAACCACTGCCCCCCCTTCCCCTGTCCCAGAGGTATGAGGCAACAGTGCTAACCACTGCCCCCCCACTATTAGTCTAATAAAGGAATTTGTTTTAGCTTGAAAGTTTGGTCCGTACCTCTTTGTGTAGCTTCAGCGTTTGCATGTTCTTGCTGTTTCCATTGGCGTCCTCTGAATCTATGTAGCTTAGGTAGATTGGTGTCAGTTTATAGTGTCTATATGTCCGCCCTGACATCCTATTCAGGGTGTCTACTGACCACGTTTGACATCTATTTGACCAATGAAGAGATGTGTTATGAAATCATCTATTTACTTAATATTTATGTTTGTACTACTTAACTTTTGTATTCAAGATGGTAATTTGTATGGATTACATTATATCACTAATTTTGACAACTTAACATTGATAGCTAGATAGCTAACATTATTAATTGTGAATGCAAAATAAAATTAGTTAGTAGTTCTTAACACTGACATATTTCTTTCACTGGCAACTATCTATGTAAGTTCATTTAAAGCATTAAACTGTTCACTGACAGCTGTGTACAGATGGGTTTCTATTTGTGGGACTAAGGAAGTCTTATTACATTGTTTTGGTTTATTTTGTTAAGAATGCATTTTTTTCAAGCTCTTGAAATTATGGAGATACATGTTTTTCATCAGACAGTGACGTCTTGTGTATCTCTCAATATCAAATAGCAAATCTCTGTCCTGGTATGTGTGCAGTTTTATGTATCAAAAATATACAACCAAAGAAGTAAAAGTTAGCTGTGCCGTTGCGGCTTTGCAGTTATATATTTTTGAGTGTGTTTCTGTATGCTTTGGTCTCGATAGGTTTTGGTATGACTGCTATGGTTTTACGGAATGTTTTTCTTTTTTGTGTGTCTTTGTATTTGTGTTAGTTTGTGTGCGTCATTTTTGACCAATGGTGTTTCTGCTACTCTGACTTATGGTTGGGAAAGTGCACATTATGAGTGTGTAGGTGGATCTGTAAGTGTGTCGTTTGTTTGTTTTGTTTAGTTAAGTATTATTTTTATGGTTGCTGGATTCCTGTGATGTGATACTTTTTTTTTTTTCATGTATGTGCAAGCATGTCTGTGTGTGTACATACATGCCTGCACGTGGGTGTGTTTCTATCTGCAGCCTTAACTCTATGCCTTTCTGCAGGACGGACGCTGGGGGCCGATGACTTCCTCCCAGTCTTAATGTACGTAGTGGCTCATAGTAACATTGCAGCTCTGATGCTGGACGTGGAATACATGATGGAACTCATGGACCCAGCCATGCAGCTCGGAGAAGGTGAGGTCGTTTGCTGCCAGGCATGCCTCACAGATTGTGCTTTTCATTACAGGAAATCACACCCTCTGGCCCCGCCCCCTAGACGCACAAAGACATCACAGTAGTAGGGTTTGTGGTGCATTCAAGCAATACTACACATCTTCATTTCAAAATCATAACCTACTATAAATATATATATATCCCGTAGGCTCCTACTACTTGACAACAACCTATGGGGCACTTGAGCATATAAAGAACTATGACATTATGCCAATGACCCGGCAGCTTAGTTTGGAAGTGCAGGACTCCATCCATCGCTGGGAAAGGCATCGCACCCTAAGCAAGAAAAGTCTGTCTGGCCCTCCTGTACAGGTAGGTAGGCACAACAAAACATAAAGTCTCAAGACTCCAAGGTAGGGCTGCGGGCAATGTTACCCTCACTACTGTTTTTCCCAATAGGACTTCATGAAGGTATCCTTGCTGGAGGCTGGTGCCAACACCAAGACTCTGGGGGTCCGAGCCAGCACTACCATACAGGACCTCTGCAGACAGTGTGCTGAGACATTTGAGGTTGTCAAGCCTGAAACCTACAGGTTATATATTTCGGTGGATGGAAAGTATCAAGCCCTGACCCCTCAGGAACTACCTTTGTCAGTCAAGTCCAGCTTGCACCACAGTGAGCATCGTGCAAAGTATCATTTCGTATACCGGCCATTAGTCTGTGAGTCTGACTGTGTCCCCTTTTTCATATCGCCAAGTGGCGTCTGAATTGGGGGTTTTTTGTCGAGTGCAGAGATTCTACCTCTGTCTTCGGGGCAGACTGACATAAACAGAGCAGAAAATATCTCTGTAAAGTTATGCTAAGTGAATATATGTGGAATTCACACTATTTTCTAACACACCAGTGAAATTCTGGTTAAAGTCCTGTATCGGGGCTGGACTGGACATCTGGTATACTGGGAATTTTCCGGTGGGCCGATGGGGTTGTGGGCCTAAATGTACAGGTCCGATTTTTAATCCCAGTTTGGTCCTGTCCTGTATACATGGAGGGGAGGCACAAATCAGTGAGGCTGATATGACCTCGTAGCGCCCCCAAAGCGTGGCACCGGTGCTGGTCGTAGCCCATGTGGCACCCTAGGCAAAATCCCCGCCTCCTCCAAAAATGAACACTTCACTGCCCAATTTCACTTTGCCTCTGACTCCAGGGAGGATGTCAGCGGTGAAGGCTGCTGGGGGTGGTCGACACTCTGCTAAGTGGGTGCCCACTCAAAAAATGCCGCCCATCTTGGCCTTGCCAGGATCCACCCATGCATGGAACTAATGAGATATCCTAACAAAGAGATGCCTCACATTTATTCAGCAATATCTCATGTTTAAAAAGCCCCTTCCTTCCTTTTTCTTTCTTTCGATTCTCTTATTTCTCCACAGTCTTGTTCCTCTTGCTTTCCTGCTTATTCTCATGCTGAAAATCTCTTCCAATTCTTAAATTAGCATAAAATTAAATTTTGTTTTAATTCTGAAATTAGCATATAATGTAACACATCAGACACGTGCCTTTCAAGGTATAACATAAACTATGATACAAAATGTGACCAAATATGATTTTTCATCAGTCCCAGAGAGTGTTCTTTTACAGATGTATATATTATGTATACATTCGCAACTGGCTGACAGCTGTAACACCACAGGGAGTGACTTTCTGTGCATATAATTACAGCTTATAAGTGGTAAACTGGGATACCATATAGACCTTGAGCAAAATACCCAGCCACCAATGGCCTATATGCATTGAAAAAATAATAATTTTTTTACAATATGTTCATGACAGATTTTATACAAATATTCAATTAAAATTACTTTTCTATTTATAATATATATGCATAGCTTGAATATATTTCTAAAATCTATAGCTTGTAAATTTGCACCCCAAGAGTTGGCATGTAGGGATATCGATTACATGTACATTGATGAATACTTTACATCAAGTTGCAGTGAGCTGCTATTAAATTAATGAATAGCATAATATTCCCAAACAAATATTTGTTTCCCTGCCGAACATACTGAATATAAGCAACCCCACAAGCCATTGCAGTTCTGGGTTGCTTAGCTTCCTACCTTCACCCCATCTGCACCTTTATTTCCCAGTTTTGATGTCCTAATGAGAGACCCCTGGCCACATTCCAGCAGCCTGCTGCAACTCTTTTAATGCATTCCAAGCCAGGACATTCATGAGAGTCATACAGTTGAGTAGCAGTGCCCCCTAGTGCCTCGGTGGACATTTATTTTTAATCAGAAGAAAAGTATTTTGCTGTAATATTTTAGTAGAAATTCACCTGTGCAAAATCATAATACGGCACCAACAGATGCAAAACCACAAAGTAAATGTCACCTTCTATATGTACTTCTATATGTATCTTCCAAATAATGAAATAAGACAGATCTCTTCTGAATGCAGATGGCTTCCCTCCTGAGAGAGCTGGTACGTCAATAAAAACAAAAGCAGCCCGTATTTCTTTGTGTGCGTACCACAGATAGTTACACGTGTTTGATTTTAGAACAAAGGAAAAAGGGGGTGTCTTGGACGCCGTGTCACAGCGTGCTCGTTTGCACACAAAGGATGAGATTCTGCATGATGCTTTCTTCTGTCACCTGAAACGATGCATTGTGCAGAGGAGGGTGATGGCAGGAAGGGACAAGGGATCTGGCTCGGGGAGGACCGAATGTGAGGAAAGATAGAAGAACAAGGGAGACAGGAAGAAGGTAGCAGCGGATAAGTGTGGTAGTCAGGGGCCTTTGCTAGGATCTTCGTTCTCAGAACTTCGTTATGTGAAAGTCTTCTCAAAGGTGGCAGAGAGCATTCTTATTGTAATGGTAATGGGACGTTATTTTACATACACGTTTTACATTTTAACAAAGGCTCTGTCAATGTCAGTATGATACATTAATACCTGAACATCCTTTTAATGCATTCATTTTCAAAATTATTGTTTTTTAATAAAATACTCTTTTATAAAAGTGCTATATGTGTATACTGTGAACACACCGTCCATGTGTTAGTTGCTGCTCCACCAAGACCATCATTTGTTTTCTTTATCAGTCTTGGATGTAGTGGTAATTGTAGTAGTGGGACAGTGTTCTAGGAACATCAAGGAAACTGGATACTTTTACTTTTAGCATTTCCATAACTTAATTGTAACATTTGATAAACGTTCCTAGAATGAAAAATTGTTAGTGGTGTTAAGACATCAGGGGCTTGATATGTAATGTGCCCCTGGGTCCACCCACTCTATTCCGACTCCTCTGAAGTTATCATGATTGCGGCACTATGAAGGATATGGGATACGCAGCACTGGGCTAGGACTGTTGTGATGTATGGAATTCTCAATCTGAGTGTATGGTTGGTAGAACATCTCAAAGTCAAAAGTCAAAAAGTCTTTATGGTCAATTCTGCCATATGCACAGGACACATGGAGGATTGCAGTTTAGTTATTCTCAGACTCCACTGTAATGTGTCTGCATTAAATAAAACATTTGGGGCTCATTCAGATTCATACAGGACCTCAGCCCTGAATGCACCAGGCTTGTGATGCATGAACCGGTTATGGGAGGTAGATGGAAAACAGAGAGGGGAAGTGGTTAAAGTTTAAGGGTGAATATGTGCGGCAGGTTTATTGCTGTGGGCCATTTGGAGTTTCCTGTAGCTGAGTAAATCCACTTCGGATCCAGTTGCAAGGCACAGTGGACCTTTGGGGTTACCTTTATTAATGTGGCTAGAGAACTTTAACTCAGTCTCCGTGAGCCTCACAGCTCAGGAAGTCACAATGAGTCAATGCAGAGGCTCTGGAGCTTCAGATTAACCGCGTGACCCCCCCCGCAACCTTTCAGAGAAAATGGACCCCCTTTCCAGAGCTGAACCACGCGGTAATGAGGGGAGACATCCCTTGTCTAATACCGCCACCCGATGTCAGCAGCCATTATTTTAAATTAGGTCATAATAAAATAGTATCCAAGACAGTTTGTCATGCATGTAAATGGCCCTCACTTTCCTGTTCGAGTGAGAGGGGTTTCAGAAGAGCTGTAGTGATTGTTAAAATTGCGTATGCCATTTTCTCCAGACAGAACAATGCCTCTGATAATGTTAACTCCACAGTTAATGCCTATTAGCTTGAAATTCACTGTTTGGAAGGCAAAAGAACAGGGCCACAAAGTATCACAATGTTTAAAAACATATAATTGTTTGAATCTCAGAAGAGGACTTAATGATTGCATTTTCAACATGGAGCATTGCTGTCGGTTCTGCATAAAAACAACAGAAAATAAATGTTTATTATTTTTTTACGAGTTTATATTTCTGAGTGTGAGTGCAAGTGTTTCTGTGTTTGAATGTGTGTCGGCGGGATTTTGTGTATGTGTGAAGATAGCAGCTGGAAAAAAGGTCTTTTTAGATTTAACGAGGCCATTGTGTTCTTACATCTCGGCATGCGCGTAGGCAGCCAAAGGAAACCGTATGCATGCAAATTGGGCTTCATCATCCCTATGCCCCACAATGGCGTGCACTAGCATGTTGGGGTCCTACCTGACCCAGGGCATTATGGTCCAAGGAAGAATGGGGGTGAGCTCATATGATCACATGGACGTGATGTTTGACTGATGAAAGACTTTTTCTGGCTCAAGAGAACGCACATGCATGTATTTTTAACTTGCAATTCTTCCTAGTTCCACCGAAGACATCATTAAGCACACTGACGTCCAAACGGGCCTGTCTTTCGAGCCGCGTCGCTATATTAAGAATTGTGACAAACAGGACAGTCATGGGCGGAGTTTTCCATGTCTTTGAAGCATGAAACATGTCTTTCTACCTCTCGCTCTTCATCATCCCATCCTCCATATCCCAGGACTGGGTGGGGGACGAGGGGGCTTGCAGTATATAAGTACCATTGAAAACTTGATCGACACTATAATTGGCATCCCCAGCACGACTCACCTGAACACTGGGTAGGAATCCAAGAAGCAAGACAAGAACTTGCTGAAGTTGAACGTGTGCTGAACACACTGCAAAGGCAAACGTGCTCAGCAGCTCAAACCCCAACACACTTTGGGTGAACAAGCACAGTACAGGCAGGCACTAAGGTAAGCAAGGACTCATGTTACAGATGTGTAAGATAAATCTATGATAAATGTCAAACCTCAGGCTGAAAATTTCGGTATAAAATGTATCGTAAGACTATGATATTTATCTCTAAATGACCGTATGTTCATGTAATTTTACATTTAATGGCATTCAGGTTGCTATTAAACTTTATATGTTTAGAAACGCTTTTGACACAAATGTCATACAGTAACAAAACTTTATAATGATGCTGTCAAGTTACTAAACGATAACTTTAGAAGCAGAAAAGATCTATAAACAAAAAATGAAATGAGATACATGCTTTGTAGTCAGCCAGCAGAAAGTTGCATTTCTTTTACCAAAGTGCGTATTGATTTTCCCTCTAATATCCGCGTTGGGTTGATAAAATGCTTCCCACAGAGACATCAGTATGAAACCAAATGTACAGATATTTTTATAGCAAGTTTAACTGTAAACCGAAGGTCATTCATGAAGTATTGCAAGTAATGTGTGTTCTTCTTTCACCAATAATTGGAAGGATGTAAAAATTGTACTGCAATGAAGGTGGCGAAAAATGGTTAACAGAACTTAAATTATAGCATTCAGAATTGTCTAATTATATCCTAATTTCAATTTTCAAGGACATATTGTCAACTGCAGAAAAAAATGTATGTTTCGTTTCTGTTTTTCTTTGAAATTCCACTACAGAAAATACAAGAACTTGAACCAGAACTGCAAGTTATTACCCCAGATCAAAGAAAGCTCTACAGAGAATTTTTTTTGTTTTAACAAAATGTCCTTTTTTCCAGACTGTAAGACTGTAACACGGTATTCAAATGCTATACCATCATGGTGTTTCTGATCCTTTATCCATCTGACTGTACAGAATGTCCGTAGATTCCAAAGCTGAAAACGAAAAACTTATTTAAAAAAAAAGAAAGAAATAATAATAATAATAATGATAATAATAATAATAATAATAATAATAAATCACCTATTTTATTATAAACTATAATGCACTATTCTTGAATTTTAATACAGTACATGCACAGGCATTTTCAAATACATTTTAATGGCTATGCTTTATCTTATTTTATTATTATAGATTTATCCAAAACTTTTATCCAAAGCGACTTACAGTAGAGGAAAGGGTCACAATTTATGTGTGCCATTCTTTTATTAACAAGATATGTCTAACCCATCAGAGGCTATGAGAGCCTATACTAATATTTTTGTTTACAAGGGTCACACTTTCAATATAATATTTCAATATCAACTTCTCATAATCAGTTGAACCTTTAAATATGACATCTTTCAGTAACTTCTTTCAAAAATAGAATACAATGTATTAGCTTCATGATACTTTTCAACCTACAAATATTCACTTTCTTTGAATAATTTTGATGATATGTTAATTACAAGTCAATCAGACTAGAAAGTATTCATTAATTGCTTGGGAGCTGAGCGTTGTGTGGTGAATTGTGACTTGTTTTGTAATTAATGGTTACCATAATCTCTGGGTCTTTCCCCGGGGCAGATGGCTGGTTCGGTTCTCCCTCCCTGTTTCTCAGTCCTGCTGCTAGCCCTCCTCTGCATGACTCTGGCATCCTCTGGGTTTCCTCTGAGGTAGGATGCATATCCCAGTGAAACAGACTTGGGTTGGTTGTGGGTCTGTGAGAGAATGACGGTGGGTTTCTCATAATGCTACTCTGTTAATTGCATGTGGAGGATTTAAAAATATGTTGATGTTAGGCAATTAACATAGCTTCATGGTTATAAAAAAATCCAAATGTATGCATCTGTGTCCTTCTTAACAGTCCTTTATATTGACCATACAAATGATTCCACGTGAAGTTTTTTTTTGCCCCATTGATGAAAAAATTTGCATCTCTTGCAGCTCCAGATACTCTCCTCCAATTGGGCAAGAGGATTCCAAAATGGCACAGTGGGAGGTTCTATACCCCTCCATCTCACTCCTCGATTGGAGCTTACAGATGATGGCAGGTCCCGAGTTTGCCGAATCGAAAACTAAATCTGGACTCATAGCTAATAAGCCCTGGCTTCCAATGGGTCAGTCACACGTGGAGGACATCAGAAAAAGCTGGTCATCTGATTGGTCATCCCAGGCAGGTCATGAAAGGAAGAGGAACATTGTAGTAGCAGATGATGCAGCTTTTCGGGAGAAGAGCAAACTCCTGACAGCCATGGAGAGGCAGAAGTGGCTCAACTCCTACATGCAGAAACTGCTGGTGGTCAACTCCCAGTGAGGTCTTTGCTGGTGTACTTAGAAAATTAAAGGATAAGTGACTGAAGACTCAACTGTGTGTGAAGTATGCTTTATCAATTAATAAAATTTAAGTGCATAGTAGCACTGAGTGGTTAATAATACAATGAAACAAAATCAATAAATTGTTTGTTCATTATAAATCCAAGAAGCGCACATGTAATAACAAGTTACAGCTTAGCATTGCATAGCAGATCTAAATACAGGTACCATATATATATATAATTTTTTTTTTCTTTGACAGCTTTCTTTTGACCTGGAGGCCACTTTTTCCTCAACGCCTACACAGACGTTGGATATAATTAGTTTTTCGCAAGCTTCTGCTCAAAAAATGTGTTGCGAGAGAAATTATCATGTTAGGAAAGTACCTACCCTGGCGTCAGACAGTGGTGTAGGAACCGGGGGGATGTATATAGACCTTTATATTTCATTTATTAAGTTGTGTCCTTCAAATATCAAACTCTCTCCTATGTCGTTGGTGTCACATATTTTCTAAATGCATCCCTATACCTGTGGACTCCAAGATTGTCATGCAGTGAACCACTTCCATAGACATATACATGTACTATACATCATATCTGTAAGATTAAAAAAAAACCCGGGAACATAGTTTTCTCAAAACGTTAAAAACAATTATTTTAACATATCGACGGCTTGTATGTCTTGCATGTTTTTTTGTGGTCATGATTTGTTTGTTATTTGTTGCTTGTTAGTCTCCTACCGTAAATAAAAATGGCATCACTAGAAGCGAAATTAGATACTATATTAAAATATAGTTTCTAACAATTACACTTCCCCGTAATTATAACAGTGGATGTTATAGCCATCCTTTTTAAATCTATTCTGACTTATCGATAATATCGTAGAGGCATCATGATGAAAAGGCACGAGAAAACGATGTTTTTTTTTTTCCTGCGCATTTCGTGTCGTTGTGAATTAGATTGATAAGCAGTAGTGTTATGTACATACATACACACATTTGTGCGTACAAAAAAAACATAGCACATTATGGCTAATTGGTAACCCTTTATTTCAGGCACTTCCTATTGATTCACCCACAAATGCTTATTGACTGTCACCACTGTACTCATCAAGTATATGTGCCCTGCATCATGGGGCAGGGGACACTGTGACCATCCTACTCCGACAATGAAAAATATTGAACTGCAGTTAAAATAATGTTTAATTTACTGATCCTCGGCAGATGGTTCGACTTCTTACTATGAATGTGAAACAGTGTTTTTCAAATTACCATTGGGTGAGAAGAGTATTTTTAGTGACACAGTAGTTGACAATCAAGCAGGATCACTAAAGTGAGCACAACAGTACTGTGTATCATTTGCCTGGCATAAAAAGCAGGCCTAAGGTGCCCTCTTGTGGACAAACCTAGAGCAGTAGATTTATACAGTGTTATTGCATATTACTGGTATGGTCTGTTACTGGAGAGATTTAATTGAAGTGTACATCTGCAGGGTCTAGCCGGGATTTGAACTATAGATCCCAAGTCCATGGTCTTTACAATTGCAATACATGCAATCCCACTAAGATAAGCCTGAAAATCCTTACAATATGCAAAGTTGTGCTGTTAGCGCTATAAATGATCCAAAGAAAGCCACATATGTAACAGAAGCAGTGAGGCGTGATCCGGGAGGGTTGGAGGGAACATGAGTCTCTGAAGGGCCAGTGGCTGTTAATAATCCATATGCGAGCTTTGCTGAGTTGCGTTGTGCTCAAGGCTGAGTATTCAATATAGCAAGAACTTTACAATAAATCATGGGTCAAACCCAAAGAAACCTCCACTACCCTATTACACTTTCAGACCAGCTGATTCATTTTCTGATGCGTAATATCTGAGATTTATGAATAAATGTCACCTTGTTAGTCTCTATTAGGGAAGCTGCTGGCCCATGTAATCTGTGTGTACCTATGATTTGTATTTTTTATTTGTATTTTTAACTGAAATATGTTCTAAACACACTATGCAACAATGAACGTGAAGGATTATAGTGTGTATTATTTAGTATGCAGAACTAATTACCAGAAAAAATACTGCCCCCAATTCTATGCAAATTAATATTTTCAAAAAGGAGAAGGATATATCATTATATCATAAGGAAAAGCTACATCAAGCACAACTGAATATATTTGTAGAGTGTGGCACTTAGACACACATTTAGGATTTTAATTAATTGTAAACCCCGCCGGTAACTGGTGAGTTTTGGGCCCATTAGGCTTTGTTTTTCCTCTCCTATAGTAAGCATTTTATCTTTCACTGCAGGCAGTATCCACTGCTAACATGGACCAAAATCTACAATCAATACAGGATTCATGAGGCCCAGCAGTGTGGAACTTTTTTTTTGAAAGTGTAAAAGACAGACACAAGCACCCATTCAGATATCTCCTGGTGGTCTTTACTGGTCTTTAAAGATAGGGTGTGGACCTCCCAAGGGCACTGGGTCAATACCATGACAGCATCGTCAGCAAAACTATTGTTTCCCAAGTACACATTTATATTACGTGGCAGCGGAACGCAATCAGCAGGTGCTAAATCGCTTCCCATGGGCTATTCGCCTCATCAGCTCACAGTGCTGGTGTTACTACATCATCTCTTTTCAAAGGTGATCAGTATTCTCAAGGCTGGACCATTCTCTGGGTCCTAATCCTCAATGCATGAGGAGATAGTTTGGGGCGGGGGGGGGCTCAATGACACAGGATTTAGAAAATAAGTATAATCTCTCCAAATGGAGAGAAGACAAAGACAGAACAAGGGCATGCTTTGCATGATTAATACGCAAACCCCAACAGCGAGAAAATAAATAAAAGAACTTCACAATTTCACTCTGCGGAAAAAGGGAAGGTGAGCCCCGGGGGTCATTTAAAATTGTTTTTCAGGGTGGTATTTCAGTTTCCTGGGGCGCTACGGGGAAGCTTTTCCACCCCTGTTTCACGGGAGGTCAGTGCTGCGGTGTAACGAGACAACTGACATGCTTCGGAAAATGCAGTGGTTGTAGTTTGAGGAGCAACGCCCAAAGGAAATATCTAGTGTACTTTTTTAAGCAAGGACAGAAATGAATCCGCACATAAAATTAAACAAAACCTAATCCTTGACCAATTTCCAAACAGAAATACACCCAAATTAACTGCACTGTATTCCTTGTGGGCTAATGTACACAACCCTTTTTCTTTTTCAAATTGACTTGGTTCATTTCACACTTGTTCTTTTTCAGGAATTAATTACTTTCTCCATGTCCTTTTCACCAAGGTGGCTCAATATTTTCTTATTGTGCAACCAGCATTATCATATTACTGCCATCACTTTGTCAATCTTCTTTTAAACAATTAATATCTAATACGACTATCATAATGCCATCACCATTTGTCAGTAATGCTAGGAATACGTGACCTTACTGCCTAGCACGTGCACAATGGCTCTGCCGACGCTTCAGCATTCCATTCATGAGCTGCATCATTAAACCGTAGTCTGTGTAATTATCACTGAATAGCATTCATTACCCTAATATGTTCGCAAGAATCATTAAATATCTCAGTTCTGCTTCTCTCATCAATATCACATCTAAAAAAGTTGAAGTGTATTGGAATGAAGGAAATTATTTATTCCATAAATAACCACTTCATAAATTGTTACACGGAGTAATTCGCATTGCCGTAAACAAAGTAAAATGCTGTGGCCTATTAACAAAATATATTGCTGCCAGAAATTAAAAACAAATTTTAGCGCTGTTAAATATTTCTTATTTTATAGCCCCAAACAGGCACTATGTAATATCACTGAAATAAACATTCCCTTATAAATAAAAATAACTGGCCACTTTAATACCCCCCTTTCCACTTTCTTCTAAATATTCTAAATATATTCTAAATATTGCCAGAATGCTTTGTGCATCAGTGTTATTTCAATCCAAATGAAGTATCTGAGCTTTTATCGGAGTTCCGTTTGAAACAAACCTATGAACTTGGAAAGTCCAACAAACTATGAACCCATTTGGTTCTACCAATATGTTCCATTCAGAGCTGCCAGATGAAAAAGAATGGACAATAAGCAGAATAATTTAAAAAGAGTTACTGTACGTTATCTTATATTCTCGGTAGGCAGCTGGAATAGTGTTCCAGCAGGTGTAAATAATTGCGTGATTGTTTGGCTACACAAATAATACCACCGGGTCTCACAATCCGACCTCAAGCAGGCAGACTCCAACCGAACACCTTATTCACAAATAAACAGTGGAGCCCAGGCAGAATACACAGAAAGTCATGCGCTTGTTTCACAGTTTTAGAATTTTATTAAAACATAATATTTCTGTCCCCGCATAACAATAACAAAATAATTACACTCTTATTTAATATTATGATTATCTTTTCTAGTTGTGACAACAAAAATCACAATTATTACAAATAACAATAACAACAATTATAACTACAACCACAATAATAATGATAATAATAATACGAATAACAAATGGTGAGAGATAAAAACAAATCTTCAGTCACGTCATACTAAAAGCCTTCACAATCTTTATTATTGACTTCCTGGTTGTTAACATATGTTTGGTTGCTTATAACAATCTCATTTCAGTCATTCTGTTCAACCAGCAAAAGAACAGATCTCACACATCACGCATGACAAGTTCCAGGCCTGCCTTCATCTGACATATTAGTGGTCAAATGAGCATTTGGGTGCGAGAACACAAGGCAAACTGCTCTGGTTCTGTCCAAGAAAACCAGTAACAGATCTAACTCCACCCATCCCCATTTCTAGCACCTCCCTGGAATGTATCCACCTTTTTCACCCTCCCACTGTTTCCCTTCCCTTGTGTCTTGCCATTCTTGACCACCTCCACACCAGCTGCTCTGTTAAACATTTAAGAGCTGCAAAGAATCAGCATACTGACTAATTAAATAATAAGAGGACCATAGTAAAGCATTAGAATTTTAAAAAATCCTTAAAAATCCCCAAAGTGACATGAAATAAGATCTTAGATAGCAGTCATTTGCCGATCAACTGAAACGTCTCTCTTAGTTAGCAGCCTGTTTACGACCGGCCTATCAATCCAGAGAAATTCTTAAAAATACATTTTTCTAATAAAAACACTCTGTAATACCAATTCCCTGGAATTGAGGCTAGGAAGTAAACTGCAAGAGCAGAGGACATACATGTGAAAAAGCACACTGCTTTTGTCATGAGTCTACAATCTCCTGCCCAGGAGGTTGTTCGTCAGGCAGGCTGGTAGCATTGGGCAGGGCCTGGTTGTGGGCCACTGAGTTCTGCTGCAGCTCCATGGCGATGGCGTTCTGGGGGAACTCCTTCACCTGTCGCTGGTACTCCAGGAAGGTGCAGACCTTGGTGGCGATAGCCACAATGTTCTTTCCGATGAAGATGGTGGAGACACGGCTGTCCTGGAAGAGGACCATGTTGACGGCACGGATGAGGATGGTGACCACGTTGATGGTGACCAGGCTCAGGACGGGGTACACCATCATCTTCTGCGGCGAGACATGCTCGCCCTGCATGCTGATCTCGCTGAGGGACACACAGGGCAGGATCAGCAATAGGATGTAACAGTAGAAGAACATCAGGCCCTCGGCCCAGATGGGCAGCCCGGTCCGCTGCGGCTCCCACAGGTTGGCCTGGATGTCCAATATGTCCAGCAAGTCGAGGGCCACCCAGAACAAGCGGCCGCGCATGTCCTCCTTCTTACGAAACGTCCTGACGTACTCCATGCTGTCCAGAGCCACCAGGATAAGGTACAGGCCCGGCACGCAGATGGACAGCAGCAACGTCAGGGCCTTGCGGGCCACTGTCTCTAGATTGCGCCGGTCCGCCTTGTAGTTCTGGAAGACAAAGTAGAGTTTGATTTCCAGCACGAATATATAGAGGAACCAGAGGATCATAGCATATCCACGTTTGGCTGTCTTGACCTCGGCACCCACCCACACGGCGACATAGCGCAGCACGATGAGAAAGCAGATGTCCCCGACCAACACAATAATGCAGACCCCGATCTTCCTGGGACCCTGGTTCTGCTCCACCAGGTAGGCGTCCATGAAGGCCATGCTGGTCATGATGACGATCGTGGTGAGACATACATGCCGCTTGTCTGGGGGCGGCAGGACCATGGTTGAGGGTATTTTCCACGTTTTTCTTCTTATCTTTAGATATCAGAAATCTTTGTGCTAGTAATAAAAGTTTTTTTTTGTTATAAAATGATTATCTCACATAATTTTCAAAACCCAAAGGTAGCCATTTTTTACATTTTACGTTGAGGAAAAGCAGAGCCATGGAAGACGTAAAGAAAAAACGGTTTCTGAGGCCAGCGTTTGAGTCTGTCCCTCAGATTGTGTAAGGACATTCTCCGTCTCATTATCAAAGTCCCATTAAATTCCTGTAGCAGCTTCTATTATTCCATGATCCTGTACATTGTGACCTGTTTTCACTTCTCATACTGTGCACAATCATCACGAAACTTGAGACAAGCTCTCGCTTTTGACAGAGCCATGTCACTGTAGACAAGTCCACAGGAACCAGCTGATCAGGAAGAGTTTCCGTCTCTGCGAAAGATCCATTAATGCAGGAGGCTCCTTCCCTGGACTAGTGACGCATCCTCTCCCTCATCTGATACCTGCAGTTTAGGAACAGTAAATTAAAAATAGTCAGCAAAAACACAGCAATAATTCAGACAGAGCTCTATATCCTGTCTGGTCCTTGAATTGATATTTAACTTAGAATAGCTTCATTGGCACGGTGAAAAAAATGTGTTGCCAAAATCACTCTGCTACACACTGCACATAACTTACAAAGGTGATTGTTCATGGTAAATGGCTAACATATATTCATGATATACGAAAAATATCATCAGTAATTTAATCCCTGTTATCATGGATAAACCCAAACTCCTGTCCTGTTACCCGGGTCACCCCAAAAATTTTAATGATGTTATTTAAATTGTGGACTGACCTCTGTTATTTATTTTGGGACACTATTCACTATGACGTCTATATTTTTTTAATTGTGTGCTTGTTTTCAAATGACTTCACAGTTATTGGTGATATATGTGCTGTTTATGGGACAGTTCACGCTCTGAAGTACTTCTAAATTATAAAAATGACTGGATTTATAGTTAGATATAATCAAAAATCTAATTTCGAAAAGAGACCATTTAATGGAAGCATGTTATCACAGTAACAGAGATTTCATCCTGGCAGTCTATCTGATAATTATTTGTAATATTTTGGCTAGATGCCAGGAGATACCAAAACCTTGTGGTTCAAGCAACTAAATATCAATGCACACCAGTACAGTTCTACTGAAGACACTGAATGAATATATAATTTATCACAAATATTTAAAGAATCCTTTTATGAGCTCAAATCTAATCAAAAGTTTGATAAATAAAAAGTGCAGTGGATGGCAGCTAAAAGGATTTTTTCCTTGTTCATTCTTTACCTGCAGTACATAGAAATCACAGCTCAAGTTTTCACGAAATCTGAGGTGGATGGCTACAAGTTCCCCTAGCAACCTACTCTTTCGAGCAGTTATAATAACAGATAATGGTCCTGAATCATCAGAGTAGGAGGAGATCACAGGGTTTGCATGGTGCACAATGAGAATGAGGTCCTCAAATAAAATCATATTACAAGCTATTGCACTGCATCAACTAGTGGGTCAGGATGGGGCACTCTTCTCTTATAGTTACCAAGAATATGCTACATTGCAGGTGCTGCTACATTGTCATTTTTACCCTGCTTCTGCTTATACACACTGCAAAAAATGGCCTTTCAGATATACATCTTCAACATATACACCTGCTTCTTCATCCAAGACAACTACCTCTAAATACACAAATCAACACCTTTAAAGCTACATAAAATAAATAGAAAATGTAATTATTCCTTGCCCTCTTCCATTTAATGACATCTGTGGGCGGAATTCAACAATAGACTTGTCTATAATATCTTTGGAAACAATGCAGCCATTCATTGTTACTTGATAAGAAGTAGACTCGCAACCAACTAAAAAATTGTTTATTGTTGCCTTGATAGTGGGGAACAATTAACACAAGCAAGTATGAATGCATAATATATCCATCCATTAATTTCCTGGTAATACAACTTTGATAGGACTTTTACTTTTTATTTTCACACAATATAACTAGGGCTGTCACTATCGATTATATCAATAATCGAGTAATCTAGCGATTAATCTGATGATTCATCGAGTAATCGTTTATAATATAATATGTTACATTGCATTTGGCACAAGGCAGGAATCAACCAACAACTGCAGGGATACACAAACGGTCAGTTTAAGACATTTAACTTACTTGTTTCTGGACAGTGAAAGGAAACCGAAGACCGTCAAAAAGCCCCGCACACACGGAGTAAACACGCAAACTCCACACGCACAGAGCGGAGGTGTGCAGCAACAGCGCTACCCACTGCACCACCGTGCTGCCCTAATAGGCTTGCATAACGTACGATATCGACATGGCATTTCACGCACATGCAACTGTCACATCGCAAGGACCGCAATAGGCTGCTGGGTTCAAAACATCGATATGTTGCACTAAAACCTTTTTGATCAGTTAAAGGAAATAACTTTTATCAAGCTTTGAAGTTCTAACCATGGTTTCCTTTTAAAATTATTAAAACATTTAAAATTCCTTTTAAAAATCAGTCTGCTGCTCAGGGCCGGTTCTAGGCAGGGGCACGGGGGGGGGCAATGCCCCACCAAATGCTTCGCATGCCCATACTAAAGCCAAAGATGCGACCCATCAAAATCTCTTATTGCCTCCCTATTTGACAGAGTCTAGAACCGGGCCTGCCGCTGCTTCAGTTTAAACTACTTTTGCAAGTGCTCTGCATGCACTGACACTATCATACTCATTCTCGTCCTTGCTGTTTGACACAGTCACAGACCGTGCGGCGCGTTCACGAGAAATTACACGAAAAACGATCGAAGAGGTGAAACGCGAACAAGAACTGGTCACGATAAGACATTACTCTTCCGCTGTATAGAAATATTTAGTATTTCACAGAAACGATTATTGAGCAAAAGCAAGTGATTGTGCACTGCTTTATATCTGTTGGCACAACTAACGACAATATCACCAACTTATTTGACACTCTGTTGGCAGATAAGTACTATTTGGCTGTAAAGTTAATTTTCTGCTCTTAAAATGTCGCGAAAAATAGTCAAATATCGTTCAGCCCTACTCAACACGCAATTTGTTGACAAAAAATAATTTGTATTAAATGGTTAATATGTACCGTATTATGTAAGATGATGCAGCTAAATGATAGGGCTAACTTTTGTTTTTAGCAGTGATTATTAATATTTCTACATAGAGCAATCGTAGAAAGTAAATTAAGTAGACTGATTTTAAGTCAAAGTGATGGCAAAAGACAGAATATGGTACTCCGAAAGGCTAAATGGCACATATCTATGGCTAACCTCGCATTACTGGGTCCGTCAAACCCTTATCTTATTTAATATATCTTTGTATTGCAGTCGAGCTGTGGTGACATTTAAGTTCTGCTTTGCAATACTGACCAACGACTGCATTGTCATTCACCTTTAATATGAAGTGCTTCCACACAACTGATGGCTTTATTTTCACCTTCATCCGCTATGCGTTGTCTCCTTTCCGTCATACTGCCGAGTAATCGAAAAGGAAAATTGTAATCAATGCTTTTTAGTAATCAAGTTTAATAAAGATAAGTGACGTAACACAAAGGGCCTTCCCCAAACTGATCCTACAAAATTGGTAGCATAGAATAGTCAAAAATGTCTTGGTATGCATATCAAGACATTTTGGACATTTCTTTGCTTCCAACTTTGTAGGAGCAGTTTGGGGAAGGCCCTTTTCTGTTCCAGCATGACTGTGCACCAGTGCACAAAGCAAGGTCCACAAAAACATGGTTGGGTGAGTTTGGTGTGGAAGAACTTGACTGGCCCGCACAGAGCCCTGACCTCAACCCCATTGCACGCCTTTGGGATGAACTGGAATGGAGTTGCAAGCCAGGCCTTCACATGTAACATTAGTGCATGACCTCACAAATGCTCTTCTGGATGAATTGGCAAAAATTCTTACAGTCACACTCCAAAATGTGGAAAGTCTTCCCAGAAGAGTGGCAGCTGTTATAGCTGCAATAGGGGGATCACCTCCATATTGAAGCCTATGGATTTAGAATGGAATGTCATAAAGTTCCTGTGGGTGTAGTGGCCAAGTGTCCCAATACTTTTGTCCATGTAGTGTAGGTAATACCTCTACTAACTGCTTGTTCCCCTGAGAGCTTTATTCAAATTTATAGATCCATAAACCTTTATACTTGTAGACTGCAGTTGATGTCAATTGCTCAGAAATAATCTAAGAAATTAAATCAGTAACATTTTGTAGCAGTAATTATAAAATGTACCTGACACAAGTAACAGTCATGCCTTGCTTTTTGCAATGGAAATGCACTTTATAGTACAGCACGGCTAGCCAAAAATGTGAACATTTCACAGCGTAACAGTACATGAAGCTGATTTCAAATCATAGTATGCGGTGTAAAATAACCAAAATGGGCAGCAGGAATATAGCTTTGTTTTTATCGAATATTGTCCCGCTCCATACCCTAACTGTACGAAATACCACAGAAAGAGCAAGTTCTGGTCATGGCTTCTGCACTTCATTAAATGAGTTGGCTCTCATCCTTTTCATTGACCGTTGATTGATCACTGATGACTCTTTAAGGGGTTTCAATGTCTCTTTACAACTATTCCCAGTGAAGGTGGAGCCATGTCCATGTTGTGAGTTGTGGTAGCTGTCAATTGGTTTTAGTTCTCACCTTGTAGCTGATTTAGTGGTCTCTCTGCACACAATGGATAAAAATATACTGTTATATATAATATACAGGCTATAGTGTCAAAACAATGAAATGGCATTCCTGCGAAGTAGCCGTGAAACTCTTATTCATGCAGCGCATGTTCATGTAAAGTAACGGCCATTTATTTAAAGTAACTGTGACATTCATGTAACTTCTACTTTTATTTTATCTGTAAAAATAAAATCCATAAGTAACAAGATTACACAGACAACTGGATTTTGTGAAAACATAAGGCAGTTTTGAATAATGTTATACTTAAATAATGCCGTGTCTTATATAAAATGAATGATGTAGAACAGTACACAGCTTACATACTGACATGTTTTATAAATGATGGATTTATAGTATACATAGGCTGTTAACAATGGTGTATGGCGCCTTAAACGAAATCTCTCCTGACCTACAAAATATCTATGGATATGCAAAAGCAACGATGGTGAGGTATTTATCAAATCCACACACTGCAGATTCATGTCAATGCTATAATAAATGGCTGGTGAAACTAGGATGAACTTTTAATCTATTCAGAAAATATTAATCCTTATCACAAAGTCTCAGTCACCAGCTGTGTGATAAGGATTGATATTTACTGAATGGATTAATAAATGGATTGTGTGTCTGAGTAATTTTTCCTAAAGTGAGCTGGCAGCCCATCCTCATCCCCTGCCTTGTACATTGTACTTCCTGTATAGGCTCCAGGTTCACAACAATTTTGTGATAGGCTGTTAAAAATGTACGGATATAGCTTATGTGCAAACTGTAATCAGCAGTTCACCTGAACGCTACTACATTTTGTTGAGAGGAAAAAAACTGGCGTAAACACAGGAAAGACATGCAAACTCAGCCAAGACTGATGTTACAGCAGCCTTCCCACTCAGATCCTGCGAGGTAAAAATACTGCTCTCTGAGGCCACATGCTGACTTTTCCCTAACAACCCTAACCCTAAAATATATTTATCCATATCCACTGTGAATCCTTAATTCAAACTATAATATAATAACATGCTTTACTGTTTTCATATTTTAAATAGGACTGGTCCATCACTATTTCCATATATACAATATGATATACAATATCATGTGGGGTCCAAGCAGCATTAGAATGTTTTATTATTTTTTGTTTTGGTAACATACTAGCTCTGCAACCACTGGTGCTGCAATTGCATAAAACTCATTTGTGATTCTGTCCATCCATCCATATTCTATACCTGTTTGTCCTTTTTCTAATATATTCTTTACATGTAACGAAACACAAGATAAAACAGTTATTCTCTGGCATTAGAAATACCCACTGGCAGTCTTTGTCTGTCCCATCCTTTGCTCCCACCCGTATTCAGTTACCAAGCACTGCAGAGCACCACTTACAAATTCTGAAGCTGGCCTGCTTGAAAAGGCCACAGATCTCATCAACTTGTATGCAATAATTTTTATGATGTCAAAAACTTAAGTATATTTTCTGCAAAAGAAACACACAATAGCTGCTTGAATTAAAATGCTAACAACATTAAAATTGTAAAAGACCTGATATGTATGTCTTATGTACACTGGAACGAAACACATTTACAGTCTCTATCCATAAATGTCCTGTTAAAAAATGGATTGAATTATTGTACATTAAGCACTGCCTCACAGAAGTTACAACTGGAAATTACTGGAGCTTACTGACAAGGTAAAAGAATATGATTTACACAAAATCCAATTAAGTTCTGAAATCGATAGATGGTGCTTTACAGTCATACATACACAGGCACTTAAATTAACAAACAAATGTCAGCAAAAAACTGTGTCATAGCAAATACAACGAGAATTATTGAGGTGTGCATAAATCAACCCATATTTTCATCATTTAATGTGTGTTGTACGTGTGTGCGTGTATTAATATTATATTGTCGGGACCGAATATCTCCCACAATGTCATAAAAACCTGCTATTTAGGTCCCCACAGAGATCTGTAACTGAAATAAAAAAACTAAAAATGCTAAAAGTCTCGTATTTTGTTCGCTAGGGGTCAAGGTTGTCATGTTGGGATCAAAGTCTTCCCCATAGAATTAAATGGAGAGTCCCCACAAAGATATAACTATATTTGTATAATATAAAAGAGTAACATGGCAGAATGAATATATATATAGATATATACCTATAAATAAGTGGGGGTGGGGCTTGATGGCGAGCGCCTGGTGGCCAGGCCTGCACCCATGGGGTCTGGTCGGGCACAGCCCGAACAAGGCACGTGGGTCCC
>JAAGVU020000025.1:10918060-10941933 GCA_011763525.2 Mormyrus iriodes
TCACATGTTAGCTGTCATTGTGACAGGGGAATCTTTTGTTTCTCGCAATACCTTTTACATTTTTCAGTGCCATTAATTTTGTATTTTTAATGATGGGCCCAAGTATTATTCGTAAATTTTCACATTCTCTGGGATTTTCTGCCCCTAACCCTCACGAATGTGAAGTGGTAACTGTATAAACAAATTGTTTACATAATAAATAGCCTGAAATGGGGTTTTTCCAACAGTTTTATGTTTTTAGTGCTTCTGGAAAGTTGGGTTGAGCCATTTAGGGCAGATATCAAATGATTTCAGACTATATTTTCTGGAAATTGAGACAAAAGCATGGATGGATAGCACCTCAAAGATAAGGGAAAGCATGGAAATTGAACGTGAAGCATGATATGTGACTATGGCTGTGCCTTTACTGTGAATATACTGTGCTATAAGTTTACTGTTTGGTTATTTGTTACAGTTAGAGACTAACATACAATAGAGAAAATTTTCCTCATAAGACCCCAGGAGAAAATGGGGGTCGTGGTCATCAATAATGGGGGTAAATTTCTGCCATTATGTGATGGCTTGGTGTATATTTATCAACTCTATGAAATATATTAGCGATTTCAAGGCACACAGACACAAAACGTGCATGTATCTCATTTACCCATCCATCCATCCTTCAATCCATCCATCCATCCAGTTTCCATGACGGCTCTAGTAGTGTCACAGTAAGCCTGAAGCCAATGCCATAAAGAGGTGGACAGAAGACATCCAGGAAGGGAGGAACTGGATTAAACAAAGGAAATTTGCACGGAGAAATCATTCAGATTGCTCATAAACGGAACCAGGAGCAGAAATCAAACCTAAAACAGAGAGGTGTCAGGCCACAGTGCTTTCCCACTGAGCCATCCCACTTAGCAACCATGCGATGGTATAAGAAACACACTCAAAACATATTTTGAAACCCCAGCTCAAGAAGAGAGAGGTTACAATGCTACCCACTTAGCCACCAGACCACCCAAAACATTGTTCCTTTTTCTTTGTTTGAAACAGCTAAATTGGTTCTTCGGTCATGCTTGATGAGACATCTCGAACTCATTCATAATGATATATTTTTATTTTTCACCCTACTCATCTTGCTTTGATTATTGCCTAAAACGTCAAAAACATGGAACTGTTAAGGCTGTTAGGGTTAACTATTTCAAAATTTCATCTGACCCTGCACCCTAACAAGGAAAGTCCTATGTGCATCCTGTATACAGTTCATAAACAGGCAGTAATCTATAATTCCTAATGGTGAATTTCATTTAGTCAAACTTGAGAGATTTGCTGACCCAGGGAGCAAAAATTTGCTCACCCCTGCCTCTCCACCCCCCACCCCTCACTGCTGATGAGTAAATTTACGACAAACAAACGATAATGTGTGCGAGTTAGAATCGGAGCAAGAGCTACACAATATATTACAGGAACACCACATTTACTAACCTGAAATTACTCAACTTACTATCCTGAAGTAAGGTTCAGCTTTGTCTACAAAGTTTATTTTTTAATATAATCCGTAAGACAGAAGGGGAGAGCTGACTCCCTGTAGCATAACAGGTGATAACCCCATTCATTCACTTCACCTCTGCCTTAACATCACTCACACAGGCCTGGATTCTGTTTCTTGCTCATCCCCCCCAACAGACTGCCAGGCCTTTGTTGCCCTTTCCTAGAGCAAATGCCACTATGGTATTTCTATGTGTTTCCCTTGCACAGAAGCAAAAACAGATCTATATTATTTTCATTTCTCTCCAAAATTCCTCAACTCCTCTCTACTCCCATTCTCAAATAAAGGCCTGAGCGGTAAAGCCCCTCTACTGATCAGTGTCTTGCCCAGAGTAAGTCGTGCATAAAGTTTTCGGATGTCTTTACTCAAATATTTGGTTGTATTACACTCATGGAATACTACATAAAGACCACACTGAACATGGAAGTTCTGTCACATGTCTGCATAATCAGATATAAACAGTGGCTGGGGAAGAAGCTAGGGTAACTGTTAATCAATAGCTGTATAGTGACAACCCATCTAGTCGGTTCCCAAATTCATTGAAACTGTTTGATTCTGTATTGACTACCATAAACTAAAAGAGATATCAAAATTCAATACGTACTCAACGCTACATATGTTTGATATCCTACACTGGATTTAACCCCGAGTTTCACTTGTCCTTCTCTATTCCATTCAAAATGCCGCTAGTTTGTATTATTCCTTTCGGGTTACATGGTGCACCATGTACCATGGCACACAAATTAGCCATGGTATCTGCAGCGTCTGAATGAAGTGCTGCGGTCACTGCAGGAGGCAGGTCTAACCACTAATCTGGTAAAGTGCATAGTTGGATGGAAGACTGCAATCTGTGCTTCAACTTGGGGTCATGCATGTGTAGCTGGAGATCGATAAAATTGCAGCCTGCCCACCATCCAAACACAGATCACTGGACAGAGTTATGCCAGGCGGTCTACCTAGCCATTAAGTGCCCTCTTGAAGCCCCCTTGATTTATCCCTGCCCTCTATTTTATACTCGGACAGGCCAGACAGGGAGTCAGGGGAGGTCTGGTTGTAGGAGGTGGACAGGAAGGAATATCCAACAGCCACTAGCTGTCAGCTGGAGAGACTAAGAACAGCGCTACTGACAAAGAGTGATTAGAAATCAAGTGGACTGCCCTCATCCTCCAATATTACCTCCTAGTGAAGCATTTCATCCTCGGTTCCAACCACACCTTACACCATTTTTAATCTCCTACCCAAATAAAGCCTGTGTTCCAGTCCCTGTGTCACGTGGCTCCATTAGCTTTGAAGTTTGCCTCTGGGCATGTCTTACATAAACTGTTAATCATTTTAATTTTAAACAAACACACTATATGTATGCAAGTATATATATATATATATATATATATAGTAAGAACAATGTATACAGTGTATAATAACATCATTACAAAATTTATATTGCTTTAGAGATTTTTTTCATTTTCTAGTGATTAATAAGGGAATAAGTAACAGGTGAATGTGTGCTGGTAAGAATATGTAACAAGGTAGCTGTCTCCTGCCCTATCACCTTCTATGCCAAATTTAATCATTATGTTTACTGGTTTTTATTATAGCGTCTTGCAGCAGCTTATCCAGCACAGGGTAATACAAGCTCCATACCAACAGACCTGGGAGGGATTCAAAGCCACAGTCCTAGAGGTATGAGGTAGCAGAACCACCCTCTGAGGTGCCATGCTGGTCACAATGAAACATGCCTTTCCTAAAAAAATTATGTAAATTCCAATTACAGTCTTCATCTAAAGTTTTATCTAAAAATACAAGTGTTAAGTAACCAAGGAAGAACACTGGAGCAGAAATCCGATACAGACATTGTGTCAGCAATGGAGTTCGGCACCCCTTCACTTGTGCGAAATTGTCATTTTGGCCCTGGGATCTACGTTAACTGTGATGAATGTGCTTTTGGATCTAGCAATACCATGTTACAAAGCGCTGTGGCTTGACTCAAGGTCGGAGTTCTTCTTCATGACTCCAACAGGATGGTACGCTGTCAGCCTGATGATCAGACGATCTCAGTCCTGCCCCTCCTGCGAGGGTTAAGCCGTAAAGCCTTCAGGGAGATGGGAAGGATTAGTACAGGACTTTAATTAAAAATTGCAAAACCGAGGGCGCTGATTAGCTGCACCGGAGCAAGTAAGGAGCACCTAGATCGAATAAATCAATATTCACTCATTGTACATTTACTGACTTTGCATAATCTCACTAAAATAGTACCACACAGCCTGAGATGTAAAACACCTCTCGATAGGACAAAGTCTATGTGATAGTCTATGATTTCTAGTCTTCCTGAAGTTATCGAAGTACCACCGGCATTGAACTCTTAACCATATTTGTTGTTTTAGCAGAACCGGGAGAGGAAAATGAGTCATAAAACTTTGTAGTACCCCACCCCCCTTATCTATATTTAAGTAATCATTGGCACAGAAGCTGGTGCATTCTTATGGACACCAGACAAATCTGACTCATTAAAAAAAATTGTATTAAGTGCAGACATTGCTCTGTTTCACTTTCTGTACATTCAAAGATAAGGAATGTAAAATAGCTCATCAAAACAGCTAATGCCAGAAAGGCCAGGGGGCTGCGTCTATCTACGTGTTCAATCTGCAAACAAAAAATAAAACCATGTGAAAAAATAGCTTCCTCAGGTACTGACAATCTTTTATCTGGTGGAAGGTATAGGAAAACGATAACTTTTATATAAAATGCCAGCAGTAGTATTGTGGACAAAGAACTACACTTGTGATACAATGGTTGCTGACTCAGGTCCTCATGTTCGCCCCAAAAAATCTAAATCATGTTTCCAAGGTGAATTTCTAATGCATTATCCCTTGTGTATTTTACTTCTTCTGTTCTAAATTCTAGAATCTATAGAATTTAATCTCATTTTGAAAATGGACTGGGGTCACTTCAACCCCAAAAATAACACAGGGGTTAAATCTCTTTCCCTGAAAGTATCCAGGCACCTGCAGTAATAAGACCAAGATTATTTTTATATTATTTTCAGGATGATGATTGTCGTGGGAAAGTTGTAAAAATGAAAGATATAAAAATCAAGCGAAGATCTAGAGAAAACTTGGCCAGAGAGTAAATAATTGAAATAATAAATATGGCAATTGTGTTTCTTGGCAAGTGCAATGAAAAGCTCTTCTCTATGACAGTCACAGCACATACAGGTCAGATGCTTGTTTTTGTTAACTTAATTCATTGAATGTAGTTGCTTAGAGGAGGTTTTTATCCTGAGAAACATGCAGCTTGAAGCCTTACAATTCATCCATTACTGCAGGCAGGTATATTCCCACACTCTGACGCAATGAAGCGAATCAGGTCAGCCACCATGTTTAAGGATATAGACACTGGGCTTAATTCTTTTAGTCAATGGACTGACGGCCATGTTATCTACCTGCTCAAAAACCCAATAGTCCATAGGATTAAGCGAGAAATCCTACGTGTCTATTTGCTTGACACAGAAGGCTTTCATTGAATGACCGGGTGTACTGACCAGTTGTACCACAGAGCCATGTACTTGAATGCTTTTAAAATTATTTACATTTTAGTACTTAGTAGATACTTACAATAATAATCAAAAGCTTGGACACACTTACCCACAGACAGGTTTATTTGTACTATTCTCTACATTTTAGAATAATCCCATGGTCAGCAGAATGATATTACCATTGGACCCATGAGCAAAACCCTTAACCCCAATTACTCCAGTAACTGGCTGGTCCTACTGTCTCCTCTATGCCAGTTCCATGATGTGGCCTCCTGGGATATTTTTCCAGCTGCCCTGAAGGAGTTCCCACATATATGCTCAGCACTCATTAGCCACTTTTCCTTCATTTTCTGGTCTTTAGGTCAGGTGGCCAGGTCATATGATGTGACACTCTTTGACTCCTTTGTAGGTGCCATGGCATGTCCAAATTTTTGGGTGGCACTGAATTTCCAAACCAGTGTAACATTTCTAAGAAGGGAGAGTCAGCCACTCCTTAGAGAAATCGGGGGTAAAGGGTCTTGCTCAAGGACCCGAGAGAGAAACCACTCTGCTTACCCTGGGATTTGAGCCAGTGACCTTCCGGTCACACACAGCGTCCTGACACACTGAGCCATGCACCACCCCCCTGATGTTGTGATGAGAGCATTAATTTTTATTTGCATCCATTTTCAGCAAGTGTCCATTTAGAGTATGAACAAGTGTAGGAGCGAATGTGGCTGAAACAACAGAAATAACAATGGCATCGACAAAAATAATCCCATCTTTTTTTGGCACCAGGCCACAAACTCAGTGTATGGGAGAGAAGGACATATTAAAGCACTTAGTCTGTCAGGACACTCGCAGCAGAAATGCCATCTTACCCCTTTCCTGACTCGTCTCTGTCCATTTATACTCGGCTCTCTGTGTTCCCTCTCTTTCATATTCTGTTGTGCCAGAAGACCTGAATCTCCTCTGTGGTTCCTTCAGTCATTGTAAAGATAATGCCAACAGGCCAGCCTCCTTCCTCTGTCCCACATCCCCAAGGGAAAAGGGACCTTATGTACTGGATGAGACCCTTGTTTAACTTTGCAAGATATTGATCATGGAATTGAGTGGATCTGATCATTTATCATTTGTACAGCGGTGGGAAGGAATAACTGTACTTACCAGCAATGGAAGAATATCCTGGTACATTTCAATCCTTTGTGATCATCTCCTGATTAATGACGCCCGTCTGGCTCCTGTTGCAGTGCTGATGGGCTATTTTTAAATCCTACCTTTTAAGTTTCAAATTGTCTAGGTATCACTCATAAATGTTGCTTTTAAAGTGAATTAAAGTCAATCAATAATATAGAAGCTTTGTTTTATAAATGACATTCTTTAGGAAATGTACCTCATGGACTGTTTGAAGTTGGTCAAGTTATTAATGAATATCGTCTGGACTGGTCTGTGAGAATAATGCCATACCAACATTTTATAAAAAGGAATCCTGGTCTTAAGGTTAAGAATGGTCTCCAAAGCCGAACTTGTACACTAAATCAAGTCAACCAGAGAAGTACAAAGTAATGCATTTCTACTACGAAGTAACAAATTTCTCAGCTTATACATCTAGGAGCTTTAGTTCTGTTCTTCCAGGAAAAACCAAAAGAAAGCCAGAGAACAGTAAATGAGTGAAATGAGCCTTTGAATCCCACAAAGGATGGAATTAAATTGTCTGAATGGTTTTACTTGATTCTCATTGATTAATTAAGCTGTAATTGCAGTAAAACAAGCAGTGAGTGACACTGCAAAAAAATTCCACCTATCATGGGTAACTAAAGTATTTTCACATATAATCCAAAAAGGCACTCGGTCCTTTTCGTGTTCACACTGTGAGTTCATTTCAAAGAGGACTTTCTGCTTCACTTCAACTCTGATGGGGCCCCAGTCCTCTTTCTGTTTACACTACAGTTCCTCTGGAGGTCTCAGACATTTATTGCTTTGGATTATGGGTAGCGTCTCAGTGCAATAGCATGTGATCTGTCTACGGCAAGCCTAGAGCGTTAAAATACAATGGCAATAGGCAAAGTGAACCTGGAGAAATTTGTGTTCACAATGCACAGGTTAAGCGAAGTGCAATGCTTGGTTTGCTTAACCTGGTTTCAGAGGGGTCTGAGTTCATTTGAAGTGTTCACATATGTGCAAAGAATGCTGACTAATCGTTCTAAGTTCATTCTGAGAGCTAAAAGGGACCAAGTGTGAAAGCATCCTTTATTTCTCCCAGCTATACCAGGCAGTGGGAAGTTACAAGGTGTTCTGTTAATACAACAGCATTTTATACAGTCTCCGGCTTATGAGGATAATGCTGTAAAAATGTTGGGTATGAAAGTTATTCAACCGCTGTGGACATCCAGAGGATGTGTTTAAGCCTGCTGAGATCATGCTGTAGGGCTACTGTAATATTACCAGAATGCATAAAGATATTAACTAAGGTCCAGAAGGTTTTCAGGGGTCCAATGACACACTGTCATATGCCAAGTAAGATATTTATGCAAAAAAAAAAGGATTCATACATATCGCTCAGGTCAGCCAAAATGTAGCCAAGAAACATTATGTTTCACAATGATTAATTTTCATACTTGACATAAAGCGATGGAACAAAACCAGGATTAGACATTATTCAGAATTCAGAATCTGAGTTAATTGAGGTAACAAAATATTGCAATAACCCACCTGATCATATGGACACTATTCAATAGCATCAATAAATGGACAACAAATCCGATTTACTATGTGATATAAGATGAAAGACTGGCATTCCATATCCTGTAGGGTCACCCCAGCCTTGTACCCTGGGCTACACTGACCAGCATGAACAGTTTAAAATGGATGGAGGAATGAATGCATGGATTGATGGAGATTATATTTTCTCTTATTTCTGTTAATCTGCATCTGAATTATTGTCTGTCTGTTCCATACTCAAAAAGATGTTTTTAAAGCTAAAATTTAATTTCTCTTAATCTGTATCTAGATGGGTTTCTGTGTATTCCGTACTCAAAATGATGTTTTTAGAATTAATTTGACGGTTACATTGTATTAAATTTTCAGGTAAAATCTGGGATTATCTTCAGATTAAAATTCATCCATTCCCTTCCTAATCTAGTGCAGGGTGACAGCAAGCCAGAATGTTGGGATGCATAGGGTACGTTCTGGAGAACACAGCAGTCCATCACAGGTCACACATTATGGGCAGGCCAGAGACACTCTTTGCTCTAAACTGTATACAAGCGTTAGGATTGTGGATTACATGTATATGGGGGAATGAACAAGCCTCAGTAACCAAAGCAGGGGGAGGAACTGAACCAGAAACCAATGAGAGAACACAGCAGTACCACTGAGATACTGCACCACTGTGATAAAACTCAAAAAAATCGTTCTCCCCTGTTAATAAAGATGAAATGGAGGGAAATAAAGGAAATCTCGGGTTCATTCGATTGATCTGTAAAATCTAGAATCTTGACATTTGTGATCTGCACATCATGCAATCAGATCATTTTAGACCTCTACATGCAATCAATGATAAGAGTTATCATTGTCATCATCAGAGTAAATCCCTGGCAGATGTTATCTCAGTGGATAAATGAATGTTGTACAAAGTGTCCAACATTAAAAAGTTCTTAGACAACATTGCTGAATCTAGCAAAATGATTTGCATGAGATAAATTTGCCGAAAATCTCTTTCACTTGCTACAAATTTAAGACTGTTTGTGTAACATTATAAATACAGACAAATGGTCATGCAAGTTTGATATATTCTGATACTGAGGAAAAGGTGTGATACTTGAAAATGTATTTTAAAAGATAAATGTCACATTTGGTCAAAGTCACATTATTTAGGACGTGCCTGTAATACAGTCAGATTACTGGATTTCCCACTTTTCCCCACCAAAAATATTATGAGGGCAAGGAATAAGAAATTAAATTGATATTACATGCCAGACACATAGAAGTGATTTTTAATAATTGAGCTTAATCTTTGACCTCAGCATCTTTATCTGTGTGCTCTCAACTTCATTCTGCAGTTAATTATACATAGTTATGTACAGTAAATATATACTGGGGAAGACTAGCAAGTAGATTGGCCTGATTCCTGCTGACAACATCTGACTGCCTGTCTGCTTTATCCGCAGAAATAAATGGTTTTGTGGGTACAGTGAGGGTCTTCCTATGAGTGCAAACCATTTGCCTCATCATATTTCTTACCTATTTTTTCCTTTATTAATTAAAATGAGTGCTCTTGTACAAATTCTTCCCTTTTTCATCTTTTTGGGCATTTGTAACAGATGATCAATTATCAACTAGAGCAATATTTTAATATTATAATTTATTCACCCGATCCATATCCCATAAATGTTTATCCTGAAGCCTATCCCAGGCGGCACAGGGCATGCAGCAGGGGACACCCTGGACAGGATGCCAGTCCATCAGAGATAATTGATCCATTTCATTAAAATTATTTGCACTTCTAAAACTGGCAGAGGTCTATACTGCCCCGTGGGTACAATTCAGTAGCTACATTCAACCAGCATGTCAAGCCTCGTGTTTTTATATTGCCTTCTTTTGATGCATTTTGCAAACATCACAAACTGTCGTCACATTAAATTAGCTTAGCTTGACTGATATCCTCTTTAATGTGTATAGAAGTTTCAGGTCAGTTAAGCAGCACAGAATGAGATAGGCGCCTAATTGGTGGCATATATGACAGCAGGTTTACTTTGTTCTCATTCTCTTAGCATTTCACAAAAATCTTTAGTGAGAAATGAGCAGTTATGATCTAGGAGGATCAAAGGATCTGCAGGTTGTTATTATGTCACAGTACTCACTTGATTAACACTTGAATTTTACAAATGTGACTAATTTACAGATTTGGCCTTCTTTCTGAAATTATTTCCAGAAAGGAACAAATTTTATTCAAAGCCTTTAGTCAGTCAATCAATCAGTTACTGCCTTCTCTTTACAAACATTATATTCTTAAAGATAACCTACAATTATAATTCAAACCGTATTTCATATAAGATCTCACATAGTTTGCTGCATTCTTGGTAGCTGAGGTCTTTCCTCCGTAATTTAAGTAAAAAGCTAATTACTGATTCAAATTTACACCTTTATTTTTAGGAATTTCAGTAGATCGTTACCTCAGAATTCATACCTATATTTTGAAATAGATTCATTTGTATCTTTAGTCAGAAGAGACTGCTAACTGATGTATGCCCATCTGTGCTTCTCACTCCTGTCTTGTCTTTACTCACTGCATGACATAAAAAATGTTGCGGCTGAAATTTCAAAATAATGAATAATAAATATGTAACAACAACTCATATATTTTATGTCTCTTCAAGAATGCGTAATGGAAATCGAGCTTTGTTTCCCCGTTATATTGAAATTGCCTCCCTTCTATTCTCTTTCTTCTTCCCGCTGTTTTTCATTCTTTCTGCTTCTTTAGATCCCTTTTCTCTTTCTCTCGGTAGAGATGTAGCAGTCAGAGTACTTAAATTTTTCATTTTTATTATTCCCTTTTCACAGCCTCATAGGAAGAGGGCAGCCATTAAATACAGACAGTTACCTTCAGAACTTGCTATTTAATTTCAGCCCAGAAACTGACTTCAATTTAGGAGTCCTTATAAAACACAGTATTGAAAGGAGCTATATTATTGTCCAGCATCACAAACTATACAAGACCCCTATTAACAGGCCATCAAAACTTTAGTGTAACTTCTTTTTTGAAGGGAAAAAGAAAGCTTTCCCATTAATAAAAACAGTCAGCTTTCATTGCCATTTATCCTGTATTACAACAGTCGAAAAAAGCTGACCTGCAGAGCTATTTTTACTGGCCCATGTGATCATTAAAATGAAAAATAAAAAATCCTATAAATAATCACAAATACAATTGCGTCTTTGGGACCAGCGTACAAAAATTAGCCTCTCAAAAGAATAACAAGGCTTCTCTTCCATGAAACCAAGTCATTCCCCATATTCCACTATATAAGGTATTCATACTCATTTCCAGGCATCCTATATAAGGTATTCATACTCATTTCCAGGCATCCTATATAAGGTATTCATACTCGTTTCCAGGCATCAAATATGCATGCTGATTTTTTTTTCCTCAGCTTTGTCCCTTAATTACTAGATTAGCTCCACAATTTGAAATATTTTTAGCGTTTCGGATTTGAATGGCAGCGCATTCAGAAGTGACTGGCATCCCATCCAGGGTGCCCGGGACCTCGTGCCGTGTGCTTCCTGGGTTCGGCTCCAGGCTCCCTGCGACCTTGCACATAATAAGCAGCTACAGATGATGGATGGAAGCGTGCATTCAAAAACCTGCCACCACTACACTTCTGTTCACTTCTGTTTCATTGTTTCAAATTTCAAATGGCACACAGAGTTGACTCCGAGTGGCAATAATCATAAACTACCGAGTGAAACAAAGGAGCTGGAAAAGAAACCATCAGAATCACAGCCCACAAACCATTCAGAGATTTTTTTTCCTGCTCTATACTTTTCATCCTCTAACAGATCTTCATATGACAATATGTGCTATTAATAAATCATAACTGCATGGTGGAATGCAGGGAATGATTTCTTTGAGCTCGCTCAAGCTTTTCTCTGTTGCTGTAACCCTTTTTTCACAAATTGCAGAAATAGAGAACATCAGGCAAGGAATTTTAGACTTTCCCACATCTGCGAGGTGCCCGTTTTTACTCTGTCCTGTTTGGGCTCTCTACTGTCTCAGTGGGGAGATATTGTGCAAGGGAATGCTTAAAAGCTAACACTGAACTGACAGTGATTTTTGCGTGTAATTGCAACATATGTGTGGGCAACACTTTTTTTGGTATATTGGAGAGGGCTGACAGGAAGAAGGTCCCACAAAGGTGGGGGTATCATGGGTTCAGTAGGAAAGGTGTCTACAACCAGCTGCAAGAAAACAAGCAACTAGCAGGCAGCGCATAACACATAATCATAACAAGCATAACAGTAACATATTCCATATCTTTCTACTGTTGAGGATGCTTCAGCCCATGCATTATTATTCGGCAGTTCCAAAGCTCATATAAAATACTTGGTGCTTATCGAATATAAATTTCACAAAGAATAATAAATGTTGAATTGGCAATGCTTATAGGTACCTATACATATACAGTGCATGAAGTTTTGCCTAATTCCCCATTTAGATCATAAGATAAATAGCAATGAAGCACTTTATAATATATAATTTTACATACCTGTAGATGTATAAATATGTAGGCTAACAACAGCTGTTGTACATTAACTTGGTTGGCTGGCTACCTCCATTCCTTTCCTATAAACAAGTCCATTTGAGTTTAGATGGCTAAGAGAAAGAATGCCCTTAATTTTAAAAAGGAATCAGAATAGCCAACCACACTGAGCGTCTTCTCCATCAGTACAGCACAACATGATCCCAATTAACATGCAATCCTTCCAGGTTGTCACCCAGTTCAGCTTCCCCACTGATAAACAGAGGCAGAGATTCTAATTTTTTACTGATGCAATATCTCATTGTCTCTCCTATGTTCTCAACCAGAATGGCAGAACAGTGGCATTATGTTCTGTTTGTTTTCTAATCATGAAGGTGTGAATCTAGATAGCATGATTACAAAGGCAAAAAAAAAAAACCTTGTTGATACCCTCTGGGCTTCAGCTGCAAAGACTGCAGTGATATATTCTTTAGCAACAGGGCATATTTCAGGCAGAATTACATTTCATCCTGAGGTGGCAAAGCGTGGGAATGACTGGAAAAGATACGGATGGAGAATAAGAAAGGACCAAGGTTACAACCTTACAATTAATGTTACAACTTTTCCACACTAAAGCATTTATCAGCCCCATCAAGAAAAAAAAAAGTGGAAAGACCTTCAGAACAGGCAGAAACAGGATCTTTTCTAGCCATACAACATAATGCACAATCCAAGTAGAAGGTGAGAAATGCTTGTTTGCCACTATAGCAAACAACCTGAGAATTTACATATTGGAAGTCATTATCTGTGAGCTTGTCTTCCTTTTTATGTGATTGAACATTACAGATCAGTGCCTGCATCCAATCAATAGTTATGTTTTCACATGGTTGCTTCCGGTTAACCTACCTGCAAAGCACCAAACTTTTTATGATGCAGCATGCAATCTTCAGGACTCTAACTATGCCATTCCACAACTCACCATGGCAACCACAGCTTTAGTCTGTTCATATTGCTATGTACTAGGAACATTGACTAACTGTATCTAATAGGTGATCTTGAGAGTGTTTAAAATACCAGGTCCTTTTGAAATTAGCCTCAAACTGGCATTCTGCACTCGGATTAGATTTTTTCTGACAATCCTATGAAGCAGAAGCATTTCATTACGTTTCCCTTTGCCTCACTACTCTGTTTCTGAACTTGTCACCTAATGGGGTGCATTAACTGACGTGAATACACAAACTAGGGTTGTCATGGGAACTGGATGACTATCGAATGCTCAGACATGCACATTCAAACATCACTGCCCAGATACAACAATTTATTAACTTATCGGCGGTACTCTATCTATTATAGGAATGTTCTGATTTATAAGATCAGAATCTGAGTCAATCACAACTGATTTTAACTGCTCCGTTCCGATGTAATTTAGTTTTACATCATTTTTTTCATTTTCTCTCCGTTTATATTGCAGTGAATAGATGTATAGATATGACAATGAGGCTTAAAACTATGCAGGGAAGTGCTATCACTTAAATTATGTTAAATGTCTTTCTGACAGGGAGCTCAGAGGTAGCAAAAACGTGGACCGGCTGTGGGTCCCTGAGGACCAGATTGGGAAACACTGACTTAGAAGATTGTGTCATGATTTGCTACCTGGGACCTGCCCGCCACGAAATCGAACCTACAAGTCATTCATACCAGAAGCTACCAGAGTTTGTATGTATGACAATTTGGTATCTGTTATTTGCTATGGACATGAACCCAACAAAGTCAAAGACCTGCAATACCTCTAATGCGAACTTCTACTGTATATTAATCCTCAACTTTATGCAGCCATCTCCCCATTGACTTCCCTCATATGCAAGATAACCAAACGGGTTTTATGGGACGATGCCGCTCTCACAGTCTTCCAGCGACTCAAGCAGCTGTTCACCTGTGTCCATGATCAAGCAGTCAGACCCAACCCCCTTAGGCTTTTTGCCTGTACTTTCTTCTCCGAAAAACTCTCCTCCCCCGAGAGAAACTACGATGTATTGAACAACAGGACTGCTGGCTTTCAAGCTGCCATTTAAAGAATGGAGGCATTAACTAGAGGGAGAAAATCATCCTTTTGTGGTTCTGAAAGATCATAAGAATCTAGAATATATCCAAGGATCTGAAAGCCTTAACCCTCAGCAGGCCTTGTTGTCCCTGCTTTTCATTATGTTCAACTTCAAAGCTATGGATTGCCTGGGAATGAAGAACACCAATTTCAGCCCCTTCAGAGTCCTATGATCCAAGTATCTGTCCTACATCCCTCTTGTTCAGCAATACATAATAAATGGGATTCTTTGGATGTCCTTCATGAAGCCCTCTGCATTGACTCAATTTTATTGGAAAATTCACCAAACAACACCTATGTTCTAGCCAGCATTTGACCTCAGCTTTTAGTGGAGGTGCACACGTTCTTGAGTGCCAATCACCAAGTTATAACTTGTCACTCAATTTTGATCAGAAAATTGTAGCATTCATCCTTTATGGATGGCGTTTGGGATTTTGTCCTCTTCTGTCCTGTCTGTATACAGCACAAGACTCTCACTGTTCACTCCATTCATAAGAGTTTTACTTACATAAAAATGTTCTGAGGGTAGAAGGAAAAATGATTAAAACATTTTCAGAGAGATAACCAATCAGATTGTAGAGGAGGTGGGTCCAAGCAACTAGACAAAGCCAAACCAAACAATCTGATGTTTTGGTCCTACTTCCTCTAGTTGCTTGGACCCACCTCCTCTGCAATCTGATTAGTTATCTCTCTGAAGCAATCATTTTTCCTTCTGCCCTCTGAACATTTTTGTGTAAGTAAAACTCCCATGAGTGTTCAATTCATGCAGGTACCCTTAAACCTCTACCTATTCCCCACAGACTCTGGGAGTGCGTAACAGATCCACCCCTCTTGAACAGGCACACTACTATCCGTGTGGCTGGTGACAGACTTTCGAAGATGCAATATGCCAGTTGATAAGCGTCTCAGCTGCCCCTCCTGCCATAGAACTAGCGGAATGTGTGTTCAAGTGTTTTTGGTTCTGATGGAGAATTGAAATTAACATCCTACATACTGAGAGCTATTTGTGATTGTCTGTGTATTATCCTTAGTCTATCTTCTGGACATCATTTGCTAGATAATGGCCAGACTGAGAGATTAAACCAACAAATTGGGTGATTTTTAAGACAATATTGCTACTCAAATCAGACAGACTTCAGTTGGCTTCTTCCTTGGGCTGAATATACACAACTTCCTAGTTCAAACTTCTGTATGCCTCAGAGAGACACAAAAGCAATTCAGTGACTATCAAGGCTGCCCTATTATCCACCCTGGTAAACCAGTTTGGATATCCACCAGGGACACCAAGCTCCCCCCTAAAAAATTCAACCACTGATATATAGGTTTTTTCAAGATCATAAAACATATTAACCCCCCTTACCTACCACTTATAGTTATCACCCTGTCTTTAGATTTTCCCTACATTCCACATCTTCCTGCTAAAGCCACCTTTCTACAGACCAGTGAAATCATTTTCCACCCCTGCTGAACCATTGCCTTCTCTGGATATTGGTGGGGAACCTGCTTACACAGTCACATGTGCCACAGAGTTCAATTACAATCCCTAGTGCTAGGAAGGCTACAGTATTGTGCAGAGAAGCAATTGTGGGTCCCTGCCTGTGACATGCTGGACCATTCCCTCATAAAAGATTTCCACCGTTCTCACCCCAACCATTCTGTTCTTGAACCCCACGGTGGCCTACGTTGTAGCTGGTCATGGTCTGCTGGCCATCAAGCCAGCCGCCCATCCATCCATCCAGCCACGACTATGCAGGTCCTGTTCCACTTTCCCTGAATTCTAAAGCACGGTTGTAGCTCATCTACTTGATTAACTGGCATGGTATAAAAGCACCTGGTTTTTCAAGCACCTCTTTGTAAACCATTGATTGTGTAACCATACAGAGCATTTTTCTCATTATCTCATTTCTGGACTCTCCTGTTTTCCTCTGTGGTTGTGTTTTGGTTATTTACCTTGCATTGCCCTACATGATTTGGATTTGTTTGTCCAAATCTGGTTTTAGACCCTCCACCTGTTTACAGACTGTAACTCTCACACTTGGATAACTTGACTGTGACTATCCATTTATTCTAATTTTTGCTTTACATTTCATTTAATAAAAATCTCCTTCCTAAATGGTACTGGGAAGCAGTCTGAATTTTTCTGCAAGGAATCTATAGTTTCAAGTTGCAAAAAACAACGTGAAAGAGAGGAAATTGTACGACTTTCCAGTTGAAATGTTACAATTACAAAGTTTACTCCTATTTACATATCAAGCCCTGGAAACCAAATAAAGTGTTAAAAAAAACTGTTTTATTGATTAACAGACTTTCCAACCATCTTCCATATTTTATCCCATTCCACTTATCAAGTATAGGTTTGCTGTTAGCCTGTCTTAGCTGACATATATATTATTATGTTTCACTGGACCAATTTAAGTTAAGTATCAGGCTCAAGAAAACTAAATCAAAGGTTCTGCTAGGACTGGACCTTAACCAGACTACCTTCTGCTCTGGCTTAGTTCATGAAGAAATGCCATTTGTTCCAACTGAACAATAATCACTAAAGTAGGCTGACAACTAATGTAATGTAGCTTGCATTGCTCAGAGGATCAACCACAGAAAACAAATTATCCAATTTAGAACCATGGACTTCAATTGCAGCTTTATCCTTAGTGTTGAGACCATTTCCCCATGCACTTGTAGAGGCGGTAGTTGAGTATAAGCGGCTACAAAGAAACTGGGCCTCTTCAGCAGATCAACACTCCATCAACCACAATCACCTTTACAGACATCTGCCTTGACACTTCAACAATAAGCTTTTTAGGGACAGACATACTGCTGGTGGCAATGAGGTCACCCATCCAGTGTAATGAGGGGTGCAAAGGGAGGGGGCCATGCACAATGGCTGAAACTCAGAACTCAATGTAAGTTACATCAGGTCACTTATGATTTGGAGTAAAACAGTAAATGAGGGCGAAATGGCTAGACAAACGACACCATTCTTACTAACGTCAACAGGAGTGTAACTGAGTGACAGGGAATAAAAATGAACAGAGAAAAAACATCCCGTTTCCTAACACTTCAGTAAAATAGCCAACAAAGCGACTCATCTTAAACTGATGTATGAGTGCAATCTATAAACACTGAAATAGATGTACACCTCAGCAAACACTCTCAAAATCTGCAAAGTGATTCTTCCCATGAGCAAGTTAACGCTGTTCTTACTATACAGAACATTGTTAATATAACCAGGCATTCTCAGAAAAAAAGCATAAAAGAGCACATGACTGGCAGATGAATGACAAAGAAGACAAGTCATTGGGATGCTAATGAGGCAGCAGGGCAACATTACTCAAGCAGGCTAATCCACATGGCAAACTAACACTCGCATTTCTATGTTATTTGTAAGGACTACATTTCAAAAAGATAACAAATCCCACTGGTTGCTGTTATTATTATTATTATTATTATTATTATTGTTGTTGTTGTTGTTGTTGTTGTATGTAGTACTGCCTATACAATACAGTACTTAATATGAGATTTTAAGTATTTGGTGCACTTAGAAACTAGTGCCGTTAAAACGCTTCTTTTCGTTCATTTTAAAGATAAAAAAAAAAAACAAGTTAAAAATAACCAAATTTAACAAATTCAATTAAACTTAAAAAACTACAAGTAGAAAAAAGAAAATAATATGGTTAAAAGCCTTTACTGTTAGCTGTTAATTTAATATCTTTCTTCACACAACAGGATTTCTCTCAAAGGACTCTAGCTTTTGGCTTAGTGGTGAAACCTACTGCAGTATTTGGCTAGTAGGCAGGACAAAACGCTGGTAGGACTAAAGCCAAAGTAGGAAGTGCATATAGATTTGGGACCCCACCGAACCATCTTGGGAAAACGAGACAGGGGGCATTTACCATGTATAGGACTACTGAATATTACGGCGTTAATACCTGACACATTTAATGTTAATGCTCCATTTCCCCCAATCCACTCAACCGACGTCAACCCATCTGAAATTTTAACCAGATATATAACCCGACAATCGTAAACCAGAGATAGTTAAAGACGCTTCCTGTGCAAAATTGCTTCCCGACAGATTAGACATAGCTTTAAATTAAGCAAGTTAATATCCTGAGTGAAAACAAGCGAACCCGAATGCGATGTGAACTTTCCATCACTTTCGGCAAGAAGCGAAACACTAGATCTGATAATAAGTACTTGTACAGTAAATATATTTACCACCCAAGGACTGGCTAAGATACGCGTGAGCGAATATAATGCCCTATAAGTAAGTAAGTGCAGCTGCAAGGCGAGGACCGCAGCCCTTCAAAGCGGTGACAGAAATCCCAGGGCTCGTATTTGAAAAGGTGGAAATGAGCTGTAGATTCCAATCGGATCAGTATTTTCCATCATGAAATCACACAATCTAATTTCTAATATCTGTCCATAGGAGCAACATTTTAGTATTTAATTTTTCACTTTATGTTATTCAGATAACCTTTTGGTGGTCATTCTGGTCCAACTCACATCTCTATCATAACTGTCAACAATTGACTTCCTTTTTGTATTGCTATACTAAAAAAAAAAAAATCGCATCTTTGCAGGGCATCCCCTACCTCAAGGATAGTTTCTGTCCGGAGTGCTGATCCCCCTCAGTCAAGGATGGGCACTCGGCGATCAGTGATTTAATCCGCTGTGCGTCGCACATTTGTGAGATGGAGTCCGGTACGGAGCTCGGTGGGATGATATGTGCACCCTTTCACAGCGACCGCGGAAAAGAGTAAATTCCGGCAAATTTGTAAGGAGCATCAGAGGATCATAACCAAAGGCAACATGCGCCCCACCAGCATGTTGCACAGCGGATCCTCTTCCCAAATTCTCTCTGTTACTCTCCTTCTCACATACACACACACATACACACGCACACACTCAGCCACTTTCAAGCTCTCTCTCTCTCTCGTTTAATCTCCCCCTCCCTCCTAGCAGCTGGCATAATTTATTGGCAATTTGCTTATGTGGAGCCCGCTAGCCACGCGCCCCTCCCTCTAATGTGCCTCTTGCACGATGCAACAGCTTTCTGCAGAAGCCTATAGTGTGCAAGCAATACTTGAAGCGTTTTGTTGGATTTTATTTTTTATCTATTTATTTGCTTGTTTTTTGTTTGTCTGTTTGTTTGCTTGCTTGATTGCTTGTTTGACCGCGTTCACTTTCCAAAGTGACCAAGTATTAGACCAAAACATTGACCTTATGTCTGATAAGCCACTGGACCAGAGGGGTGTTCCACAAAGCAGGATTTCTGTTACCTGGGTTACCATAAGCTAGAAATAAAAATCGTATAATAAGAGTCTAGGTAAGGTGCATTTCTATCGGACAATCATGATTTACAGCTTAAGTTAAGCCAGCTAACTGAGAAATCCTGCTTCGTGAAACACCTCCCAGGATTTTGTTTTCGTTAGCCAGATATCTTAAGCCAAATGTAAGGATTGTCCAGAAGGAATGTCACTTATCTCTCATCCTATTGGACAGCTTCCACCTTTGGCCTAAGTTACCCATGTAACCCGGAAATTTTGCTCTATGGAATACCCTCCTGCAATTTGTTGTGTTTATATGGAGCGTGCACTGAAATGCACAATGGAATCTGGGCGTGAGAAGAGATGGTGGTTCTAAATGTAGTATGATAAACTTTGAATTTAAAACATCGATCAGAAATATGTGCATCTATAATACTGAAAACAGATGTTATAAAATATTAAATGTTCTATAGTATCTGGTGATATAGGATAATTTATCAAAAAATGATGAAATGTAAAAAAACAGATATGCATGCCCACATTTTCTTGTCATTGGCATAAAGTATCACTATATTATTGTTTTAGGTTAGAGTACTATGCATTATATATTATGAACCTCTTTTTATGTGTCATTCGGTGGAAGGGTAATTATGTATATTCGATCTTGGCCTGAGCCTTTGGGAACATCATAGAAGAAAAAGAGTACCTGTTTGTAAATGCATTTGTGTGGCTGACATGTTCTGGTCTTGATTAAGAGGTGCGGATGTGTCCTTCAACGCTCCTAGATGCACACTTATAAGTAAGAAGTGTTGGCCAAAGAGCTAAACCGTTCTGTTCTTGTCAGACAGTTACATTCAACCCGGATTTACTCAACGATTTAATTACCTGTCACTCAGATTTCACTGGTTTGCCTATACTGCCTTGCAGGCCCCAGGCCGCTTGCTCTCACATGTAATTGTGACACTTAAGAATATCTCTCTTATTTTGCCAGCTTTCACAGCATACTTTTGCCTAAAAATGTGTGTTCTGTGTCACTCGAATCCAGATTTCAAACGTATGCATCTAGTGCCTTGACTTTCACCTTCGCTGGCCGGACTGGTATCTGTATTTCTGAATCCACTGGGATCATAGCTAGACACTAGTCTTTAGGGCATATATGTCTGCAGAGGTTAGCAGAGCCCAGTGGTCGATTCTAAAAAGACCGAGTGGATACCGAAAAGTGATAAACAGTGATACAAAGACTGACAATTTGAGGATTGTTGAGTTACAGCTCCCTAGGGCTGTCTGTAACAAAACACTGAGCTGTCATATGTGTGCTGTGTCTGTCTCTGGCTTTGCCCAATTTAGTGATTAATATTATGGATCTATTTATATCTGCATCTGTCTGATTCTAGCTACCTTTGTGTGTCTGTTTAACTATCTGTCTTTAACAGATAGAGCCAGGACATAAAATTTTGTATCAGTCTGTTAAAATTTTAGATTTAATCAAATTTAATTTATATTGGCAAGGAAAGCTCCTTACAAAATATTACCACAAAAATTCCTCTTCCATTCTTGGACGTGATCGACTATGTGACTGTGACTTTATACTTGTGTGTCTGTAAAAAAGGAATTCATGGCACAGGCTTTTGATAGAAACAATATCACAAAATCATTAATATTTAATTACTGTTCTTGCTACAAGATACATAAACAAGACTCCTTAGTGTGTCTACCATTCTGGTGTCTTCCAGTGGTCAGTCGTGTCAATATTTCCCAACCTAGTCCTTGGGAACCCCCAGACAGTCCAAGTTTTTGCTCTTAGCTGGGAGTGAGCAACAATGTGGACTGTCTGGGGGTCTCTGAGGACCAGGTTAGGAAACAGTGGTCTAGAATGTGTCCCTTCCTCCACATAATGTATTAATTCTTTGACCTGCTCTTGCCACGTCTCCTGAATCAGTATTTTAGGGACCAATTCCCAGTATACTCCACTACAACTGAGTGTTCAGACTTTATTAATTTCTCACCTCAGTGACTGTAATTAACCCCTGTCTACAGCACACTGGCACAGCAATCTGCAGAAATCTGTATGGTATTTCTGTGCTCCAGTGAGCAGAGTCAGATATATGGGACTTTAGCACCAGGTCTGAGTTTTGCCGAGTATTATTTTCGGTTTATCTCTTTTTTTGGGAACGCAGAGTAATAAGTTTGGCCAAGAACATGTCAATCCACTAACCTAGGATTAGTAAACTAAACACTATATGCAAAGCACTTTATTTGTCAAAGTCCAGCTTTTATAAGACATTTAATTAAGATCAAAATGTTTCCCATCAGTATAGTATGTGTTCAGTATACTGACAAAATGGGTGGTAGTGTGGCCTAACACTTCTCCTGTTGGGGGTTCAGTTCCCACCCTGGCTTGGTGTATGGCTTTTGCACATAGTTTTTGGGTTTGAGTGGGTTTGCTTCCATGCTATACACACACGTGATTTCTATGGTGTGTCTAAATATTGCCCTTTGTTTGCGGCTGTGAAGGACTGGCATCCCTTCCGGAATGTTCTCTACCTTGCGATGAGCTCCAGGTTCACTGCAATCCTGCAGTGGATGAGTGGTTCTGGAAAACCGATGGAAAAACATTAAATCACGAAGTATCCAACATAAATCGTGCTTAATTGTTCCATTCTACAGCCCTAGGTACTCTGTGTCCTTATGACTAAGCACAGGGAAACAGGCTAGTTAGGGGACTTTAGGTAATACTTCGACATCCAGTTGCTTTTTATTGCATCCATCCCAATTTGAGCTTCTGATCTTAATGGAAAAACAAATAAATAAATCCAGCCTGGCTGGTTCATAGTGGTCTTTGATTTTTCATTATCTGGCCTCATTATGACTTTTTGTGAGAATGGAAATACATCATAACAGACACATTACAGCACAGTAGTAACATTCATTAACAATACTCCAGTTGCTAGCCAGTGTCAGCTTTGCTTGACAATATAGCAATGAAACAAACCGGAAAAACAAATAAACGCAAGCATAAGCACTCTACCTCTCTCTTTGTTTTCTCCCCTGAGCACCAGATGCTGTCGATGACCTTTTCAAAGCGCTGCCTGTGGCTGTTCCTATTTCATCTGTGGCACATGCATAGTTAGATAGCCTACACTCGCACTCTCTCTTGGTTGATGTTCACGTGTTAGGGAGCCGGGGGACTCCCATCATCCTTCACATTACTATGCATGTGAAGTATCAGTGTTAGGTCTGCTGCTGTCTGCCTGTAGTGTCAAATAATCACAGATGATGTTTTTTTTTATTATTCATGTAGCAGGTACTATGGAGTACACAACTTTATTTTTTTTTCCTGTTTCTTACAGTTTGGTATCTCTCTGCAATCTATGCCCCCCATGGCAACCACTAAGGCCATGTTTTAAGGCTACTCTTCAACATTCTTTTTTTTTTTGACAAATAATCCCAGAAAGGGATGGGAAGTAGTTATTGTCAGCCAGTGAGTGCCGCTTCTCCTAGAGGAAACTAGCTTTCCCTCTTAGCCTCAGGGCAGCCTATTGATGGATTTACTGACCATTTAAATGCTGACCTTTCAGTCCTGCCTGCAGCCCGAAATGCATTCATAGTGGAAGAGGGCCGGCTACTCCCTCAAAAGCTCAGAGGGAAAGAGTGCACTCCATGACTTTCCCATCTCTTTAGTCCTGTAGTATTGACTGTTAACCTTCAAAGAAAGAAAAACAGCATTCACTGTGTCGTTTAAAAGGAAATAATACACTGCAGGGTTTCATCCGCCAAATTTAATTCATATTTCTAAATCTGCTTCATCTATTTACAACTCTTCACTATTCCTGGCCATTACAATCCCTGTGTGTGCAATATGGTACAGAGAGGATTCGATTAAAAAGCAGATGGCTCTTGGGTGACGCGTTCACCTGGCAAAATAATGTCAGATCTGGAAGACTGGGTATAAAACGGAGGGAAATTGAGCAACATGATTATCCTCAAGTGAGGGAGTAGATGAGCCAATAAACGCCGAGTAAGATTGACATCTGAGCATGTAATCTTGGGTCATCTCTCTGTACTGAATTGAAAAGTGTGAAACCCTGACTGAGAATAAAGCCCTTGGACAGAGCCTTCAGGATGCTCTTTGCTACTATATTATGCATTATTTGAAAAAAAATTTATATGTTCTGTGACATACATACACTCATATGTCTTATTTATCAGTGATGGCATTAATATACAT
>JAAGVU020000025.1:10950823-10963762 GCA_011763525.2 Mormyrus iriodes
TTTTTGACCATTCTTCCAGGAGAGCATTTGTGAGGTCAGGCACTGATGTTGGATGAGAAGGCCTGGCTCGCAGTCTCAGCTCTAATTCATCCTAAAGGTGTTCTATCAGGTTGAGGTCAAGGCTCTGTGCAGGCCAGTCAAGTTCCTCCACACCAAACTCGCTCATCCATGTCTTTATAGACCTTTGTGCATTGGAAGAGGAAGGGGTTATCCCCAAACTGTTCCCACAAAGTTGGGAGCATGAAATTGTCTAAAATGGCTTTGTATGTTGAGGCGTTTAGAGTTCCTTTCACTAGAACTAAGAGGCCAAGACCAACCCCTGAAAAACAACCCCACATCATAATCCCCCCACCACCAAACTTTACATTTGACACAATGCAGTCAGGCAAGTACCGTTCTCCTGGCAACCGCCAAACCCAGACTCATCCATCGGATTGCCAGACAGAGAAGCATGATTTGTCACTCCAGAGAACACATCTCCACCGCTCCAGTGGAGTCCAGTGGCTTGCATATGACACTTTACATTTTGTTTAGTGATGTAAGACTTGGATGCAGCTGCTCGGCCATGGGTCCCCATTCCATGAAGCTCTCTATGCACAATTCTTGAGTTAATCTGAAGGCCACATGAAGTTTTGAGGTCTGTAACTATTGACTCTGCAGAATGTTGGCGACTTCAGCACACTGTGCGGCTCAGCATGCGCTGTCCCCGCTCTGTGATTTCACGGGGCCTACCACTTCGTGGCTGAGTTGCTGTTGTTCCCAATTGCTTCCAATTTGTTATAATACCACTTACAGTTGACCCTGGAATATTTAGTAGCGAGGAAATTTCACAAATGGACTTATTGCACAGGTGGCATCCTGTCACGGTACCACACTTGAATTCACTGAGCTCTTAAAAGCAACCCATTATTTCACAATTGTTTGTAGAAGCAGTCTGCATGCCTAGGTGCTTAAATTTATAAATCTGTGGCCATGGAAATGAGTGGAACACCTAAATTCAGAGATTTGGAGGGGTGTCCTAATACTTTTGGCAATATAGTGTACATCTCCTTATCATATGTAGAATATCTGTGAACCTAGATCAAGTTATAAATTAAATAAATTTGTTTCAATTTGATACCATGCAATTTCTGTCTATTGTTTTCTTTATTATTCATCATAACTGTCTGCCAATATATCAGTCTACCATCTATTAATACTAAAATTTGCCTTCAACTGTGTATGAAATACTGCATACATTGTTGCCAATGTAGGTCTACTTTGTTAAGTAGCATTAGGTATTAAGTAAGTATTAAGTTCATATTTTATAGCTGAACACACAGGATCCCAGTTCCCACATTAGTCAGAGCAATATGTCTAAGTGACTATCTTCCTATTGGATTAACCTCTATCATCAATTGCTTTGAGACGATAGTAAAAAAAACTGTGTCATCTCCACCCAGTCTGACACACTCAACCAGCTCCAGCTGTCATATAAAATCAATAGACAAAAGGACAGCATGACTGCTGAAACACTCCAGACTCCTCTATCCCATCTAGAGAATGGCACCACCTATGTGAGGATGCTGTACATTGATTACAAGTCAGCATTCAATATCATAGTGCACCTTCTAACAGGCAGACCCCAGGCAGTGAGAATCAGTACCTCAACATACGAGCGCCCCATGGATGCCCTCTCCTGTGCACCCTGTTCAACCCAAGACTGTGTAACTAAGCATGCCTCTAACTCCATCGTCAACTTTCCTGATGACACCAGCATGACAGGACTCATCGCTTAAACGACGAGACTGCCAACAGGCAGGAAGTAAGAGCTATGGCACCATGGTGCCGCGACAGCAACCTTCCCTTCAGTGTCAGCAAAACTAAGGAGATGATGATGGACTACAGGGTGAGGAGGGGGGGTGGGTGGCAGGCACCAATCCACATGAACGGAGCTGATCTAGAGAGGATCAGCAGCTTAAGGTTCCTCAGGGTTCTTCACAGACTGGACTGGTCAATACATACCAACATTGTGACATAAAAGTACACCAGTACATTTTCATCCTCAGGGGGCTTCAAAAATGTGACTTAATCTCCATGATCTGCATTGGCTACACTGTCAGAAGAAAGGGTACAGCCCTGGTACAGTTTTGTCCCCCAAAATATAAACAACATGAATGTACCCCTAATGGCACAAAAATGTTCCTCAGAGTCCATTCCTGTACCTTAAAAGGTACATTGACCTATAGCTAGTGTACAATAGACAGATCCTTGAGGGTACAGCCCCAGCAACTGTATCCTCAAAGGCACAAATTGGTACTTTTTTTTCTGACGCTGTACAAGTACATTGTGGAAAGTATTCTGACTGGCTACATGTCCACCTGATATGGCAGCTGTACCAGCAGGAAGCACAAGGCCTTACAGCAGGTGATGATAGTGGCCCAAACTATCACTGGGAGCAGGCTTCCAATTTTAGAGGACATTTACATGGAGAGGTCTGTGCAGAAAGCTCACAAAATCATCAAAGACCCCAGACATCACTGCCATGGATTATTTACCTTCCATACGGCTGGCAACTGATATCACAGCTTTCAAAACTAGAAGACGTCTATCCCCATGCCATGAGGCTATGAAACATCCTGAGGCATCCACCTACGCAGACCTACACCCTGCTCACTCTCATTGTTCCTTAACGTAGCATTGTACAATTCCACATTGCGCCGTTTGCACTGCAGAAGACACCTTCATTGTCATACACTGTCATTCATAGTCGCTTGTTTATGACTACTACTGTTGTTTATTCACTATACTTTCACTATGTTTTTATTATTTTTTTCTCTATTCTCTCTTTCTAATTCTGTCTGTGATGTCGTGAACGCTTGAGAAGCTAAGAATTTCTTTGCTGAGCCTGCAGGCAGCAGTCAGGGTACATGACAATGAAAACCTGTGAATTCTTTGTATGCACACAATATTAAAGCCAAAGTGAATTTGCACCATAAACGTCTGTGTAACAGATACCCCCCCCCCCCTTTGTGTATGAACGGCTGTTCTTAAACTGTTTTAGGTAGAAAAGCATTACTATTCATTGGCCCTTGCCTCATATTTCTATCTAAAAGCAAACTATGCCCCATTTCATTGAACAGGAGGTTGCACTGGGGGAGAGTAAGGTGTGGGGGACATTTGGTATCTTTATGGAAATACAAATTCTGTGGTTGTACTGAGCTGTGACTGTAGTAATTAATTTACCCAGGGTGCTTTTTACCAAACTTCAATAAGGAAACAGAGAGGTTTAAACAGATGGACCCATTCATTGTTTTTTTATATCATTCGTACCTCAGGGGTTTTGTAAGAATTTTTAATTTTGATGCTGTGCAGTTCCATGTCTATGTCTCAGTGGGTACCACTATTGAGGCCTCCAGAGTTGGAAGTTGGAACCACCTCTGAAGTTTACATATTCTCCCTATATTGTGTGGGTTTCCAACGGGTATTCCGGTTTCCTCCTGCAGTCCCGTGACATGGTGAGGTCACCGTGTAACATCTTGTAACATCTTGCTTACTGGCCAGCTACCTGCGAGGATCTGTATGCAGACTACAAGACAGCGGCAAAACGGGTAGGGCAAGCTGACCAATCAGAGCACACTGGGCTCATCAGGGGTGGGACTTAAAGCTCTAACAGAGCATTTCAGACAAGGGGGTGAATAGAGATGTACAGTATGACATAAACATTGTGTTTTTTGGAAGATTAAAGCATGTAAATCTACTCTAGTACACACCAAAAACAAAATTATGATCAGTGAAAATTAGTACAATAAGGCCCCTTTAATGCTGAAATATCAAAATTCAAAGAAACAAAGGGATAGAAATCAGAAAAGAAAGAATCCAGTTCATTGTAAATGTACAAGGACGTTCTCTATAAACCTCTATAAAAACTGCATAAACACTGTACTGCATATTCACTGTTAATTTGGATGTGCTTGATAATATAATGTCCTAATGATCTACTATCATAAAAGCACATTCTTCTTTTGTGTTTATCATGTACAAATCAGCTGTAAACAACTTTGTCTAAATAGCCTGAAGCATTGCTCCTACGAGACGAAAGGCTAATGGCAATTTAATTAAAAATACATGCCAAATATATTGTGACCAAAGACCACCTTTTTTCCCTGTTTATATTCATATCCATGTCTCATCTTCATAACCTATAGCCACATTATTGATTTTTACAGTGTTTGAGACGGCATGGGTTTGTGTAGCTCATGTGACAGCTGGGACATTGCTATTGTGTCATTTTATACATGCATCCTTCCGCCTTTATGCAAAATATAACAAAGCAGTACATTGGTTATGAAAGATTCCCCATACAAGGATGCATGAATATAAAATAACGGTGTTATTTTTAGTGAGCTGGTCTTTTGGTGTGAACACAACGAAGGGGAGATTGCAGGCATATGGCTTCTGCATCGAACCTGTGAGATTTGAGCGGCTATAATACGTCACATGACAGGGGTTCTGTTATGAAAGATTGAGCCATGAAAACTAAGATTCGTTCGCTACATCTCTCATGGCACTGGACACTAAGAGGGAAAACTACAGGCTTATCTGCCAGTATAAATCCATAGCATTCACCTTTCTCTCCCTCTCTCACAGCACTTTGTACTCCTAGTGTCTAACACCCACACACACACACACACACACACACACACACACACAGCTCCCCTTCGATTCCCTGCACTGAAACGACAGGCAGACCCTGCACTGCTGAAGGTGGTGGCAGAGCACGCCAAAGATGGATAACATTAATAAGAGCCAAAGAATCCAAATTATGTCCTGCGTCTCCTTCAGGGTTTACTCAGGGGCAAACTGTCACCTCAGTGCTGACTTAATGCTCCGATAAAATATTTTGAGTGTGAAAGGTAGCAAAATACGAGGAGTCCTCCTAGCATGAACCTGTGCAGCTACTGTATTACCTGCGGGGGAAGTTACTTGTATCTGGGGTCAGTTATCTGAAAAGCCTGTTTTTCACCATCATCACCATGGCTGCTCCTATCCCATTAGTATGACACATGGCAATGATTTAGGGCCTTAAACCAAAGTTTGTTAACCCCTGTGGTATAATAACAGCCAATGAAATTACCCAATGTAGAGAAATACAGTCAAGTCAAGTCAAGTGGGCTTTTTTGTCATACCATCCATACACAGGTATACAGTGGCATGAACACGGTGCATCGTACAGTGGTGGGAGGCCTTTCACAATACTCAAAGTGCAAAACACAAATAATGCATAAACTGGGGGGGCTGGACACAAGAGTTTAGATACATAATATAACGTATTTGTACTTAAACGAGAAGTAAGAGACCAGCAGCATAATGGGCTTTAAAAAATATACTGGTTACAAACTAATAATAAATAGATAATAACACATAATATTAAGTTAAAGTGACCAGTGGCGGTCTGGCGGGAGTTGTGATTAACCTCAGAAACAGACTATGGGGAAGGAGAGTATTGAGTGTCCTGACAGTCTTGGGGAACGAGCTGTTGCTAAACCTGACAGAAATGGTCCAGATGCTCCTGTACCTTCTGCCAGACGGGAGCAGGACAAAGAGTCCATGTGAAGGATAGGAGCAGTTCAATGTTTTTGGAAAATGTCCTCGACGCAGGGGAGGGGGGGGTTCCTATGATTTGTTTTGTCTGCTATCAGTTTAGCATAAGCAGACGTCATTGTTTTAGAACATTAACTAATTTATATATACATTCCAAATACTTAAATTGGCTTTAGTTCCATTTAACTTTCAACCATTTATCCTGAGCAAGGTCACAGCTTGGAGCCCATGCCAAGCAGCATAGGACACATGGCAGGGGTAGACCTTGGACAGGATACCAGGCCATTACAGGGCACACACCCTACAGGCAAACTAGAGACACCAATTAGCCTAACTGCATGTCTTTGGACTGCAGGAGGAAAATGTGCAAGATTAACATGCAAACTCCACTCACATAGAGGTAAGAGTCATTCCCCCAAACATGAAAGCATGAGGCAACAGAGCTAGCCTCAAAGTCACCTTAATACAGGCTTTGTTGAATATTGACAATCATATTTCACCTCTGTTTGAACTGTAAGTACCTGAAGCAAAACTTAAATAATTAAAACAAACCTTATATAAAAGAAATTTCCACTGCTTATATGCTTATCTTGTGCTGCACAGCCAGCGGCTTAAACATACTAGCTAGATTGTGAAATATGTCAGTGCAAACCTGAATTTATAATTTTATATTTTTTAGTTTGGAGATTAAATAATCAGCCATGTGAAAACCTGTGCAGTGTCAATTGGATTTTATATTTTGGCACTCACTATTCTCATATTTACGCTGTGTCTGTTCTGTTACAGAATGTATCACATAGGCAAAGTATTTCATTGATGTGGTTTAAAAAATCAAGTCAAACTGTCCTGGGTCTTTTACAAGTGTAAACATAAGACACTGGTGCTAACCACTGAACCACTGCACTTTCCCCAAGGAGATCGCGTTATATACTGCATACTGTATAAAGCGAAACAGATATATTTCCTTACTGTGAACTTTCCATGAACGGTAATGACATATCTTTCGGGAAAGTGCAGTGGTTCAGTGGTTAGCATCAGTGTCTCATACCTCCAGGCCTGTGCCTTCAATTCCCATTTCTGTGTGAGTGAGCACGCTCTTCCTGTGACTCCTGCAGTCCAAAAGCATGTATTCCCAGCACAAACTGGCAGCTCTACATTGCCCCTTGAGTTACCTGGGACAGGCTATAGGTCCACTGTGGCACCATCCTGCGTCATGAAGGACAGAAGGACGCCTGTCCTTAGCTCTCATGGTGCTGGGCGATCATCTGGCCATCTAGTATACTACTTTTCATACTTCTAACGCCCCAGTCATTTTTTCATAGCATCACACCAGTCATCTTTCAGCTCATGAGTTCAGGGCTGTGCCTAGAAATTCAGGACCTGCTGACAAAATGTCACATTTATATCCATTGTCTACTTTCATTACTCACACTCGGTATTGTCCAAACAGTATGTCCCATACTTAGCTTCTCTTCTCACCCAACATTCCCTGTCTTGAATGTCAAGACATCCATGTGAAGAATAGTCAAATATATGAAACTGGTCACTTTAACTTATTATTATTAGTTATTATCTATTTATGGCTAGTTTGCAGCCATCATATTTATTATAGCCCGTTACCCTGCTGCTCTGTTACTCCTCGTTAACATACACACTCATTTCACTGTACATATAAGCCCTTCTGTCCATCCTCTCCTGCTTTTGCACTGTCCTGTGCTTTGCACTTTACGTATTGTGAAAATATGAGAGTTAAAGGAGGAAAATAACTTCAAAATTAAATATGTGGAAAGTATTACATGATACGAGGGGGACAGAGCAGTGTATTTCCTAGAAGCATGAAAAGCACATACTATTGTCGAAGGTGTTGTATACAATGGGAAACAGAGGATTAAGCTGAAAGGTCGAAATACAGTAACTGCATGTCAAGCAAAGAGTAAAACAGTGCACTATGGAAACAGCAAAGTACACAGGGGGGTTGTCTGGAAAAACAATAAATTGAAGACTTGATGAGGTTGGGTTGAGGCTCGTGAAATACACATAAAAATAAGCAATAAATTGAAGACTTGATGAGGTTGGGTTGAGGCTCGTGTAATACGCATAAAAATAACCAAACACAGGATGTATACACAGACATCCCACCTTAGGGATACTGACTTCAGGGAGGCAGATGAGGGGCATCTGGGAGGGCGGGGGTGCTGGCCAGTGCTTGACTGGTATTACGGTAATACCATGTATATACTGCCGACTAAAGTGGAGGTGGGCGGGTGGGCAAAATTTGTTGACCAGAGCTAGACAGTGGTGGTAAAATTTGGGGTGAGGCTGCTGCGGTAAAACTTCATGCCGGCTAATTTTCCTACGACTGAATAGCGGAATGACATTGAACACCATTTGCAGGTGTCAGGGATCTTGCGGAAGACTCCTGAATCTTCCAGGAGAGAAGGGATGTCTGGATAAAGAACTGACATAATGGGCTAAACAAAGGAAATGGTCTTCTGGAAGATTACGGGTCAACCTGGTATCCAAATTACTGGGGTGAAGACACGACACGACACTGCAATGTGCATATCTTTTAGACAAGAGGCAGGGGGTACAAAAAAAGTATGAAGAAACCCAGTTACATGGAGATAGTCAATAGCCACTGTTCTACTTTCACACCATACTGTAGCCACAACAGGTGATAGCAGATCTGAGTGGTAACAAACGTATCTCTATCATCACAGTGTTGAGACAGTCAAGCAAAATAAATAAAAACCCAAACACAAAGACTGGATAAATTTGTTAGTCTGTATAAACCTCCAAGGCTGCATAGCACTACAATAGTCAGTCCTACAATACTATAGTCAACACTCACCAAAGAGGATAGTTCTGCATTAGCATTATTTCAACAAAGGATGCTTTAGAAACTGCACAAGGATAGTTTCAAGTCTGTAAACCTCTATGTCACAGAAAGCAACAGAGAAAGAATATAACTCAAAGAGACAAAATTCTGAGATGGATAGCTCAACTTCAATGTTACTGTAGAAAGAAGTCCACAAATGAAAACTAACTTGGGAGCAGCTCAGATCAGAAACAGGTCTTTACAGCTAGGATGCTGGAGTTTTGGCATACACTGATTTTTTTTGTTTTTTACTGGAGGTGCAGTGCTTAGATCTGTTAAACCAGGATTGCATCAAATTTATTGTCAAATACAAACCAGGAATGCTTAGGATAATCAATCCCTTCATAGCCCGCACTTAAGCAAAAAACCAAATAGACATTATTCTTCAGGAATTTATGATGCCATAAAGAACTGAAGAGCAACTTTCCAAAACTCACTCAGTCCCCAGGATACATTTGTGAGAGAATTTGGGCAGAAAATTGTTGCAGGTGTCAAGAACTACATGGAGCAATATGCATGTGCAATTGTCTTCAACATGAATTCAGGATAGACAGGAGAAATTTGATGAATTATATAGTAACTTCTTTACTCTGTATGTGGCATACAGTGCAGTCACATTGTGTATTATGAATGCATTAACTAAACATCCTTGGAGTTCACAGACATTCATAAAGCACTGAAAAAAAGACATGACTAAAGAATAAATGGTTTTGATGCAAAGATGTTTAGAACAAATCTTTATAGAGGATAGAATTTCAGGATATTAACTTACTCAGTTGGATATGAATCAGACAGCAGCTAACAAATCAAAGGCCTCCTAAAACATTTTATAAATCTGTAACATTAGCTGCAGCTCACTTGACAACGATATATCATGGGTAACACTGTTGCCTTGCATCTCAGGGACCAGGCTTTGAGTCTCTGCCATGGCTCCATGTGTGTGGCGTTTGCATGTTCTCCGTTCTCCGTATGCGTTTGCATACTCCAGTTTCCCCCACAGTCCAAAAACATGCTGAGGTTAATCAGCGTTACCAAATTACCCATAGGTGTGTGTGAGTGTGTGTGTGAGTGTGCCCTGTGATGGGTTGGCACCCCATCCTGGTTTGTTCACTGTCTTGTGCCCATAGGTTCCGGACCCCCCACGACCCTGAACAGGACAAGTGGGTACAGAAAATGGATGGATGAAAGAATTTAAGACTGTATAACTGAATTATACTGTAAAGCATCCTTGCCTAGAAAAATGTGAAATTGCACCAAAGGCCCTAAAAAGGCTTTTTAGAGGTATAGCACCTGTACCTGTCTACAATTACCTGCAATCAATTAAAAACAGAAATACACTGAATTTTATTTATGTCTCTGCAGTCAATTGAAACTGATAGAAGTCCACCTCTCAAATGCATTTAAACAGTCTTTAGATTGCTGTTCACAGTAAGATTCAGGTATTTTGGCTTCAAAAGAATTAAGCATGTCAGATGAGCGCTCATATTTTAAGTGACACCTTATTGGTCCTGCCAAAGCTCAAGTAAAAGAACCTGATCAATCTCCTTACTACTCATAAAAATGAATGATGTCATCAGGACCGATGTTCAGCATAAATAGGAAGGTGTGGTGAATGGTGCCTTTTCCTTATTAAAGGAATTCTTCTGCAGTGTTTCTACAGAGACAGTGGTTGAGAGCGGAAACGTGTGCAAGAGATATGTGTCATATATATGCTGAGCACCAGTAGATCCTGATCTATGTCCTATATTTCTGTTAGGGCAGCATACAGATGTAACTTTGCTCATTTTATGCTATTGCCAGAACTCGTAAAATATCTGACAGGTAGAATGGGGTAGGAGGTGTGGGGTATAATTCCAAGCACAGGTCACAACGTGCACAGAAAACTGAGCCATTCAAGCCAGGACTTATAAAATCCACTTATAATACACTTTTTTTATGAAATCAAATGCTTTTCAGATGAGGAATATATTTGATGTCAAGATGGTACATCAGTTGTACAGTATATTCATTAAGTGAATACTGTCTTTAACTTGGAAACGTTTTATTGCTTTAGGACTTAACCTCATTTTCTTTGAGCCATATCATTATGATTGGGAACGGGGAATGTGTGTAACAAGAAACCAGCAATTTTAACAGAAAATAGTGTCTCTTGCATTATCTCGATACATTTGGCACTTGCTATTGATGCAACAATGAAGTAGAACTGATTTTTATTTTTTTTATATTAGATAAAAATATATTTCACTTGTGACAGCACCTCCCTGCCATTGTGATGTGTCATAGGAAGACATAAACTCTGCAATGTGCTGAAAGTTTCAGGAAAGAAGTCAGAAGTCAGGGCTGTTTTTGCTTTCTGTTACCTGTTTATGTAAATATACACCCAAGGTTGCATATTTCGTGAAACTACAGTTGAATATTTTTGTGAAAAACTGTAGAGACCTCCTCGGATGTAGTTTTGAAACTTCTGAAGACTTGTAGATTGCGGAAGTCCTACGTATAGACAGAAATGGATATTAATATGTAATGCCTTATTCTTAATGCGTCAATGAACTATTACAGACTCCGTGTTTACAGCAGAGGGTGTCCTTGCTTTGAATTAATTCTAATTGGTCTATTTCATGCTGCATTTCATTGATAATTAAATCGATTCTATCTCTGATCACAGAGAAGAATTGAACTAAAGGCTTTCTCTGCAAACTTCTTCAACTTTCATTGCACATAGCAACCCTTTATTCATTTTGGGTGTCTGATTCACACAAGATTTTTAATTAAAGCTGATAAAGCGACTGGTGATTTTGAGACTGTAGAGGAGAATCAGCAGATTAACTGGGATATTAACAGGGCATGATAAGACTAAGAAATTAAGACCTTCTATGGTTTATATTCATATAAATAAGTAATTATGTGTATAAGCATATCTTCTGGTTAATTACACAAAATTAGTACAATGCTGTCTCAGTGTTAATAGCTGCTGATTTCAATAACAAGATTAATCCTCATTGACCATCCATTTTTATGAAAAAAATTAAAGTAAGGTTTTGTTATATTTCAGTGATTTTAAACTTTGCCAATTATAGGTTTGAATCATGCTTGATTTGAAGTTAGGCAGAAGGAACAATGGTCATATTTCCAAATCATTGTTGTCTCATTATGTCCTTCCTGCCATTTTCCATAACTGTTTAACTGGTATTGGGTCACTGGAAGTATGAAATCTAGCCCACGAAGCAACGGGCACATGATAGGGAAATACCCTGGATGAGATACCAGTCCAACCCAAAGTACACAGTCAAACACAGAATCATTTACAAATACCATTTCTCCTAACCACATTTTTAGACTGCAATTTAGATAAAGCTTTTTATTTGACCGCACAGGGATTCATTCCTGTACTTTTAAGGGATCGATACCCGATAGGTGAATATTTCCTTTAAATGAATTACGAAGGAAACGTTATATTGATTCATTTGACCCCTTCATGAAGTGTGTCTGGTTAAATTAAGGTAGAAGAAACAAGTGTTTGTTTGTATTGAAAGTAAGTCTTTGTGTTGTCACAGTTTGGCTCAGGACTGGGACAACCAGGAAACACAGACACATTGGAACAGGCGTAAGTTTATTTAAAGGGGAAGACTGCCTAAGCTAACGAAAAGCAAAAACGCAACCCAAATGAAACTGCAAGATGAGCACTGGGAACGATAAAAGGCAGAGAGCAACAAACCTTTTTACCGTCATCCCACATTGGTTCAGTTAGGTCCCCTGGTACACTGCCCCAGGTGCGCCCTATACCAGTGGTTCTCAATATCAGGTCATGAATTGTGTGGTAAAAACAAAAAAAAAGTTTTGAAATGTTTTTGTATTGTTGGACTTTCGAATTTGCAAACGATGTGCTATGTCTAGGATTTTTTTTTGTACCTCCCCCAGTGAAACAAACAAAAAAAAAAGCATGCAATAAAACTTAATGAGTGAAGAAGAATGTGGGTCCTGAGGCTACACCAGTTGAGAACTACTGTCTCATGCAACCAATGAGTGGCTGCGGACAGATCTGAAAGAAGCACAAACAGAACAACCCAGAAATGGGGCAGAGATTGTCACTGTCTTTAAAGCTGCAGAATGAGAAAGTTTGCGTGTTTCACGTGTTTAGTCACTGAAGTTAAAGTGCGGTGTATATACATGCTGCCTACCTCACGCTACACCTTCCCTATTAGCCAAACAATGAAAGGTAACCTTCACAACATTCATCCGTCATTGCACCTACACTTCAAAGAGAGCAGAATTAGCTATGTGGGGTGTAAGTGATGATTTTGCTATAGCATTGTGCTTCTGTGTGGCTTAAAAACCTCAAATTCTTTCAATGTTTCTGTGACTCCAGTTCAGTTCAAGCAGCTTGTGTATTATGACATCAGGAACCTGAATCACTCTTGACAACAATGGGTGGCATACTGTGCATGCGCTTAAAAAAAACACTTGATATCCCGCTGTCA
>JAAGVU020000025.1:10965869-11017444 GCA_011763525.2 Mormyrus iriodes
CTAATATTGTCATTAATTTTATTTTCAAATTCTGGATGCAGAGGTGAATTTTTGCAATTGCACACAATCTGTGACCAGAAGCATAGATATAAGACCAAGAATTACTTTTTATAGTCCTATTTTGTATTATACCATATTATATTGTAATTGCAGTTATAATGGTATTTGCCCATTAAGGCAGATTGCATTCAAATGCATGAAATAATCTATTCTTTTTTTATTGTCTGGCATCTCCAAGGCTGCTAATATTAACTTCACGCTATGACAGACATTTAAAATACAGGCAATGCTTCAAAGCTCAGATTAACATAAATTATGAAAAAATGCCTTAATTCCATCTCTAGTTTTTCCTTCCCCAGAGGACCAAATTAGAGTGGGACACAGGAATGGATTTCCTCTCCTGTCCCATCCCACTCCCACAAAAATACTCCTGTCCTGTTCCAGTCACAAAAGAATGACTCCCATCTCATCCCATTCCAGTGTTGTGTTCTTTTGCTTGCGGAAGGGAAATGGGGGATTCTTTAGGCAATGAAATTATTTGGTCAGTACATTAGCAGTGCCAAAAACACTGGTTCACCTGTGGTAATATGGCATTAGGGATGTATTGCCTTAATCCAAAGATCCTCACTAAAAACATAAGTAAGACATTGGCCAGGGGTCTGGATACATTTTCAAATGAGGGCTTAACAACTGTATCAAGCTCTTTTGGAGTTACAGTCAAAAAATACAATACATGGATCACACTATACCTACCTTAGTTGAATTTAAACCCATGGTATCTAATGTTGTATCTTGATGTGTTTATTTTCCATTGATGCATTATTTTTACATTGCCATTACCAGTATCACTGTATGATTATACGGCCCTACTGTTACACTCTTAACATGGTGAATGCAGCATTGAGGACCTGCACCATGTTTCACCAATCAACAACCCTCATGCACTGGTCAGGTGACTGCCAGCAACCAATCAGCAACCAGCCACCAGAGCAAACAGGAGAGAATAAAATAGAATACAAAAGGCAATAGAACAACTAGCATTATGACAAAAAAGGAAATAGTGTTTCTTCATATTAGAACAAAATATTTATACATAAAAATGTACCTATTTTTTTATGGTTCCCATTCTCGCCCACTCCCATTGACTTTTTTTCTTGTCCGGTCCCTGTCATGTGATGAATATTGGAATCGACTCCCATCCAGCGGGAATTCCCAAAAGAAATGTCAGCCCCTAGACCCAACTGCACTCATAATATACGTACTCAACTGTCATTAAAGGGGAAAATGGAGTGTTTGGCAAAGATCATATTTTAGTGATGTCATTTTTTGAGATGGGGGGGCATAAAATCATGTCCACTTGTCTGTCTGCTTTTAAAAAACTTCCGGCTTTTATTAATAAAGTTTTATTGGTTTGCATAAAATTATTTGTAGGTATTTTTTGTTATTGTTCATCACTGAATTCTTAATGATACTCCAAAAGTTACGCGTGCACAGGCCAGAGTGCCCCTGGTTCTGCGGTCCATAAACGCATTAGCCTCATGACAATCCCTTCATCAGATGGCCACTAAATTACTGTGGAGTTCCAGTCCTTTGTGACAGAGTCACAGCTTGTGAAATGGCAAAGAACCATGTTGGACAGGACTAAGACAGTGAATGGAATGATTATGGGCAGGAAAGGTCTTCTTCTCAGGTGTAGCAGAAATCTGGTAGGGACTGGACTGACATAACAGTTGAAGGAATCACAGATAAAAATGGCATTTTGGAGCCGAATAGGAAAACAAACAATAGACAGAAAAACTCAACAGGCAATTTATTGCTGCAGGTCCCGACTGAAATCAAAACCATGGTTTGGATACTGGAGAGGAAGGAATACAAATCATTATGGACAATCACTGTCTCCTGAAATTCATTGTAAGAACAGTGACCCCACACCCCACCACAGTCACCCCAACCAGCAGTGCATCAGAATGGTTTGGGTCAAATATGAACCTACAGGAAGACATTATTCCGCAGCTCGAATATGAAGTGGAAATTGGGGCAGATGTATGTGAAGTAAGCATAAGGACTCCATCTACACAGGCAATGAATGAGTGATTCTGCAAAGGCCTTGTTGGCTGTAGTGGTAACAGTTCCTATTCTTGTGCATTGCATACACATGGGAAAACAAGATTTTGAAACAACAGGCTTTGGTTTGGGAGGTATGTTAAGGTGCAGAGGAGAGCAAAATGGTCAAGAGAGTCATGAATTAGGCTTTTGTATCCATGAAAGTCATGACATATATAGAGGCAAATCTAAAGTGTTCAACAACAGCAGACCCAGAAATTCCAGTGTAGGTGAGCTGGTAGAAAGTCAGTTAGCCAAGTCCCACAACAATTACAGATGCAACTATACATTTTTTACCAGTTTTTAAAAGACCCGTGGCATCACTGCAACCAAAAGAACAAAAAGAATTTACCACTTAACAGCACTTTTCCTCTGATTGATTTAACTAGACACACACACATACCTCTCTGACACAATCATTTTATCATGCTGTCTTGCTTGCTGTAAGTGCTGAATGAGTGCCCACCCATGGCGCCTCAGAACGTGTTCAGTAACTTTGACTGTACTGAGATAGCTGCACTCTCAGATGAAAAGTGTTTATGGTTACTGTAAATGTGATCAAATGAACTGAAAAAAACAGGAGCAATATGGGAGCAACATGGAAGCATTTGGCAGAATTTGGGAAAGTAGATATCTTTTAGCTCCCAGGTGGCCGCAGTTGATGTGCAGTGTCCTAGAAATCTGTCCATGGGGAATTAAAAACAATCTAACATAGGGGTGTGGCCATTGATCATCTGCTCTGTGGATCAAGAGCTTTTACCATCATAACCCCCCACCCCGATTGACAACTTTCACATTCAGCATTCCGCTCCCCTCTTGGTGTTCCCTCACCCACCTCTGCGTTTGCAGTTATGAATAAGAAGAAACATTGGTAGCATTTTACCTGTGGAGGAAACTCAGATACTACTCAAGTACAAATCATGAATAAATATAGCAATTGCATAAAATACATGGACTGTTATTATTAAACAGCCATGGGATTAGTATGCAACTAACATTTAGTTACTAGTTAATTAACCCATTAAGTAACAGTGTACTGATACATTATCTGTGCCTCAAGTAAAATGTTACTAAAACTTCTAACAGAACGAGAAGCATGGAAGATGGACACAGGGGAACGGCAGCAGACCAAGACATGAGAATTTAATTATTATTGAATTATCGTTATAAAACTATTTATTGGTTATTATTATTAAGATATGAATAACAATATTCATATTGTTTATTGGTTGTATTTACTAATTTTTCTAGACTATAATTAAATATTATGACACAAAAAATATCAATATTTTCACACTACCAAATAGTGACTTTGTGATTTGATCAGTGGAAGCCTGTGGATATTTATAGGATGGGGACAAAATTACAGAAACAATAGGCAAAAAGTCATATTGCACTGAATTCAGCCATAGAATAGGTCAACAATCAACTTATTTCATAAGTGAGTTTTCAAAGCACCATGAGGCATCCATCTATTTACGGGTGCATCAGTTACAAAAACTGCACAATTGTTTAATGTGTCAAGGTGAAGGATCTCAAAAATCATGACAGCATACACTAAACCAAGACAAACCACAGTCTCTCCTGCTTTCACAAAAATGATGCCACTTTCCCACTTTTATCTGTTCTTATTTTTGTATGTTCTTCTAATTTTAATTTTTAATTTTCATATTCATATGCTTTTACTAATGTCTATTTTTACTTTATGCATTTAATTTCTTATCTCATTTTCTGTAAAGCATTTTGAATGAAGGTGTGTTATACAAATAAATTTGACTTGACTTCTCAGACAGCAGCACTGGATGCAATTTGGAACTCACTGACAGGGACTGACTCAACAAACACTGTCACGACTATCACATACCTGGAATTCTGGACAGGGACGCTATTCAGAAACTGCTGGTATTCAAGGGCAATGCACAAAGGTGTATACACTAGTGTAAGGATCACAAAACCTGGACCCTACAGTAATGGAAAAAAAGTACCAAGGTCTGATGGGTCATATATTATGCTTTTTCTTACACCAGGTTGGATTTAATATTTTGGGCAAGCCAATGAATGCCTTTAACACACAGCGTATGATATCAAATGAAAACATGGTGAGATATCCGTAATTGTCTGGGCAGCCATCCTATGGGAGCCCAATGATTGCTCTACAAGGCTGTATAACAGCCAAGGAATATGAAGCCAGTTTACAGGATCAGGTGCACCCTACAGTGCAAACAAAGTTCCCTTATAATGCTCCCTTATTTCAAGATAAAAGTGCCCTCTATGCCTTCCATGCCCTCCCCAATCACGAGATCTAAATCAAGTAAATTTCCATGTCCTGCATCCCTCAAATATTTGGAGGCTTTTCTTAAAGAATGCTCGATATCCCTTAACATTAACTACACCTTCTGTAGAACATTCAGTGTGCCTTTATAATGCATTCATAGAACGTTCATAAGCAGCATGTAGATATATCTTGACATCTTAACATACCTTATCAGCTTTAATATACATTAATAACAAACATATGATTGATTGATGTATGTTACAGCTGTCATGTCTTGTTTATTGAAAGTATTATGAATGCAAGCGTTTAAGATGTTTCTCAACCCAGTCCTCGGGGACCGCTAGACAGTCCACATGTTTGCTCCCTCCCAACTCCCTGTACAAGTATTTGGTGTTCTTCATTGGTTGAGAGCTGAGAGGGATCAAAAATGTGGACTCCCTTGGGAGTCCCTGAGGACTGGGTTGAGAAACATTGCTTTATGTCATGTTAAGTTATACTAACATGCTGATTATGAATGTTCTATGAATGCATTATGAAGGTGCAGTTAATGTAAAGCATTACAAATCGTCCAATATCCCACTGCGTACACCTCAGTTATGACTGTATTCCAAGAAGGTTTACTGTTTACGTTTTATTCAGTCTACTATAATACATTGAAACAGACTAAGGAAATGGAACTATATCCCAATGCTGGCCAATGAGAAACTGAATAAACTGAATAAAAGAAAGGAACATTCTGAATTACACAAATGCAGACTGAGACAGGTGCCCTAACAGCACTCAAAAGAGAAACTCAAGCATTACTGCATTTCACTGAGAAATCTCCCTGTCTCCAATAAATCACAGTAATTACAAGTTTTGGAAAGAGCAATCCTGGCCTCTGCTGCAATTCAAACATAAGTCTTTATTAGAAAACTCACTTTGTGAGTCAATCTTTAACAAAAAAGTAAATTAAGTATAGCATTCTAGTGCCAAAGAAATATCAACTTCCCAGTGAGTCTCATTCATCAACATTCATTAAGATGTTGCAAATAAAGCAAAATCAGAAATGTCAAGAGAACGTTAAATATTATGATACTAAACTATTGCACCACTCATCCATCCACCCATCCATCCATTTTCTACACACCATTCACACCTACAGACAATTTGGCAACTCCAGTTCACCTTAGCATGATTTTGGACTGTGGGGGGAATCCTGAGTACCTGGAGGACTAAAATCTGTTATGTTTTATCTATTTTTTTCCTCTACTAAAATGCTTAGCTACGTAAACAACACATAGCTTGGCATATAAAAGCCATATTAACAATATTCTGCAATATTTTTCTATGAATTTATTTGTTTAGTTTGATTTTCTTTGAAATGCAGAATGATAAATATCTCATCAAAGTCTACACCTTACATTTCAAAACGATTCACTGAAAGAATTTCTGATTAGCTTTTTTTGAAGAGGCCAATTATTTATGCCCTTTTTAAATTCTGATTCAAGCTCACTCACGACATAAAGTTTCCACCAGCTACCTAAGGTAGAATAGGAAACTTTTCAGTTAACTTGCAGTTTACCAATGTAGTGAAATATCTTTAATTTCTGCAATTTCTCATTCATAATTGTCCAATATTCAGGTTTACATGCTGTCACTACTCTGTTGGCCATTTGTATCTGATTAAGAGTGATATGGCTACAGATCTCAACACCACAACAGTGTAGCAGGACAGGCCTGTGGGAAATAGTCCCCACAGTAGGTCACATTAAAGACCAACATTTGATCTTACAGCAGAAACACTCTGAGAATGGACTATCAAAGGAGCTCAGCCTTGACATGTTTAAACAAGTATATATAAAATGGAATAAATCATCGTTCCATTTGTGTAGTACCTCACTAAAAAATCAGTTGATCCTCATCATAGGCTGATTTCGTACAATTCCAAAGGAATTCTAAAGTTTCTTAAGAATTCTCTAAAGAATTCTAATACTTTATTATTAATGCTTCCTGTTGTGTTTTGTAAGACAGCCTGGTGTCCCATGATATAGCATAAACTACACTTAAAGGTGTCAGCTAAAGCATGAGTAACAGCTGAAAGGTGGAGGGATTTCAAAAGAGACCTGAAGGGCAACAGTGAGGGACATCTCAGAAAAGAGCAGAGTGGAAAGACATAAAGGATTTATTGTAATTTTTTTTTTGCACTTGTTACATTCACTATTCTCCTTTGTGGTCCTCACCTGGAATGCTCATCTGGCTTCATTAAAGCTGTGTTCCATTCAAAGAAATGAAGGGTGCATTGAAAATGGATATTATTTTAAGTTGTCTTCCTCTGCAGAAGGGTTGACCGCTTTGACCCACAGCACTCGTGTAGCTCACGGTGCGATCATTGCGTGTATAAATCTGTTCCACATGGAGCTTGGGTCTTTTGTTCAGCATTAATTTATGTCACAGCTTCACGTCATCCCTGAGGTTCTTCCGCTCAATATATCGCTGTCGCTGCTTTAATGATGATATGAACCGTGGCGCCTTCATTGTGCCGGCGTGGGCTCTGTAAGCTTGGTTAGTTCCAGTGGGGCTCCACACTGTGGGTTCTGTGAAAGAGCGTACGTACATACCTGTGTGTGTTTGTGTGTATGTGTGTGTGTGTGCGTACAGCAGATCAAGCAGACACATTAAAGAGCTCTTCCTTATGTTATGATTTTTCATGCACTGCTGCTCTGGTCTGAATTGAAATGCTGAGGAGTTACAGTGAGATCAATAGACCTGTAAATCCTAAGGCATCGTGATGGCTGTTGATTTAGTATTCAGGTCCTGATGTCCGCCTCGGGGCTAGCTAGGAACTTGTTCTGTGGCATAAATGTCCCTAGAAAAGGAGGAGTTATGAGATAGATATCTGGTCACACTCTACAACACAGTCGCATGTTCCTCACCTACTGCCCTTGTTACCATCTCAGGAAAATAACTCAATATGCAGCCCCTCAGATAACATGCATACAATCTTCAGTGGCCCAGAGCAGCTAATGCAAATTGAAGACGACATCCCCCTTACCTTCCTCCTCTTCTGATAACCATATTAAGGAGAACATTAAACACCTAATTCTATCCATACCACCAGGATTTATAGCAAGCTACTTCAGAATTTTAGACAAAATACTACATTGGCACTGCAGTGTAGATTCTGTTAACGGAAAAACCTTTAAAGATTTAAGTGAACTTTGTTGCTGAAATTTTCATTATATGCAACCCTCATACTAATCCTACATTTCAGTCTTTCCGAACACAGTCTTCGGGAACCCACAGTTTGTCCGTGCTTTTGCTCCCACCGGTAGAGCAAAAATGTGGACTGTCTGTAGGTCCCCAAGGACCGGATTGGGAAACACTGCTAAAGATAGATTTAAAACTTAGATATTTTTTTATGTTTGTTTATTTTTAACCAGCATTGCAATTTTCATAAACCATTCTGCAGGGCATTTAATCTGCATTTAGATTTATTCTAATATATTCAGATTCATTTCGCAAGGCAGTGACTCTTTACATTGAGACAGGCAGCCCTTTAACTTCACCCGTCAGAGTTCCCTGTGAAGACTGGCTCTCTCTTCTTTTACAGGCCCTTCAGAATTGGATAAAGAGATGATGGCATTCCCAGGAGCAGACGATCGCACCAGCAACATTAATTAGTCTCGTACGTCAAGGTATTTTTTCATTCTGCAATGTCTGCTTTGGTGAGATTTTCAAGCGTGCTGAGGGAGCATGTTCCAATTAGAGATGCTGGACTACAGCGCCCTACAGCGAAGTTGGTCCTTTTCCCCACCTGTCTCCAGATGACTCCGTTCAACCTCTTCCTGTCAGAAGGACACACCCAGGCACAAACTCTCAGCTACATGAGGCTCAAGAAGTAAAGCACTGCTTTAACATCAACGAAGAACATGAATTCTTCATTCTTAATTTAATTTAATCTTCTTATCATCCAATGCTGAGAGACTAGTTTTCTGGTTCATCCTCTCATCCAATGCGTTTCATTGTAACATTGATTGACATAAAAATTAGCTGGAGGCTGCTTTCCCACCATAATACAAAGGTGGCCTTCACCCAAGTGTATATGAACAAGATGCATAAAAATTATATATACACACACATTATATATACCTACGCATGTGCCACCAGCCCACACACGCACATATTCATCTCTTTGTGGGGACCGTCCATTAATTTCTATGGGCATAACCCTAATCCCATCAATGACAATCTTAACCCCTACCCAGCCCTAACCTTAACCATAAGTAACCAAACAAAAAGACTTTAGACATTTTTAGGTTTTTGATTGCAGTCACAGATTTTTATAAAATTGGATTTCCCCTGTGGAGATCAAGAAGGTGGTCCCCAAAATGTCAAAATAACAGGTCATCATCACATCGTGGGGATATTTGGTCCCCACAATGTAATATATACATTATACACACGCACACACACATCAGTGGTCAGCTTGAGGGATAGACAGAACAGGAGAATCGGGACAGAAAACGAACCAAAGACATTATTGAACTTGAAAAAGGTCATCTGTCATTCAGTAGAGCATAAAACTGAAATGAATGGAAGGTAAAACACTGACATAAGATTAAAATGCCAAACAGCAAGTGGATGTGAAGAAGCAGCAGTGGGCGGCAGACCCTATGAATTAAAAGCGAGATCTGGGTACCGTTGCATTAGAGAGCTTAGTCAGGGTGTTGGCAGCACTGATACATAAATCACCCTTGAAGACTTAATCCACCTCGGCCTCTAACATCTAGAAGCCAAAGACACAACGGCACTTTCAGGATTCATAGTGCAAAGCAAGCTCACACATAAATGACACTGCAATCTCTCATCATAACAATAAACTTAAATTACAGCCCCACCCTCAAGTCTCCCAAAGTGGCATACTGAAATCAGTTACGACGTGCTACTATTCCTTTTACCCAAATTCACACAGCATTACCTTCATAAGTATACAAAGAATATGGAACTGAGCAAAACATGCAAAACTCTTACATGAAATACAAGCACCAGAGACAAGTCCTGAAGAGTATTGTGCATTGTGAAATTAAATGATTTTCCTACTAGAAACAGTTACTGATGTATATGGTTAGAATTGTCATCTGATTTGTTTCACATCCAATGTAGGAGGCATGTTACACACACTTCCTATATAAATCCATGTAGTAGAGAATTGTGAAGGTTGCTTAATGTCCTTTAAGTTCTTGTGGGGACTGAAAAGGTGGTCTCAACAGCAGCTAAATAACAGGTCTTTAATCACACAGTGGGGACCAAATGTCCCCTCAATGTAATATTATATATATATATATAAAACACCCCCCCGCACTCACACACATATACACACATACAAACAATAAATATTTATGTATGCATATGTATGCATACAGACACACACACACATTTGTTTATTTATTAATTGTCTCTCTAAAATTAACAACAGCGACTTCCTTTAACTTATATTCATTCAGCAGACAGTTTTGTCCAAAGCGACATTAAACTGGGGCATCTCTCATGGGCATTTCTGAAATCTGCAAGATAATGTCTTGCACAGTGGAATACTTAAAAATTGTTTTAAATCTATGTATATCTTTTCTAAAAAAGCAAATATGGCTGCTGTTCGAAGATTTTTCTAGAAACGTTAAGATATACAATAATGATGAAGGCTATACAAAGAAAACTGGATCAGATGGGCTGCCATTCTATCTTTTTAGCTATTGTAGGTCTTCAGGACCTCTACTGCAGCAAAGAGATGAATGTTTACTGCGGGATTAGTATGTTAATGTCTTTTTTTTCCCACATAACAACGGAACCACATGATGACAAGTTGTCATCTCTTTGGAGGGGGGATAAGCACCAAGCCCTCCAGTTTGCTCGCCTGCTCCAGTATCTCCTCCCTCTCCCCTTTCCGCAATCGCTCCAGTTCACGTTTTAACATCGTTTCTTTATGTTGCAGCTCCCCTATGAGCTGAGACACCAGGGCACCGTCCTGCCACCTCGTCCGAAACGATCTGGCGACTGCGGCTCCGAATGGCTGGGAGTGTGGCAGCTCTTGAAGGTACAGCCTGTAGCCCGTGGTCAATTTAGTGGGCGTGTAGGTCTCTGCAAGGTCCTGGAGTCTGGCCCTCACTCTCTCCTGGATCTCAGCCTGCTCTGAATGAGAGACCCCACCAACATCCCACCATCTCTCCTGTCACAGATAAAAGGCAGCGGGAAGAATTCAATGAACTGTAACATGCTGGCATCACAGCAAAAAGTACAAAGACAACCAGGTGGTCAGCTTAACTGCTGAAATGTTTAGTCCACTTAAGGCACAATATTTGCGTGCATTCCTTCCCCTCCTCAAATGCTGGCTGCCTCCAAGTCTTCAATGAACTCAAGCTGGAGCTGCAAGATCTGGCAAGTTCTCTCACATCACAGATGTCATATAACTAGACAACTATCGTTGGTTTTCCGGTCATGGGATTCTTACTTACTCAAAACTGATGAAAAATTAGAATGAAAAATGATTAGTTCAATTCATCATAATCAGACTGTAGAGGAGGCGGTATCAACCAATCAGATGTCTTGGTCCCACCTCCTCTAGTTGCTTGGACCCACCTCCCCTACAATCTGATTGGATCTGTCTCTGAACAAATCATTTTTCACCTTGCCCTCAGAACATTTTGGAGTAAGTAAAACTCCCACGAGCTGGTTTTCCTGATACTGGCAGATAAGAAGACGAACGATCCTAAAACACATATATAACAATTTCTAACTAGCAAAAAGAACAATTCGCCTTCTCTAACTACCCTCTGATCCAGTGTTATTTGGATTTCTCCCGTCACACTGAAATTTTATAAATACCCACTGTAATGTACATCTGTTATTCTTGCTAAAAGTTTGTTTTGTAGAAAAAATTAACTAAATAAAATTAATTAAATAAAATCAGAAGAATCAACATCATATTATATGCTTGATTTTAGTGCTAGACTTTCAAAACAGTGACAGAACAGACATTTAAAGCCAGTGGCTATGAACCGTATTCCTAATGGGCCAAAGTGCACGCAATTTTTTAACAAGCACTACTTAACTATTGGACTCGAGTAACTATTACAGTAACTGGAGCAACTGAGTCTTTTCTCTCAGTGTTAAGACTTGGCAGGAAAATCTGCATACATTGCAGACTAGGATCAGCGTTCATATCCACTGTTCTCAATGAAAACTAATCAGATAAACATAGCTACAACAAGTCACATAAAACTGTTTATCAAGTGGCAGTAATGAGACCTCTTTTAGATCTACAGTGACCCTGGGAGAGCCCGACGAATCCAGACCACTTAGATGTCATTAGCCTGACTGCAGGATGTACTTTTACACATTTGCCTTATATTGCAAATGGTTTTTGATTAACAAAGAACTCCCCCACTTACCCTGGACTGGGCTCCTCTCCCTCGCTCCCCCCAATCCCCAATCTCCGACAGCAGTGACCGCAGCATTGCCGAGAGGTGCTCCACATCTCCCCTCTGCCCTCCCACTCGCCGGCAGCTCCCACCTCTGGCTGAGGTCTTCAGCTTGGTGGCAACGGCCTCCTCTGGGAAGGAAGGGGAGGGATCAGCCAGCTTGGCATCAATCACGCTGCCCTGAGGAGTGAGGAGGAAAAGGTGCTAAATCACGGGGAGGAATGCTTAATACCATGTAGGTGCAAGTTAATGACTCAGTATGAAGCCGGGTGAGTGATACCCACGATATTTCATAGAACTGATTTCCCATCCTCAAGTCCCTTTTAAGCGAATGACAATGTACAAATAGAATTTAAATGATTAAAATAATGACAATGTGTAAATAAATAACCCCCCACCCAATTTCATACATCTCCTTGAATTTCTTCAAGGTTTTCTGATGCACATGGGGGGGGGGGCTAAATTTCTTTAATCAGTTTTAGGCATCTCCTGTAATTATATGTCCTGTATAAATGTGTATGCCTGAATCTTGCGCTAATGAAAAGCACTGGATAATGAGAGGGGGTCCGAACAATAAGGATGGATGGAGGCATGCCTGCCCCTCTGCATGTTAACTAGCGGCAATGATTCCAACCCAAGGAGCTCACAAATTACAGGCATCATTTAGCATTCAGAATTCATATTCAATAAAAGCCAGAAACAGAAAACAAAATCACTTTTGAAGACATAGGTGAGTGGTGCTTTTAAGCCATGTAAAATCGATCCCCAAAACAATTTTAAAAATAGAGGTATGCACACCAACATCATCAAAAAACACTGTACAACTTCTGATCTTTTAATAAGATTTAATAAGGTTTAATAAGTGCCATGGTTCTTGAAAGCAGGAAAGCGAGGGGACCGCTTTGGAGTCTTAAACTATATAGCTCATTTAAACTCTGGGGACTCATTGCAGAATCGTGATTGGGGTAGAGAATTGACTGAACAATACTGAAGATGAATCTGGGAAGGACATACCATCCAGTTCCAGAACAGGCCTTCCAAGAATTTCCAGTCCAGGTATCTCTCCAAAACATGGGTTCCCGTCTGCAACCTCTCCAACTCCTTCAATCAGAACAGGACTTCTCATCTTCCTCTCATTTCTTAGTCAAGTGACATGCTCACCAATATACTTTGCTGTACTGGATTTATATGAAGTACAAAGTAGTAAATGACATAACTAAGCCAATGTGAATGAAAAAAGCAATCTTTTCAGACCGTTGACCATTCCATAAAAATACTGCCCATCTTTGTCAAAGATTCATCGCTCCAGCTGTCAAAGCACCCTGTCACTCTTGCCACCCCCATCACAATCAGTATGACATCGGCTTTTTCAAGCTGACAAACAGCTTGAAAAAGCTCATAAACAGTTAGTCTATAAAAGGAAGAAAAAAATATAGCTCAACCTTGAGAAAGATGAAAAATGTGAATGTTGCCAGTTCAAACCTCTTTGCTTTCTTGGTATGATAACACTACTACTTCAGATTTTTTTTTTTTCTCCAAACTACTAATTCCACTACTAGAATTGGTAAAGCCAAAAATGCATATTTCTCTTTGATTAAAATATGGTTAGAGCTCTGGCGGCAAATTGGTTGAGGAGGAGCAATGCTTTAAAGTTACTACAGAACCACCACAGAGTGTAGCTCTTTACTGAAATGTCTCCTGAGCTCTGATGTTCAGCTGGACTTCAGAGGGCATCAATGCCGTGGTACCTTACTACGCCCTGTGATGGCTGCGCCGAGGTGGGTCTTGGAATCGCAGTGCTGGGAGTCACCAGGGCACCTGGTGAAGTGCAGAATCTACAAGCAACAGCCATATTTCTGTTACCCCATTGGCTGATGACTAGGGTTGCAAAATTCCAGGTATTTTCTAAGTTCGAAACTTTCCATAGGAAAACATGGGACTATATGGGAATTAATGGGAATATATGGGAATAAACTGGAAATTAGCAAAATTGCAGGTTAGCCTATAACAGGGAAGCTAAATGGAATTGACAGCACTAATAGTGATATCTTTGGGAATGCTTGTAAGTAATTATGTGTACATAAAAACACCCCAAAATAAGCATCTGCATCAGAACGCACTGCTTACAAGTCATATTCTATGTTGCATTATTCATACAGTTTGCTTTCTTTGCCATATCTGACAGCTCGCACAGAGTTTCACACAGTTCAGTATTTCCAAAATTCCACAGCTTAACTTCCCATGGAAAGTTTCAAGAAAGTTTCCAGAAATTTTCTGCCCCTTTGCAACTGGTGACACTGATTTGATTCACCTGGTGTAGAAGCCTCGCTCTTTCCTCTTGTGCTGCCTGAAGGCTACGTCTCATGAAGGTCAGCTTCCCATACTGCCACTGCAGCCTTCTCAGAGCACACTCCCACTCCTCTGTCCCTAGGGAGGGCTCTTCTTCATCTTTCGGCATAACAGGGGCATCCATACTGCTGGATACTATAAAAGACATCTGAAACAAACCCAGCCTTATGCGGTTACTCAACCAATGTAACCATCTATTCAAACTACATTGTGTTACATCAAAAAGATTTTATACACATTTTAAATTGTAATTAACTGTTGATTTGTAACAATTTTACTGTGTGAAGTCCTTGAAAAGTTTCCCATGTTTGTTCAAATTTAATTAGCTCCAAAGGCCCTTCAGAAAAGAAGCATATAAGCACATTCATCGGATAAGCTTAGAGATATCTGCACAATGGGATCTAAAAAATTCCTGGAAACTGCTCCAGAAACCCTCCCACCCCTATTTGCGCTCAGTGGGATGGTACCTCCAGGCTGCCCTTCCTGCAAACAAATTACATCTCACAGTCATTGGCTGATGTGATTTTTTTTCCCCTTAAGCAGTCATTATTAATAAATAAAAATAAATATATAAATAAACAAATAAATAAACAAATAAATAAATTAATGTTTATGAAGATGACCCTGAAATTGACTTCCTCAGCTCAACGATTTCTCGTCTCCCCTGCAAGGTGCCCATGCAGAGGCCTCCAGGGCGTTCTCCCATCTCTAAGTATGCAGTAAGTAAGTAACAGAGTATCCGAAACCACAAGAAGTACAGCGATGACACCTGGTGGTTTCAGAGAGCTGGAACAACGATACCAGCTGCAGCATCTCAACGTGCTTTAGGAGGTTTGTGGATAAAGATGAGCAGATAACTGTTTCACTCTACAGATAAAGTACCACTGCTTGAAACCATTTGTGAAAGATATGACATCTTATGTTGAAAACAAGACCAAAAATTCTGTCAGAGTGAATGCAATTTTTATGAAAAAACAGCTGAGTTAGTGTACCAGAGCTGGCACACCACTCAATCAAACATGTGACAAAAAAAATTCTTGACTCTTGATCCAAATTCTTAAGCTCAACAAGCAGAGCATTGTGTTAACAACACAAAGGTTAAAGGAATTAAGGAATTAAACCCACATTAAACTTCAGTCTTCAGTCTCTCATAATAAGAATAGCATATGCACTGCTGGGGAAGTTGCTCACAAAAGTAATCCATTATAGACAGAGGTGGAAAGTTCAGGTCCAGAAATCCAGACCAAGGTTTTGTTGCAATCAACCCACTGAGTACTCTGTGACTCTTTATACTTAACTGGTTGGTTGAAACAAAACCTTGGTCTGGATTTGTACTTTCTGGACCTGAACTTTCCACCTCTGAAATGGGTTACTTTTGTGAGTAACCTCCCCAACACTGAGCATATGAAGATTTAAAGAGGAATACGTGAGGCAAAACCTCGGCCTTAACTGCCTGAAAGTTCTAATATACAAAAATGCCCAATATCAGGATCACTCACCTGAACTATATCATTTTAGTATGCTCTGAGTACAACTTGTGGGATAGCAATTATATCTAAAATAAGTGGAACAAAACCATTTCCATAATTAGGTGGCACACTGACTCAGTGGCTGGTGCACATCTCCAGGGTTGGGGGGGTGCAATTTTACCCCAATCTGTGGGTATATTCAGTTAAATTAAAGGAGCATCACATGACTAAAATCCAGTTCTTTCTGTCACGTTTGAAAATATGTCAATAATTTTGTCCAGTCCATTTCTGGAGTTCTGCATGGAACGGTATCAGATTTTACTTTTTTTCTCTGTTCTTTATGTTGTACCAATGCAAACAAAAGAAATATACCGGTGAATGCCAAAATATTTGTAATTGTTTTTAGTTTTCTGGGAGAAGTGGTGCATTTTCTGAAAGCAGTGCAGGTGTACCAATATTTTTGGCCAGGATGGTATGTTACATGCTCTTCCAATCTAACAGAGGTTTCCTCTGACTGTGTCACCTCCTGTAACCCAGGAACTGTTAAACAGGTGTCTCTGAATTACCAACTGTGTTTGATTTATGCATGTGTGTGTGTGTGTGTACTGAGATGTGACTGGCATCCAGTCTACAGTGTTCACCTGCTGTGTGCCCTCTGGTGCCTGGGAAAGGTTTCGCCCTCCCTATGACTAGGCACCAGATAAGCAAACAAAGATGAATGGATATTTCCATAATTACAAAAACATAATAAAACTATCCTGACTGTCCCATTTTTAAAAGCTATTTAAAATAATAGCTTTTCTACATTTATAAGTGAGTGTATTTATGTCATACAGTAATACAGGGTTGTCAAATTTGGTCAGCTGGCTGGAACAAGATTTTCAACTGAAGACAAGTCTGCACACATATACATATAAATTTACATGTATATAACAGTTTTATCACCTTGTAAATAGTCTGTAGGGTTTGTAAACTGCCCCAACGCTTTTGGTGTAGCTAATTTTAGGTTTACAACGGAATAATATAGATTTGCCGTATGATTTCTTGCGTGAGCTTGAGAGTCAGAAAGCGTGAGCGTCACGCCCAATGCGTGAGAGTTGGCAGCCCTGGTAATATGGCCTTTAATTAGGTAGCTATAATGTCTGCACACTAAATAATAAGAGTGAAAACAAATGAACAATCGCAGTACAGGTTTTGCATTTTTCAGACAGTTCTCTCAATATACAGAGTTCACACTTAGTAATGCTATCAAATGGACAGATCTGTTCTTTCAAAATTTAAGCAAGTCATGGATGCAAAGATAAAGTCCTGTGTAAAACACTTACTCTGGTCATCCCTGGCAGTACATCTGGTCCCTGGGCTGCCTCCCACAGAAGGTTCTCTAGTAGGCTTCCTGTGGACAGCAGCCACCCCACAGCAAGAAGCAGGTCACGGCTTCCAACTCCATCCCATTGACTGCTGTCACCATAAAGCCATTGGGCTCCATACCCATAATGCACCAGCATGCTCCTCACTAGTCTCACCTGAGCACCTGTAGTGCAGAAGCCAATACTGATTAAAAATAAAACAAACTATACTACTATCACTACTTACTACTACTGTTAGGGAAATACCAACTACTACTATCATTATTATTATTATTATTATTAATATCAATATTATTATTATTATTATTATTATTATTAATAATAATAATAGCAACGACCTAGATCGGGCTTATGTAGGACGTGGCATTCGCAATCCAGCTGAAAAGCCTTCACATGAATGCTGTAAAGCAGCTGCCACATCTCCGGTATCTACAGCAGAAACACAAGACGCATTGCGATAATGGCAGCTTATCAATGAATTATTAGGTGGACTCAAAATAAAAGTTATCAAAGCTACCCGCTAATATTCTTGTATTATTCCATTTACATGATATCGCATATTCACGCTTAGACAGACACAGCATATAGTTAGCCCGTTAGAGATGTGGCTAACTTATGGTATTGTATCAGGAGATGAAAATAAATGTCAACTAGATAAGGAGCTGGTTACTTAATTAGACACCTGTTAAGTGCAACCTATGGACTTCTGCGGTTCTAACTGTACTGCTTTTCAACCATGACGACGGCTAGACGACGCTTGAACTTGCTGGACTCTTACCGCATCCGGCTTGTTGAATTTAGCCCGTCTGAAGGTCTCTGCTCCAGGGACAGACTCAACTCCCAGCGCACACAGAAGTTTACAAAGAGATTCAATCACCTCCTTAACCTTCAAACTTTTATCTCGTTGCATTCTTGTGGATAGTTAGCAGGCAAACTCGGTTAACGTAATTCAACTTTCCCGGCAGACAAACACAGCCTGTGTCGTCATGGAGACTACGTCACGGACAGTGAATTTCCGCATGTGACCGCGCACGAGGGCGGAAGTTAACGCAAGACTGTCTTAACCAATCGCAGTCCCTCCCCTGGCAGACTAAGGCTGCATGCCAGCGGTTTTGCTTTGCTGACGGTGGTTCGGTGGGTGTCACTGTCACCTACACTTTTATGGTCGGGACTCGGACTCTGTTTTCTTGTGTGTAGAGTTTCCATGTTTGCTCCGGATGTTCCTTTTTTCATCCCGAAATGCAAAGACATGAACTTAAAGTATTTGACGTATTTGAATTGCCCATAGTGTAAGCCATGGACGTCCTGTCCAGGCTATACCCCGTATTGTACCCTGTGCTGTCTGCGGTAGGCTCCAGCATCTCACCCCCACTGATGCCCTTTACTCGATACGTGGCTGGACTTAACTTAGAAAATGCTGTAGCTGAAGCAAGCGACATAGTTATTTCTGGAATCCCCACGGACTGCTTCGCTTATACAGGGTACAGCACTACTTATTCGAATGTATTAGCTCTGTCGTATTATTTCTAAATTGAATTACTTTTAATGTAGGTTTAGGGTAACTTTAAAGTACTTTTAAATAAAATAAATAAAAAATCATTTATAAGCACAACTATTTCAGACCGACGATTTGTCGCTAATCTAATCTTGCATTAGTTACCAATGACCCGTAACCACCGTACAGTCCAGTGAAGCTCTGTTAACGTGCCTTTAGTAATACTATGTAAACATAATTCAGTTCAATTGCATTGAGCATTGTAGAAATTCCAGTTTGTGAATACTAATAAGGCATTCTTGGACAAATGCTGTATTGAATGTAATGTGTGCAAATACAACAGAATGGGTAAATAAAGAAAATGAGACAAGAATCAAACCATTAGACATACTTAAACATCAGTTTAATGGAAACGTACATTACTGAACACATTACATATCTGCACTGTGGATGTCATAAACTAAAATGTATAATAATTTATACAAATATGCATAATAATTTAACCACAGATAAAAATCACTTTACAAATATAATTTGGTATAATTTAAATCCATATTATACATCTCTATTTTTTATCCAACCCATCTGTAGTTTTACATATAAAAAAGCATAAAATGCCCTGACAATATCAACACCATTGTAAATGCCAGTTAAGTACTGTCACCTATCACAGTCTGAGAACTAAGAATGTGTTACTAAGAACTTTATCCAAAGTTAAATGCAGTAAATGCTACATGGATGCTTATAGTGCATGTTTGTTTTCATCTTTCAAAAGAAAAAAAAAATCAGGCCAGTTCTGACATGAGGAGAGAAGTTGTGCATATCCACTTTGAAACCCTGTATCAGTCAGGGTTTTGAGGTCTACAGTTTTCTATTCAAACACATCTGTCAGTAATTTTAACTACAAATAATAATACACCTATCTAGTTTATTAAATGTATCCATTGCATAAATTTTACAAAGTGAACATTTAGAAGTACCAATGTGCTTTTCAAAAATCACTGACATACTACAAAAGCACCAGACCGGATTTCTCCTCAACACTTTCAGACATAAACATCGTAGCTGCTTTAATTTAATTAGTCATTACTGAAAACTTACTGCTACTGGACCTTTTTAAATGAATACATAGAGACCTTCTGTAAATACATCATGAACAGGTCATATGGATGATGTTAACTGTCTCCTTCCCCATCCTCCTCATCTTGCTTGATCACAGGATTCCCTAAAATTTGAAATGAAACAAAATGGGCTTGAAACTACTTCAGCTTATAAATAGCTTCCAATTTAACAGTAAATTAACAGCCATGATATGCACACCTGACAGGTATGAAAATATCTAGATATGAAGTGTCTTAATTGCAATCAGATTAAATATTAATCCATTATCTACTGCAGAAAGGAAATGATATGATCATCCTCACCATCAAGTTTCTTTAGCTTAGGGAGTCTTTTGGTGGCTTCCTCAATCCAATTTCCTTCAGAGGAATACTTCTCTTCCAGAGGGTTTCCCACAAATACCAGATCCACCAGTGCAGGAAGATCTGCTAATTTAACATACTCAGCTGCAACAAGATAAATACAGTTACTACAGTGTCCTCACAACACTGCATATAGGGCTTCAATATCATTCTATGTATCTATTACAGTCATGTGCCGCTTGACAACATTTCGTTCAACAACAGTCCACATACACGACAGTATTCCCTTCCACAAGATTATAATGGAGCTGAAAAATTACTAGTGCCTAGTGACGTCATAGTGTAACGCATTACATGTTTGTGGTGACGCTGGTGTAAACAAATGTGCTGTGCTGCCAGTAATATAGAAGAATATGTACAGTTCATAATACACAATAATAATAACTGTTACTGGTGTGTTTACTATACTGTACATTTTTATTATTTTAGACTGTATTCTTTCTCCTTATAAAAAAAGGTTTACTGTAGCCTAGGTGTGTAGCAGGCTATACTATCTAGGTTTGTGTCAGTAAACTTTATGATGTTCGCACAACGACGAAATCGCCAAACGCGATAACGCATTTCTCAGAATGTATCTCCATCATTAAGCGACGCATGACCGTACTTGTGTTGGAGAATACCCTGTGTTCAGACTTTACTCAACGGTATGCTCACCCCACTCCTTCACAAGGTTGTTGGACATGTAAAGAACTTTCAGTTTCTTCATAACATGAATACCCTTCAGCTTCTCAATAAGATTGTAGGATATCCACAATTCCTCCAGTGTATCTCCCACTGCTTCCTGCACAGAGAGACAGCGATTCTCTTGTTACCATGCATTTCCCATAAATTAATTCATAAGTGAATTCCAACACCCATAAGAATAGGACAGCTTACCAGTCCATTAAGGTTCTTTATATTGTTTCGTCCCAAAGACAATATTCTTAGATTTTCTAAAAGAATGAGAAATAAATATTTAAGTTCTAATAAACCTTCCCTGTGTTTTAGTTTGTTATCTACACTTTTAGACACTGACAAAAAGCAGCACTCTAGAAGACACATTTATGGACACATTTATCTACAGCTCATACTCACTCAGGCCATTCAAGTTGGCAATTTTCTCAATGCAGTTTGTAGATAAGGACAATCTCCTGGACAGAGGCACACAGACAAATGAAGAGGAGATCAGGAATGGGGTAGTAAATTCACAAGGACTCGCAGAAGCTGCCGCTCATCATTGCATAAAACAAAAAAAAAATGCAATTCAGTTCCACATCCAATGGGCCCAGCATTCATAGTGGCAATATTTCATAGCACTCACTCGCAGTTGATGAGGGTGGACAAGGAGGCATCCATCTTCTCAATGGGGGGAATTTGAGCATACAGCTTTACTGCTTTTGCCTCCCCTGCTTTCTCTCCCGTTTTTTCCTCCTGATGAACCATCAAAATAAATTAAACAGCTCAAACCTCTAGGTTCAGTTCAAATTATGCTAATTTAATTTCAGTCTATGTCAGACCTGGTAAAATAAATAATATTAGAGACCCCAATTTAGCTAACATCTGTCTAATTACCTTAAAAATATATGCAGTGCTGGAATTATGCATTTATTTGTTATTTTTCATAAACACATCACCCCCAAATAGATGACTGTGTAAATTTCTCCTAACAATCAAACCTGTAATTGGCTAATATGCCAGAATAGTCTAACGAATACATTTTTATTAGATCCTCTACTTTAACTGCACTCCAGACTGGTTTCTTGTCAAACTCGTAACAATTCAGAGCTCAGTAACTTTTGTACTTTTCGTGCCCTCCAGCCTGAAGATCTTTCTCCATTAGGATCCAGGTTTAGTACTCATACATGTTTGGCCTGATATTTACTGCGTGCAGAATTATAAGGCAAGTGTGTATTTTACTTGTATCTTCTCTTCAGACCAAAATTTTCAGTCCAGATGAATCTCCAATTAAGAATGGACTGTTTAAAAATATAGTATACTAAGTATTTTGTATAAGCACTTTCTGTTTAGAGTAAAACAGGAAACAAGTGATACTTCCCTGTAGTGAGCCAACTGTCATTACTATTAAAATTGGCCCAAAAAAACACAGTAAAGTACCTGTCAGAAGAATGCAAAATAATAAAAACTGCAAAACTTTTAAAATATGATTACCGCACAATCAAGCCTTTTGTGGGCAAATGCCAAGAGGGCAGAAGAAGCAAATGGACTGCCAAAGATTTGTGTCAAAATAAACAGGAGTCTTCCAGAAACCCTTTCGCTTCAAGTACCACCATTTTTCAAAACTGCACACTGAAAAGAATCTTCATAAGTAGTGGGTGTAGTGTGCTACAAAACATTGCTAAGGTCCAAAGGCTCAAACACTCCACTCAATAAGGCACAAGCTAAAACGTCAAGAATAGGCATGGACGTCTGAATACTGATTTTACAAAGGTTTTGCGGAGAGATTAAATGAGAGCAGCTCCTGAAGGACCAGATGGGTGGGTACGTGGATGGACACCTTCTTCAAATGGTAGAGGAGTGACGGTGTGGGCTGCAATGACCAGTGATGAACTTGCAGGACCTTTCGGACTTGTAGACGGTGTAAAAATCCCAAGATCTACTGCCATTTTTTTTTTCAAAGGCATCTTCTTCAATCACTGGTACAAGAAGAAGTCAGCAGCTCTCAAAAAGGTTATGATGTTCTTGAAAAACTGTCCTTTCCCATGCATCGAAGTTTTCCATGGACAGGTTAGCCAAGAAGGACTTGAAAGGTGATCAAATTATGACCTGCCCCCCTTCATTGCCTGACTTAACCCCATTGAGAACTACTGGGCCTTACTAAAGAATGTGACTTTACCAAGGTGGCAAGTTGTATACTTCTCAGATCGGACCTGGGAGGCTGTCTTAGCGGCTTCAGCTAATATAGTACTTGACCAAATCAAAAACTTCACTTTTCGCTCAACAGATAGCAGGCTAATGATGGTCATTGAGAAGAAAGGTGGCTACACAGGACATTAAGCTTGGCAAAATGCACTGCACAGAATGCCTGATAATTTGTTATTCTTTGTATCAACTGAATACCTAAAACTTTTTCATTTTTATTTCTGCTGATGGTGAAGAGAGAAAAATTCAAATAGTTTCTATGTTGCCAAATAGATTGCCTAATAATTCTACACACTGATAAGTGCTTTTCTTTCATTTTTGTTTGTGACAGAAATGATGTAACATATTCTCTATAAATAATTAATAACTTGAGTCATTGGCAAACCTGAAGATCAATTTTTCATCATTAGAGACTTTGTGTGGTCACTCTCCAGAGCATCTATCCCTTCAAGACCCTGTTTGACCTCCTCAGGGCACAACTCTTCAATGGGTTTCCTAATTTAACTTGTAAGTGCTTTGGAAAATCTTCAATTATAAAACAGCCTCAGATCCAGCAATAAGAAATTTGACTAATTTCACGCTCCTTAACAAAATGTAGGCATTATATAAGAGTACGAAACACAAAACTTCAAAAACATTCTCTAGGCCTCTATGGAAGAAACCACAAGGAGTGAGGATCTGTCAGTGATGTTATATTGTGGGACTGATTGTGTTTTGATAGGTGCGACTTAGTAATGAAGGGAAAGAAGGCAGCTGCTTATATACTAGACTTAAGTATTTACTATGGCAGTAGCTGTTCATCACCATGCACTGAAAAATTTCATGCACTCAGAACCACTTGTTAACTGAAAAACAATAACTGGTTTTAACAAATTAGTGATCGATTCTCATTGTTGTTAGGACCCATATCTTACAATCAGATTCAAACCACCAGGAACTCTTTTTCATTTAGCTACTGTTAGTTTTATCGAAATCCAGACCATGTTAATCAGATATGAGAGAAACATGGGCCTGACAGACAAACTGGTTGGAGCTACAATGGACAGCTAATCACTGCCCAGTTTCCCCCAGTGGAAGTCAAAGAAGTAACCAAAGAGGACTGTTCTAAATCAGTCCTTAACTAACCTAATAAACGCAACCTAATTTCTCCTCATCACTAATATTAATGTTATATCAATGCATAGCTATTTTAGAACTCTCCTATTCAACATAATACAAGCTGCTGTGCTATATATAGTATGGTCTTAATTCTTCACCTTAGAGATGTACTACCATAACTTCAATTAAGTAAACGACAAAAATACATTTAGCTGCTATAGTATACGTAACATCGTCAGATGTCATAACAGATGTCAGTCTTAAGCCTTATAATGAAATTTCCATGTCTGTAAAATTGAGTATGCCCAAGCAATACAGGGTAGTGTTTTTGAAATGCACAGTAATATTTGCATTGTGTGGCTAATACCCTAAAACCCTGACCCTGTTCCTGATAAGAAACCACATATCTAACATTATGACCAAGTATCATGAACAGACAAAGTCTACCTACCCATTTTATTAAAGCTTCTTTTATAGTTGTTGCCTTTGCCTTAGGGGGAAAAAAATCACAAAAAAAAGCAAATTAGTCACCATCTAATTAAACTGTTAAATGACATTAGTTGATTAACGACGATATCCACCACGCCTAGACATTATAAATATAATGGATCTGCACAAACCACTATATTTATCACGTACCTTGCATTTACTCCTCTCTTTTATGTATCTTGTATTTATCTGTCTGCATTGTGCCCTAATTGTTAGTTGTCTATTGTCATGGTGTCTCCAACAGCAGCAAGCTGTGCTGACAAAAATTTCCACCGACCTTAGTCGTGTGGCAATAAAGATGCAGATTATTATTCTGAAAGCAGAATATGATTTAATACCTGTTCTTCGCCATATATCGTATAATTGCTTGCCTAAATATATGGTAACTATCGGACAGCTGGCTCGTCAACTGCCTGTTTTTATTTTCACTGACTTGCTAACTTTTCATAAAAAAGTGGAAAACAGCTATTTATACCAAATATCGAGCGCTGGCAGGGTGTTAAATGTCCCATTAAGAGGTGGCCATCGACCGGGGAATATAAATTATTTGCCCGGTCGCTAGCTAATTGCTAACGCACAGTGAATGAGTACATTTCTAGAGATGGCTGGGAATTACTATAGCTACTCATAAAGCAATTTCTAATTTAACATTGCTAGCATGAAGAAACTGTACCACTGTAATATTTCTGATGTTGATCTACTGACCTTACGGTGGCGTACTGGTTGCTTTAAGCTACTTAGCTAAATGCTACTAGCTCGACTGATGTTGCTAGATTATGCAAACAATCGAATTACTTGGGTCGGAATTTGTATTTAGTTATTATGGAGACGTGAAATCTACCGCGCATGTGGTTAGTAACAACATAAAATGCATTTACTATATTACTGCTAACGATGTAACGCAGGGCTGTCAGCTTTCATAGTAGCTACTCACCATGTTGTGCTCCCCGTTGCTATGACACGGAGGGAAGTCACCGATTCTGCGCTGTACTAGTGCTCGTGTTTGTCAAAGCTTACGTGGTTACAACACGACACACAAAACATATTTGTTTTGCAAAGACTAATGCAATGAGTAATGAATTGAAATAATTTTTAAAAATGCAAATTAATAATGAAAGATGCAGCATGGGATGTATCTGATACACTGTCAGAAAAAGTACCAGTTTGTACCTTTGAGGGTACAGTTACTTGTCACTGGGGCTGTACCCTCAAGGGTCTGCCAATTGTACCCTACCTGTAGGTAAATGTACCTTTTACAGAAATGGACTCTGAGGAACATTTTTGTACCATTGGGGGTTATTGCTGTTTAATATTTAACAATTATATAACAATTATGTATTTAACATTATTGTTGATTGTACCTTGGAGAACAAAACTGTACCAGGGCTGTATCATTTTTTTCTGACTGAGCAGGTTATAATTTGTATATTCGCACAAAAACAGTAGCGTTTATATTTCCACCATCTTATAGCTGCATATTTTGGTCAGTCACTGCGGCAGCATATCTCAGACAGCACAGGGCCCCCATCCCTAGAGGTGTGAGATGCTAGGCGGCATCCTTATTAGACTCCTGAACCACCTCAGCTGACTTCTCTTTATCTCAAGGCACAGTGGCTCTATTTTAGTGGTCCCTCCAAATCTCCAAATTTGTCACCCTTTCACAGGCAGTGAGCTCAGTAACTATGCAGGGTTAACCTCAAATTGTACCTGCGTCCTTGTCCTTCAGGACTTTGCCCAGAGCTCATGACCATCAGGTTAGGGATCTACATTGACCAAGAAACTGCAAGCCTCCTCTGATGACTTAATTCCCACTTCGTCCCCTCATTGTCCGCAAAACCGCTATCACCAAACCAATCCACCTCTTAATCTAACATTCTGTCTTACCATCACTTGTGAAAAAGGTCTGGAGATTAAACTTCATCTTTAATCACTCTTTCATGAGAAAGTATCATGACCTCGAATTTGGAGATGCTGATTCTCATCTCCTCCCCTTCATGCTTTCCATTGAATAGCTGAAGTGCGTGCTGGAGGTCCTGGTTAGAAGATCCCAAAAGCATGCAGCATCTTCAAATATTAAGAACGTCACTTCTAGCCTTCCATACCACACTGTCAGAAAAAAGTACCAATTTGTACCTTTCAGGGTACAGTTACTTGTCAATGGGGCTGTACCTTCAAGGGTCTGCCAAATGTACCCTAGCTATAGGCAAATGTACCATTTAGTCTAATTTAAGGTACAGAAATGGACTTTGAGGAACATTTTTGTAGCATTGAAGGTATAATAATGTTTTTTGTACCTTGAGCATCAAAACTGGACCAGGACTGTATTCTTTTTTCTGACAATGCAGACATCCTTTTACTTAGAGCTGCACCTTGATATCTTGTTCATGAATGAATGAATGAATGAATGAACAAATGAATGAAAGTTACATGTATGGAGTGTTTTTCAAGACACCCAAAACATTTTACAGAAGCAATGGGGAGCCTCAGAATAAAGAAGAATTCGCTGCCCAAACCAGAATCTTAATTATGAAATCTTTATTAACTTTATCTTAAACATTCCCTGTTCAAACCACCACCACTGTGTAGCACTCACCTGAACACCACAAACAGACAAACCCACTCTTAAGTGGCTTGATTTTGTGCTTAGGCTGCCAATTCTACTCGTATTGCATTCATACATGGATCAAATAGCACACAGTTCCAGTATTTCTGCAGAAAATCTCACATTATGTGCCAGGCCACACATATGTCTTCTCCAAGTCCACAAAGCACATGTAGACTGTGGGAAGGAGAAGAGCTGGTCCACCCTTTCACAGCCAGACTGGAATCCACATTGTTTCTCCTAAATTCGAGGTTCCACCACAAAGTCTTCTCTCCAGTACTTGGGTATAGGCTGTCTGGGGGAGGCAGAGGGGTGTGATTCCCCCAATAGCTGGAACACACCATCTGTACCACTTTTTAAAAATAGGAACTACCATCCCTGGGTGCCACTCCAGAGGTACTTTACTAGCCCTTCAGACAAAATTGAAGACACATGTCAGCCCAGCAACATCCAATGCTTTCAGCATGGACAGATTTCATCTTCTACTTCAGCCATCCATCACCTAACTGCCAAAGCAACCTCAGCTGTAATGAAATATTTCCAGCTTCAGAATCTGACCCGCCAAAGCTTTCCAACACTGCCTCCTGTTCCTCAAAGTGTCCCTTCCACTGCTCATCATTATCCCTGCTAAACAGTCTTAGCAAGGTTCCACCTCACCATCCTAAAGTATTAAACATAGGGCAACCTCACAGTATCTTTCCATGGCCTCTCGAAAAACCTGCCGTGCATGAACTTTTGTTTCCGGAAACTGCCTTTGCTACAGTATTTCTGACCTATTGGTTTCTTTCAGCTGTCTCAGGAGGCCCCATGCAAGCAGTGCCCTGAAGGCTTCCTTCTTCAGCTTGACAGCTTCCCTCACCCTGAGTGTTTGCAAGGTTACTATCATGACAGGTACAGACTCCCTTCTGGCCATATTTTGTGTGTGCGCGTGTGTGCGTGTGTGTGTGTGTGTGTGTGTGTATGTGTGCGTGTGTGCGTGTGTGTGTGTGTGTGTGATTTTTAAATGTCCTCTATCAAATTACTTACAGTTACTGTAGCTGAATTTGCACTTTGTACTTAAAATGACTTTCAACTTTAAAACTCTCTGGTCCAGCTAAGCATCTAACAGGAGCAAAGAAAAAAAAAACACTATATCAATTATTTCTATGACAATTCAGTCACACCCAGACTTGTTTCAATTCGGTTAAGTTGAATTAGCAATTGCCAAACATTATTTAAAGTAGTAACATGCTAGTAACACAACTTCACTTAAGTTTGTGCCTATTGCAGTCCTACATTCTTCTTTTTTGCACATATTTAGCTGACCTTTTCTCTACAGCAACATACAAGTGAGCATCTGCACAATAGTAGAGACCAATATCATTGTTTAGCACAAAAGTCCCCTATGTGATTCTGTGTGACAAGAAATCAAAGACATGGCAAGTTAATAAAGACATCAGAGAGCCCATCAAATGTAGTTAAATGCTATTAAGCTTCTGGTCTGTTGAGTACGCTGTAGTTCTAAATAATGAACACTGGGTGGCACTACTACAACAATAATATCTTTGAATGTACAAAGGGGTAAATTATGTTGCTACCACTTAAAAATGACTGAGCACAGTCAATGTATTCAACTTTTTATCCTTAGTAAAGGTGTGTCTTTTGAAGAGAATGGATAATGATTATCATTTTATATTCCTTATAAGAAAGTATTGTTTTCATATCTAGGCAAATATGATTTATTCCCCTCATAAAGTTCCCTAGAGAGACATGTGTTGTCTTAGAGAGAAAGTAACATAGATATTATATTGAATGGCAATAAAAAATTATATAGGTCAACCGGTCACATGACTGTTTATTGGTCTAAATTTCTGTTTACTGGATAATAGCCCCTATCTTTCACTGTACTTTGGTTATATAATTATAGTATGATTGGTCCTCGTGTAAACACAATTTAGACTGTAGAGAATACTGTCTTGAAATCAAACCAACCACCTCCGGGACTCCGTCACTTTGGGACACTCGCTGATTAACGTTTTGTCGAGACGTAGACTTTAGCTTATTGCTGCTTAGGCTGGTTATTATTTATGTTACGTGATCATAGCTGAAGAGCCAGCCGGTGTGGGATCACTGAGCATGCTGTGGACGTTGTCAGAGGGGGTGTAATACAGCGACCTGACGCTAGCATGCGCAGTACGGCGACATTCCGCTCAGTGCCTCCTTCAGAGCAAGGCAACAGTAACTATCTAGACTACAGCTTCCTCGGTTCCCGTTTCCGCCTCACTTTTCCCCCCAGATTTTTAAAAGACATTTACGATTTATTGCGTTAAATGTCACTAGACCTTGTGGATCTAGAGGAGGGTCCAGGGTGCCAAGTCAAGGTAAGATATTATTGCCCTGCGTGGGTATGGAGAGCAGAGCTGAATCAATGCCGGTGCCTTCAGTAAGTTCACTCCATCCTCGGCCTGTTGCTAGCTGCTTGCTTGCACGTTTGCAGCTGTTGGGATCACGATGATAAAATAGCGGTAGTTGCGGATCGCGCTTCCGTTACAATATGTTTGATTTCACCTTCCAAGCGTAAATGACTTGGGGAAGAAAAAAAAGACGAGTTTTTGTAAACGAAGCGTGACCAAAAATCCGAGATCGCCGCTGTATTGATATGTTTCAGATTGTTACATTGTTGTAAAAAACAATGAAACGGATACTTTTTCTTCAGTTATATCGTACGTGTTTTCGCTATGTTTTTCCTTTTGCAATTAGGCAGAGTGGTTCGGGGGCAAATCGGAAAGGATTAGGCTTAAGAAATATTTATGCTGTACCTTATGTGAAATGGAAATCTTATATTGATGCGGCTGTCTGCTCAATCATAGATGCTCACATTAAGGAAAGCGGGCTTGACTGACTGAAAGTCAACATCCACCTCAGGGGTGTACATGGAAAAATAGGCATTGCTGACCAACTTATTCGGGCATTGCAGTGCGTTAGTGGTTATTTGGGGCTCTTATCTTGTTGTCTGGTCATGAGCTGGCACACGGCAAGCCTAGTTTCGTTACTGTTTAGCCTATTTACATTTATGTAGTATCCGAAATGTAATATGCCTGTCAAAGTTAATATTTAATTGCACGTCTTGGGCTCTGAAAGTCAATACGATGGCTCAATTTTACGTTGTTGCAGCGTTTTCCTAAGAAGCGCAATAAAGAGGAATTCGCTTCCCAAACCAGCATGATAATTATGAAATCTTTATTTAATAACGCAATCTTAATCAATTCCCTGTCCAAATGAGGAAAAACAAATCGCTCAGAATTTTGCATTTCGGCACAACAAACAAGCCCTTGCCATTATCACTTAACCCGTTCTTAAAATTTTGTAGGTTTAAGTCAAATGCCGGGCTGGATTGCGATTTAACATTATAACGTAACATGCACTGAATGTGAAACGAGTCCTGATGATCAGTGTCGTGCTGGAAACGAATGGATTCCAAATGTTTAAGGCCAGCTGAATGACACAAGCTCTCCCGTTTGACTCCGTTGACTTTGCCGAGCTGCGGTGGGCACTCGATCGCTCGGCAGCCGTCACCGCGATCCCACTGCACGGCAGGACGTACCCTGCATAGGTAGGCCCGCTAGCACTGCGCTGCGAGATCGCGGTCGGGTTGAGAGCCGCTTTCGCTTTTAACGGATGATCTTTCCGGGGCTGCGTTTTTGCCACCCACTCCCAAGCGGGGTCGCCAGTACTGCAATTTCCAGCGCGCTGTTGTTACTTTGTATACAATGTCATAAGAAGAGCAGGACGCCCGCTTCTGCACACTGCCGCTTTTGTTGTTTAGCTAGGGGGAGCTGGGATTCCAAGTTTTTTTGCCCCCACCCACTTTAGTTATGTTCTCCTCCCAATGGCACATGAGATTGTCTTGCTCAAGATCACACCCCATGCGGCACGACTGACCTATGTGCGCAGGTAATGCAGGTTTACCTGTGATGTGAAACGTCATCTCTATACATGTTGTATTTTAATATAGTTCATTCTTTTGGAACAGAAGTCCGCACTGTGTCCTGCTAGTCAACTCGTCTGTCTTGGTTCCTTCAGTCTGAAAATAAGATATAACGAAATAAAATAAAACTGGTCATCTGTGCTCGGACAAGTGCGAACGGATTAGGTTTAAATCGTTGTTTTTTATTACACCTCATCGGGTTGTGTAGTTGAAAGATTTATGTAGTCTGGGATGTCAGAAGTTATTCATGCGTGAGAGAGAATTTATCTCAAGGGTTCCATTCAAATGTTTGAATAATTCAACTTAAGGTATAAATCGTCATTGTTTAGTTAGGCTTACTACTATACAGTTTACAGTCAGAATCATTCAAAGGTACAGGAAAACCGAGAATGCTTGACTTCAAAGCAAAAATCATGTTTACTTGGTTGCTGCAGTTCACTGTTATGAAAATTATACTTCATAATTGTTCGCAGCTGAATAATATGGTTGGAACAACGTGTCACGTGTCAATTAGTCATTGAAGGGTCATTAAAACCAAAGACGGACACTTAAAGAAACTGTTATATCAATAAAGTTAACTGAAGTGTGTGGTGTTTCTGAGTGGAAATGAGTTCTTGTTAAGGCAATCCTTTTGTCCTATCTGAGCAATGGGTGACATCAGCCAAATAACTGGACATTAACTGAACAAAAGAATGTAAGTGTTAAAAGACCAGCCCGTCTACACAGATATGGTAGTATTTTTGAAGCTGAGATAATATTGGTCAAAGCCGCTTTATGCTCCCTTCATCAAATGTTTAAATATATTTGTGGGGGCTGTAAATATGTTGAGTATAATAACCTGCAATCCATGTTCTCTCAATGTAACCATCCCAATGAACTAGAAAGAAATGTAAGGTGTTAAGATGTATATTAACATGCTATGCGCTGAATAATCTCATTAACACATAGTAGTGGATTACTGCAAAAACGATCGCTAGTGTGAAGCGGATGCTTGTATGCTTCCTGTGAAATCACACATTAGTGTGCATCTTTGTTGAAGGTGTGATTCAGAACCTTTTTTTTTTTTGCTGAAGGGCAAAGGTGGCTGGAAGGAGTGATGGCCAGACAAGCCTAAAATCATCACCGGACTATCTTTATAAGTAGTCAAGCAGCTGTAAGCAGAAATATCGATAGCTACTTCTGCAGACTCTATACCTCTGTGATAGAGTACCCTCCCATACTGCTGAATTGGCATAGATGAGGCCAGCTTCTACAGCAGACTTGTAAGACTTATTGTCCGTGTAAAATGGTGTGTGTCAATGCATTTGCGCACAAAAGTATGGGTGGGGAACTGGCGAAAGGCTCCATGCAAGCACGGCAAACACAGTTGTTCAGAAATGTACCTCATGTAAGTGTTTTCCTTCAAAACATGCAGGACAGGAAAAAGTGCGCGAAGGTGTTGTAAGTGTTTAGCAAACAGGAGCTTGCCGGGCGTGTCTTTTCTACTCTGTCCTGCCCTATCATACCCTACCCAGGCCCTGGCCAGGCTTCTGTGCTGCTGATTCTCTCAAGTTTTCTGTATATATGTTTACCTCTGCTTCTGCTCTCTACTGTCTCCTGTTACGTGGAAACCGCACGCTAGATTTCGGATATTTCCCAGGCCGACGTTTCTCAGAACAGTATTGTGGCATCTTTCAGCATTTCCTTAACGTTTAATGTTTCATGAATGAGCTATAAGTGTCACATAGCAAGTTTGCACCTTTTTTTTCCCCCCTGCCTTTTGACTTCGCAAGCATTTTGAGATGCCTCATGTAAGCCCTTTTAGTACCATCTGGATAAACCTGCTGGTATTCTAGCAAAAACAGAATGGGCAGCTCTTATATCTGCTTTGCCTGGGTGAGATCAGGTTGCTGCACCACCTGTAACAGGTGTAATATGTTTACTGGCATCACTGACACAAAATGTGAGTTGTTGAAGCAGTGTGTAAATATTAGCAGTGTAGATTTTTTTATTTTTTTTTATAGTAAACCGCAAACTGCTGATGATGCACAGTGAAGGAGAAAGCATAGTGAACGCAAACTTGCTGTTAGTGTCTTCGCTGTTTGTTGTTGTCTTGTGGTTATATACCAAGATACTGACAACATGCGCGAGGCAGAGCGTTGGCAAATATACAGCGGCCTGGTATTTGATGGGCACAAAGTCCAGTGCAGGAGATGGAGTGGGCAAACAACGAGCAAGACACGCGAGGGGGGGGAGGTTAATCAAACCGATGGGATCGCCGGCGGCAAACCTGATGGTGGAATGTTTTTCACGTATTGGATGTGCCAACACGCCCATGCTGAGCAGACTACAAGGAGGAGTTGCCGCGGAGACCGTCACAGGGATGGGGCATGAGATATATCACGATATGTATCACTGATGCCAGTAGAGAGAGATGTTTGTTTTATCGTGGGGCTGCTTGTAGGGTCTTCCACCTCGAGGTGGCCCATCTGCAGGGGCTTCCGGGGCTATAAATACCGGGTGGCGATATGCATCACGCGATCGGCCACAGGGAGGCCACGCTGGCCGCCTTGCCACAAGAAGGAAGTCTGAGCTTCTGCCGCTGGCTGGCCGCCCGACTTCAACAATGCTCCCCTCGTTGCATGATGCCTCGGACTGTCCGGCTCTCTGCGTCTCCATGACTGTTAAAGAGAATTTAGGAATTGAAATCCAGGCTTATTTTAAGGGATTTTAAAGCTGTAAGTTTAGGTTTCGTACAGCTGTCACTCTGAATTGCAAGATTGCAGGGATGTCAACTTTGGTCAGCTGGTTGGCGTAACATTTTCAATTCGAGAGAAGTCCGCACGCACATGAACAGGCATTTACATGTATGTAACAGTTGTGTTACCACGTAAATAGTCTGTAGGGTTTGCAGACTACCCCAAAGCTTTTGATGTAGCTAATTTTAGGTTTATAATGGAATAATATAGATTTGCTGTAAGATTTCTTGCCTGACAGTCTGAAAGCGTGAGTGTCGCGCCAGATGTGTGAGAGTCGACAATCCTGGGATTGACACTGCATCTATAGCAAGGGCTTCGTCAGAGCCCAGGGTAAATAGAGAGGTCATCCAAAGCAAGCTTAGGTCAAGGACACCAGTTCAATAGAGCGATACAGCAAACAACGCCTGGTCAGAGTGGCTATAGATCCCTGAATAGGCTGTATTCACATGGAGGATTTTCTGTAGTGATGGGATTAGGATCGGTCCTTTTTAGGAGCACCGTAACTATGACTCGAGTGTCGTGTGACACTTGGTTAATGTCGTTTCTTTTACGCCTTCTTTCGCCTGCCTGTGTCAGTTACCCTTTGGTTCATTGTAGGGAGAGTGTAGCGTTTGGCTGGCACAAGCTAAAATCTTCAGCCACGAGTACATGGGCCGCCTGCTCTGACGGGCGAAATCTAGACCTTCCTTCATGGGGGTGCCAAACGTGGGTTGACACGTGTGGAAGTGCACGGTCTGGCAGTTGAGCACGGCAGGGTAAGGAGCCGGCACCAATTTGGGTTGAGAGAGAGAGAGAGACGCAGGCTGAGATTTGAGGGCTTTCAGAGGCCTCACCCTGTGCAAAATGCAAAGAGCCATTTTATAAATAAGGGGGAACAAAAGCCCTAGCACAGCTATTGTGAGCTCAGATTGACCCTGGAATTGACCCCCACAAACCTTCATACCCGCAAATGCTGAAAAAGCAGCATTCATCCTTTCCTGCAGCAATTTCCCCCTATTGATACAGCTGTCTTAATTATGCCTGAAATGCTGTCGTTAGAAGCTTGGGAATCAGCACCTGACACCCTAATAGCAGGGACCCCTCCGCCAACCAGCCGCTGCTCAAGTGCCTTTATCTTCATCATTCCCGCTTCCCTTGTCCCTACGCCTGTCCAGGCTCTGGGGGGGGGGGGGTCTACCCTCCATTTAAAATGTTTTTTTCCATCATCTGTCTTCATACCTGACGAGTAATCCACAGTATCCGCTTTACCAGAGCATGTGCATCCCAGCCCAGTCCGCGGCTCCTGGACAGTCCGGCATTCTCTTGGCGTGCAGAGTTACGCTTTAACTCCATCTTGGGATCTGAGTCCAGGTTTAAGCCCGCAAATCTGAAAAGCTAGACAGTATAGTGAAGTAGGCTATGCAGGTATGAGGAACTAATAGTCTATGCAAGGAATGTAGGAACTTTGGGGAACGTGCACACCCCAGTATTTAATTTGTTTTCATTTGCCCCCCCCCCCAAATAAATAAATCTTTATATTTAGATTATTAAGTTGTCACCCCCAATATCAAACCCCAGAAAATACCCTATGCCATGGATTCTACACTTTATTTAAATCTTTTGCTGTTCAAAAACAGGAAGTGGTGTCTCTAAATTGCCCTTGATTTGTAGTTGTGTGCCCTGTAATGGACTGGCATCCTGTGCAGACTGTCCCCTGCCTTGTGCCCAGTGCATTCTGGGATAAGCTGCGGGCTCACTGTGACCCTGTACTGGATAAACAGAAGTGAGAGATGGATGGATGTGCTGTGCAGGAGGTGGTGTGATTCTGTTATTGTACAATTAAAGCTGTGTAAAATTCCTCACTTTCTCTTCTCTGCTGTGCTGTGTGGTACAGCATAAGGCTGGGGGTCACCCTGGATGGGATGCCGGCCCCTCACAGGGCACACGCATACACAGTCATACACTTCAGCCAATTTAGGCACTAGTTAATCTAACTGCAGTGTCTTTGGACCGCATGAGGAAATTGGAGTAACCATTGGATATTATCCAATATGATAATGTGGAACTAACCATTTTGTAACCGAACCTAATTAGTTACTACAGCAACTACTATTGCTGCTACAACTAATAATAGCAATAAATTGACTGATTACATGGCTAAGTGGATTGGGTTGCTCTGCTTTAATCAGGAAAGTCACTGGTTGAAATCCCAGGGTCAACAGAGTAATTTTTTTTTTCATTGGGCCCTTGAGCAAGGCCCTTAACCCCCAATTGCTGTAGGGACTGTCTGATCCTCTTTTCTCAAAAATATGTACGTGGCTTTGGATAAAAGCATCTGCTAAATAAATGCATTTAAAAAACAAATGAACTGTAAAAGGTAATGTTTCGTTGCTAATGTGCAGAGCAGCTTGAAGCTGCTTTGTAAAACGGCAAACTTCAAGTCCCAGCCACCAAACCCACTTGCACTGCTCAAGCGTCTCATGTATCTGTCATTATGTACATGTTTATATATATATCCATCCATATATATATATATATATATGTGTGTGTGTGTGTCCGTTTCTCATAGTATTTAACCAGTACAGGATCATGGTGAGCGTCGAGCCCATCTCAGGGAGCATAGGACCCCTTGGATGGGATGAGTCCAGTGCAGGGCATCTGCTCATGCACTATATGCAATTTCCTTATGCCAATAGTCTAACTGCACTATTTGAACAGTTGTAGGAATCCTCTACAAATGTGGATAGAGCATGCATACTCTACATATATATCGTGGGAGCCGCATTCAAATTCCGAGCCCTCTTGAGGCGCAGTATGCTACAGCACGGTACAATACAAAACAGAATATCTGCAGCTTGATATACTTAAAGTCCATTGAGAAAAGCAGACTGTAGCTTATCTTGTGTTTGATTGACCATGTCAACTGTAGGCTATCCACACTGTCCATCATCAAAGGCCTGGCTGAATGCGAGGCACGGTGACACTAATGTTGGTTGGAGGTCACTGACAGTTGTGGGATTTTCACATGTGTATTTGGCTCACACATCACAAGGGTGCAGAGCTTGAATGGACTTGAGCACTAATTTGTAGCCTTCATACCCTGCAGCAACTGCGAGGCTTCTCATGTAGTAGTTGAGCCACCAGTCGAACAAAGCATGAAATTGTGTCTTTATCTACACTAGTGGCCAAAATTATGGAAGTGCTTCCAATTTTTAGAGATTGCAAGACTTTATTCAGCTGTTGCTCCAGTTACTTATTTAATCATCCAATGTATGATATTAATAAACATTCTTTGATTGTTTATAAACTTTGTATATTAAGGTCTAAAATATTAGTGTAGTAATTTATAAAGCGTAATGCCAAAAATGTTTCTCAGCTCAGCCCTTCGGGATCCCCAGACAGTTCATAGTTTTGTGCCCACCCAACTCCCAACATACTGTACCAAGTATTCGGTGTTCTTGATTTGGCTGGGAGTTGGGAGGGAGTGAAAATGTGGACCGTCTTGGGGGTCCCTGAGAATAGGGACGAGAAACAACGGCCTAAGAGAATCATTTGGGGAAATTCCCCAATGTACCAGGCTGTAGCCACTAGCTGTCCTGCTCAAGAAAAAAAGGAATCGATTGGAATGAGCGTGATTGGGTGATGATGACATGTAGCTGGATGCCATTGGTGGATGTCATGTCACTCCACCCGTCAGAACTTAACCCTCATAGATGGCGTCTGTTGATTTGCACTCTAGACAGTGGGCAGAGACATGATTGGAGAAGGCAGACGTGAGGCGACAGAGCGTAGATACCAAATGGCCTGAAAATGGGGGATAAGATTAGAAAACATATTTGGGGAGGGAACAATTAAGAGCTTGATAACTGTAGCCCAAGTCCATTATATTTAGTTGAAATATTTTAAGGGGGACTAAGAAGTCAGTGAGTTCATTTGTAAAGCTGGGAAGTGGTCCTTGTCCCCACGGCCTTGAGCGGCAGTTGAACTTTGACACTTACGCTAGTTCAACTGCTAAAGCTGACTAATCTGGTTGGTTGCAGTGGCAGGTAACTTGATGGTTGAATAAGCCCAGCAGGGCTGAGTTCCATAGGTGGGGCTGTGGGATGTGACTTCGTCTCCGTATTTTCTTCTAGATGAGTAATAATGTAAAGAAACAATAAGTGGTGCAGACATAAAGTACATGACACGTATAAAAATTATAATAATTTAAAAGTTGAAATGACAATAGATAAAATTCATAATTAATTGTAACACTAGGCACACAGTTTTTGCTGCAAAATTTGAAATGAAATGGAAAAATGAGCTTTTTGTTGCCTGTTGACGGTCTGCCAAGTTCCTTGCTTCAGGCCAACTAGTCAAGTTGTGCCTCAACCAAGAAACCCCGCCCCCATGCCCTCATTCCCCTTCCCATTGGCTCATGTTACCTCGCTCAAGGGTATGATGTCAGGACCGACGGCAATACTTGGGGCAGGGTTTCAAGTCTGTACTTTTGAGTAATGTGATACCTTGTTATAAATTATTTAGTTTTAGCTGAGAAGATTGTATTACTCACCAGCCTGCAAGACATGGGTTAATGTCTTATTTAATAAAAGGGATAGAAAAACAGGCAGACCCTTCAGATTTTTCTATGTAGGCACTTAAATCATAAGCACATTCTACTTTTAATATCTGAAAATAGTCTGTTTAAGAAAATTGTTCCACACTGGTTTTCACACTTTGGAAGACATGCATTATGTCCAGTGCAGCTTGCCGTAGTTTTATTTTAAGTTAGGGTGTTTAGTCCTCTGGCAGTGCCGTTGGGAGGGTCACAGCGGTCCTGGCAAACGGGGGCAGCATGGCAGTAGTCCCAGTGGGCCTGACCTGTGGATTGACGGAGAAGGGCACCACAGAATCGCGGCGTATCGGGGCATTGCCAAAATGAGACTGGAATTGATATGACCAATGGGAGCTGCCTCTGAGCCTAATGAAGAAGTGTCATTTGGAATTCACTAATATGCGTGGCAATTGGCGTGCTCCGCGGGAAAGAGCAACAGCAGTGAGTAAGTGTTCAGAGGCATGGAAATTCCACTCGTGGCAGCGGGCAATTTGTATGCCCTTTTGCTGCGGTCAGGCCCCCTGAAACCAGTAGGGTGGTTTACCTGAATAAGTGTCGTGACGAGAAAATGGAATCTCAGAGGCTCATAAACAGCGCCTGGGTCACTCTTGTGAATCATGCCCGGTAGGTTGTTTGTGTATGTATAGAAATGTCAGGGAGAGGCTTTGCAAAGAGAACTGGAACCTGCAAAGAAGTGGTACTTCCCAGAATTCCCTGGGGTTAAGCTAGTAACACCCACTAATACCAAGCAGCTGCGTACAGCTCAAAGTGTTTCTGATGGACATGCAGTGATTATGAATACCTTAGGCCCTGTAACTTCTTTATTTTTTGCCTGTGACAGGAAATTGTTAGTGTTTAACCCTTATTTGTTTGGGAACTAGTGTGGATTATTGTGACATCCTTTGGAGAGACATTGTTTTGTCAAGTATTTTTCTGTCTGTTATTCAAATGTAAAGCAGGTAAGAATTTTTATTTTTACGTTAGCTTAATTTTTGTTTTTAACTTCCTTAATATGGCTACACTTTTAATAAGTATTACGTACGATGTGATGGACCCTTAAATTGAGATATTTAAGACTAAAAACTAGACTAAACTGTTAAAAATAGAAAATGTGTATAATGTTTTGGTAAAATGTGGAAGTAATGATTTGCCTTTGCAATCAGACAATAAAAGAGGGTTAATCTTACCATGGTACATTTAATCCCATTTAACCTTAAATGTTCTGTAACTTTATATGATATATTTGTGAGGAGAAAATGAAAATGAGCAACGTTGTTAATGCATAAACAAGCCCCCTTTGTGGTGAGGCAGCATGTCGCTATTGGTTTCGGAAGAGCGAAAGCTGAAGTACTTAACTATCATTAAGTGACAGAGTTTAACTCTAGATTAGCCAGGATTTACGACATTTCACGCATAAGAGAAGCCAGTGGGAAGCGCAGTGTCTCCAAAGTTAGGATGCCTGATGTGGCAGATGAGAGTTTAGCCTGTTGTTTCTGGGAACGTTGCTTGATAGATAGAGATATATTACAACTTTCCAAAGCTGTGTTCATGTCTTAGTTCAGTTTCCAGTCAGCAAAATGATCTTGGCAAACATGCTTGTCCAAGGAAAAAAAAAATCGACTAGAAATCAACTCTTCCAGTGGGTTCTGAGGCTCAGCCCAGCGGCCATCGAGTGCCATCTGTTACCGTGAGTCTCCATGGCTCACAGGACGTGCAGCAGGCCAGTTGCTTGGCTGTCTGTAAGGAACCTCGTCTGACTCTCACCCCTGTCTGACATCCTGGCATGCTGAACAGAAAGTGGTCCCTGGCATCAGGGTACGTCAGGACTTGGTGAGGTTGTCGCCTTCAGCTACATAATGTTGGCAGGTCTTGTATAAATTTAGACAATGATTAGTGTAGCAGAACAAGTTTTACTGCAGTAATTTGGTAACTGTAATTCAGTTTTTTTTCTCCAGATTGGCCAGAAAAAAAAATATCATCACAACCAGGTTGCACCATTTCAAACATGAGTAGATCAAGGAAAAAGTCATGGGAAGGTCACTTAAACTCTATAAGTGACGATCTGTGATTTACCGGCCATGTCTAACTTCAGAGTTGTAATTGTGAAGCCATTCCATGTTTACTGCACCGCTCTAACTTTGGCTAATCTGGGGACTTCTCTACCAATAAAAAAAAATACTGTTTTTGTTCTTTTCTTCTATGAATTTTCCATAACCATCTGTCCAGATGCAGGGCTACAGTGAACCTGGAGTCTGTCCCGGGAAACACTGGATTGAATGCCAGTCCGTCATAGAGCGCACACACAATTTTGAGGGAGCTAGTTCATCCCTGCAAGATGTTTTTTTTTAGTCTCAGGGTGGAAACCAAAAGGGTCGAGAGGAAACCCACAATAGAAATGTGAGCCCACAGTGTAACTTGGTACTTTTTCAAGAACCAATTTCTGTGTCAACATTCCCTCAAACCGCATTTATGTTGAGGGACAAGCAATGATGCTCTCCTGCCCTTAAACACAAATGCACATTCGGTCATGTGATTCACATGATGTTTACTATCTGACTTGCCCGCTCAATGTGGAGTGACAGTCTCTCTTTGCCTCTACTGAGTCACTGGCAGACTGTGACTGACCATCCAGATGGTCATAATTCTAAGGTGTGAGACTCTGCTGCTTATCCTTCCAGCCAAGCAGTTCTGGGCTGTCGTCCTCCATTTACTCTACTCTTGGAGTTCCACTCTTGCTTCGGCTCAGTTAGATTTAAGAATCTCCCCACTTGGTCCCACGCAGAACCGAGTATCGTTGAGGCAGGAACAATGTGTGCTAGATTAGCATCCGTACCGTTGTATAGACGTATTGTCAAATGGGGATCATTTTCTACGATGTAGGCTGAGTCATCCTTCACTGTGACATGTGATTGCCTATTATACTCAACTGGTACAGATGTGTCCCTGTACAGAAGTGACAATAATTACTAGTTTGGACAGGTAAGGCATTCAACTAGGACATGATTTCCATGCTCTGTCAAGGCTCATTTTGTTTAGCGTGACTTTAAAGGTATTGAACATCTCTCCCTGTCCCATGTTCCCTCAAAGAAGATCTCGTTCTAGTTTACATGTTATCAGGGCTGTGATTGCAGTTACTGACTTCCCTGTTGGTCGGAATCTTCCAACGCGAATAAGAGACATGGCCACGCACATCTGTGCAATTTGTTCGGTGGAGAGAAAAGAGTTAAAAGTTTTGAGGATCCAGGCAATAAGCATTTCCACTTTCAAATGAGTGGAACCTTTTAGTCGGAAGGACAGTCATTTGCATTGAATTAACAAGAAATCTCAAATTAATCCGATGAGCATCAAATGCAAATTTTGCTCAGAATGAGATCTTGCATGCCTGCCCAGTACCTGTGGATTTGTTCCCAGTTATAATAAACAGAATCTCAGTAATAATTAAAAAAATATTTAATTGTTCCAGTTGGAATCTCTTTGTTTCGTGTTGTGGTTAAGTTAATGTGACTAGTTTCAGACGTACCTCTTTTAGTTTTGAGAACATTTGTTTGGTTGAGAATCTCTTATGCTGTGAGTCCTGGGTTCTAGTGTGGAAAAGATGTCTTCCTCATATGCTCTCTGGCTGAAGTTCGCAAAGAAAGCACTGGAGAAATTGTAAAGCTAGTTACATTTGTGTTTGTTCAGAATAAGTAACATAAACAATTCCGTATAAAGCAGAGTGAGGAAAGACAGACGTGGTGAGCAAAGGATGTGTATTGTAATCTTTTATCTTGTCTATCTCGTTTGTATGTGACTTTGGACAAAAGCGGCTGATAAATAAATAAATGTAAATGTGTATTAAGAAGCTGAAAGAACATAAGAAGGTGATCTTATCTGAGGATAACAGACTCTCAGTGCGGCTCCTGACTTTTCATGAAACATGAGCTCACTTGCACAACTCATTCCACACTCCTGCTTAAGTGTTAGCATTTTTTTTTTTTGTTAAGTAAGCGCAGCTTAGTCACAATTAATTAATGGTAACTGTGGAGACCGAATGTAAATTAGGTAATTGGTTTCCAGGCCATGCCCCGGGCTCTCTGCTCGCCTGCGTACGCGTGTGTCTGCTGCTCATCCCACTTCCCAGACCTCGCCTGATTCCTTGTTATTTTTTCTGCTTGGAAACATGCACCAAGGCCAAGAGACAAAGGGCCGGACGGACCCCTGGGGTCTCCCTGAACACCACATTCTTATGCTGTGTTTGCTGTCCCTGCTATTAAACCATATACTTCCCCTTCAGATGTGTTATTTTTCATAGATTTATAATTTTTTTTTTAAATCCACCAGAATGCATTTAAGCTGTCAGGAACGGAAGGAGATCCTCTTTTGTGGTTCCTACATTTTAGTCTATGTGGCACTTTTTTCCACATCCTCTTTCTTTGTATGTCTGTCTTTGTGGGAAAGAGAGGTTCTTCTGTAATAAATTTTCCCCTTTAGCATGTCTCAAGCTGCGTTTCCTAAAAAATTTCAAAGAAGTCAGTGTAGGGCCATGATCCAAAACTAAAATCACAGTCGCTTATACGCCCCTCCCCCCTGGCCCCCCTATTAAAGAAATTCATTTTTAAATTAAAAGCAGTTAAGGCAGCTGCATACCGAGCCAAATACTGATCTGAAAAAAGAGCCATGAGGTACCTTTTTTTTTAAAAAAAAAAAAAAAGCTTAAATTAAAATTTAAAAAAAAAAAAAGAACAAGTTAAGATCGCTCTGATTTAATTGATCCCAGTTCTCTTCAGGAATTCCAACAAATCATGTGATCACAATATCCACGTCCCTCGGTCACTGGCAAAAGCGTTTCTAGCACAAACCCCAGTCATGTACAGTAGAAGCCTGCTTCCACCCCATTGCCCATTCATAACCCCTGTCCTGGATTTAAATATTAAAAAATTCCAGGCTCCTCGTCCTATGTGTCATTACAGTATTGTTATAGCTCTGTCCTTTGTTCACTGGTCACGACTCTGAGAGTTTCCCCCCCACCCCCACCCCCGTCCATCCCGGTATATATGACAAAGAGACAGGACCACTGTCATAGGCTGATAAAGAACACGGTAGCAATTGTCAGGATTACAGCATCGGATGCAAGACCTCCACCGTCGCATCTTGACTGTGTTTCCGTGCGGCAGAATGATGATGTAATGCTTCGCCGAGGCTTAAAAAAAACTCAATGCAGTGTTGCAACAGTATTTCTGCAGGAAATCTCAGCCTTCTTTATGATGGACAATAATGGAGTTTTCATGCTCAGTGCATATTGAAAATGCCCTATTAGCACGATGAGGATTCATACCGTTTCCAACTACGCAGTGTTGCACATGCCTAGAGTGACTCCCGGATAGATGGATGGTGGTCACCCACTTCAGGTGGCTGTCATCATTTTCTTAGATTAAAAAAAAGCTTTAATGTACACAGGGCAGCAAATCTGGTGCATTTCATTGGGTCTGGGCCTAAATTCTTTAATAAACATTTACAGGGGGAGTGCATGTTTAACACAGCACATCGCTACAAGCGTGGCTCTTGGTTCTCCAGAGCTTTTGGACTAATGTACATTTAAACCATGGCTGGGAATATGCTTAGCCGTCGGTGGTTAAGTTTGCCTTTTCCAGAAGCTTCTGTTATTTATTCAGAGTTTTACTGTTGTCCGTCGGTGTACTGTTTTGAGGAGGTAATTCTTTTGTTAAAAGGGTGTTTCTCTGCTATAAACAGGGAAGTTTATTATATAATACTACATAAACAGTTCTTTTAACAGAAGAACCGTTTTTTTTTTAATGATTGTTTAAAGTGTTTGTTCAGTATATATAGCAGTATGAAATGTTATGCGTGTTGTTTGTTATAAGATAAGAATATATTTTATTATGAATTAGTGGTTACATTTTAGGAGTCATTCTTGCAGAGATCCATGTACAGATGCTCCAAGGGTTACGATGGTCCATGTTACGATGTTTTAGCATTACGATGGGTAAATGTTTTTCACTTTAAGTACATTATTCAGTAAGTTACATGACATATTCAATACTTTATTACAAAATAGGCTTTGTGTTAATGATTTTGCACCATTGCAAATGTAAGTGTATTAAGCATGTTTAAGGTAGGCTGTAGGCTAGGCTATGATGTTTGTTAGGTTAGGTGTATGGTATTAAAATGCATTTTCACCTTACGGAAGTTTCACCTTACTGTAAGCTTTTTTTTTTAATGTGCAGTAATTAGTTACAGAATGATATTTTCAGAGTGATTGTCAGTCAGTGCATGCTGTATTCAAAATGACATATTTGTGAGACCAGAATCAGGAAACGCAATTTTGTTTTTACCAGATAAGATGAGGACTCAGAGATCTATATCTTGCCTTTATTGAACATTGACAGTGGGGAGAATGCAGACAGCCAGACTGAGGAGGTCTAGGGGCATCTGACGCAGCTGCTGGTGGCTTACATGCCTGAAGCTTGTAGGGCATCAGGGTTGAGCACCGCTGGGCAGTTTAGCATCTGGCCTGCCACCTCCATCGGGGATCACAGCAAGCCTGGTGTAGGTCATTCTTCATGGCGATGTTCCGTCACAAGGTGATAGAGAAGCATTCCCGAGGTTTGGGGAGGGGCGGGGATAACCGGCCAGCAGGAATTGTGGCAGAATGTCCCCTAGCAGAACTGAACGAGTGGAACAAATGGGCTCGGCCGTCGCTGACAGCAGTCGGAGAGCTCAGTGGAGCATAGCCTCTGCCATTCCTCTCCGAGATGTGACAGTATTTCCCCCGTGTCCCTTAGAGGCGGCTGGGTTGAAAGGTGGTGATATAGGGCTGGGTGGAGGGTAGGATTGGGGGTGGGTGGGTATGGCCCTTCAGGGGCAATGTGAGTTCAGACAGGGAGGAAAAATGAGCCTGGTCAAGCTTTATTTGTTCTCCGCTTTTCAGAAAAATACAGCAAAAAAAAAAACACCCTATTGGTCGAGCTTGCTAAGTTATTGGCATTTAGTCCGGCCCAGGTACTGCAGGGAAGCCAGGCGCTCTCATAGGTAATTCCCCATACCATACTGGCTTCTCCTGTGCTTTTTGGATACATCTCACTGTCTGCTTATTTTCCACCCAAAAAGTAATTGCCTTTGCTTTTACTCTTGACTATAACTATTAGCATTTTTTTCCATATTACCACTACGCAGGACTTGAGTTCCTCTTTTGAGCTGAAGTCTTTAGACATTTGAATGAGCACACGTAGGATTTTGCAAGAGTTTCGGCAGCCAATAGGCAGGGGTTGCGATTATGTATCACCCGACACAATGCCCCTTGTATTTCTTTTGCCCCGCCCCCTTTGCATGACTTCCTCTATTATTCAAGAGAATAGTTTGCATGAGTCCATCTGTAGGGAAATGGGGGGGGGGGGGAATTACGGATATCATCCTTTGCTCATCCTCTCCTGCCACAAACTTTTTATAAATAGATTCTTTTGACCTGCTGTCTTGTTCAGGTGACTGAACCCCTCTGGTTTTAGTTTGCCCTTTTGCAGCAGGGATACTAAACACCTCACCGTCTAACATTACTATGAAGTGGCTTGCATCCATGTTCTGTTACCTTATATAGGGTAGGAATGGGTGCAAGCAGAGCTATATGGTTCATTTTATGTTAGCAAGTCAGAAAGCACTGTTAACCTGCACTTAGAAATCTCACAAAAACATATCATGTTTAACTCTGTGTAAATACAGTGGGTATAGAAAATCAACACTCGCTTCCAAAATGTTTTTTTGCCTACAGCATAAAATGATATTTTCATCACACTTATTTTTAAATCTTATCTCCCAACATCCAAATGGAAAAAAGGAACATAACGTTTACAAAAATATAAAATATATAGAACAAGAATAAATGGTTTAATTTATTCAAACCTTCATTGCAGTTCTGGGGTCCAGATAAAAGACAAGACATCACATAGAATAAAATACATATATAAATACATACATACAAATATGTATGTATGAGATTATGCTCCCTAAGGATTAACACTTATGGAAGGACCTTTTATAGCTTTGAGCTTGTTAGGCGACATCTCTACCAACTTCATACTCTAGAGCGAAAATGTCTGCCTATGATTTTTTTATAGTGTTGTTCTAGCTCAGTCAAACCATTGATGGATGGTCCTATTCGAATCAATCCAAAGTTTTGATTGGATTGAGGTTGGGACTCAAGGACATGGACCTTTTTACCTTTCAGCCTGTACAGTTGCTACGCAGTCATGTTGAAGGGTGAACTATCTTCAATTTCCTGGCTGAGGGCAGCAGGTTCCTGAAAAACCTGTCAGTTCTTTGCACCATCCATCTTCCCTTCTGTCCTGACAAGTGTTTCCGTCCCTGTCGAGGAAGAACGCCTGAATGGATGAATACTGCCACCATCATGCATCACTGTGGGAATGGGGTTCTTCGGAATGTAAGATCTGTTGGGTTCTCTGTTTGGTCTTGCAGCCAAAAGGGTCTTGTCGGACTATAGAACGTTTTGCGTCCTTGGCTGCTTAATCTGTAAGGTGCATTTTGACAAATTCTATATGAAACGTAGATATGATCTCTTTTGAGGAGTGGCTTTTACCTGGTACTTTCACCTACAAGTCACTTATGTGAAGATCTCAAGATATTGTAAGGCATTTTCAAACTTGCCGTTAGTCTGAGGGATAAGCCCCGCCGGATGCCTTCAGAGCCTAGAGACAGCCCTGCTTGCACCCTCATAACTTGTATTTTCACACTGTTATCTCAGAGCTCTTTTCCTTTCAAACCATAGTTGAAAATTGTACTACCAAGTCGTCATACCCACTCCAAACAGCTGTTTTATCCGCTCGTAGGAATTTTTCCCGTACACAAAAATGTTCTGAGGGCAGAATGAAAAATGATTGGTTCAGAGAGACAGCCAGTCAGATTGTACAGGACGTGGGTCTAAGCAACTAGATGAGGCTAGACCAAGACATCTGATTGGTTGGTCCTGCCTCCTCTAGTTGCTTGGACCCACCTTCTCTACAACCTGATTGACTGATTCAGAGAGAGAACCATTCTTCATTCTGTCCTCAGAACATTTTTAGTGTACATAAAACTCCCATGAGCATTTTATCCAAAGCTAATCAAAGTTCAAATAATAACATGTGGGCACCAATCATTTTGTTTTGTGATCTGTTCTGTGATTGCGTAAGGGGATTAAGTTGGTGGGTGCATTTGAGAAGAGGTGTTCCAAATAAGGTGTTCTGGATTTTCTGGAATTTTATTTTCACCTGGCTATGGAGGATTAATTCAAAAAGACCTATAAATTCTAAAACGGGTTGTTGACCTTCTGAACTTGCTGTATACATAACCAGCTTGCTTACATCTTGTTCTTTCAGTCAATGATGAGAGTAATTTTGCTGGAATCCTGATGATTTGAGGATAATCAAATCTGCCATCTTGATTCCCTAGCTAGTATAATAACAATACATTATAGCAAATTATATATATATACATTATATATTATATATACATATAAAATATATATGCATATATATGTATATGTATATATATGTATATATGATAGCAAATGGCACAGATTCCATATGCAATTTTTTCAAATGGCTGGTTTATAGCATGTCATACACTGCTATCTTTAGTTCAGTGCAGCTTCTCTCAATTCAAGTTCCCAAACAAATTAAAGCCTATATTTACATTAACTTTCATTTCCACTGCAGATATTTCTTACTACACCCTCTTTTCGGGCAATTTTGTTCTAGGCTAATTGCCTTGCAGAGGTTTTGCTTTTTTCCAGCTGGGATTTATGCTACATTTTCTCTTAATCCTCTAGATGTAGCTCTAAAGTAAAGAATCTGCAAATGAAAAAAATAAATGTGAGCAACAGGTGTATAATGCAGAGTGTCTGCTGCGGTTGGGGGGGGGGGGGGGGGGCAGAGTTGCTAGGCAACATTTGCTAGGTGTTTTACGGGAATCACAGTGTGATGCCATGTGGATACAGTGAAAACAGCGCAGGCTGACAAGTGGAAACTTGCCAGGAAGAAGTCCCATAGTCTTTTTTTTTTTTTTTTTTTTTTTTTTTTGCTCCCCCCCGCTTTTAATTTGTAAAGAGTAATCTCTTCTACTGTAACCGTTGTAAGAGAAGTTTTTTTCTTCTTCTTTTACATCAGGCCATTGTAAGCCTCTTGGGCATATTATCAAGCCACACGTGTTCTTAGTTGATGAAAGTGTTGTTCCAGGAGCACACCCACATACTGTGCATTAAGTCGAGTCAAACTAAGTTTTTTTTTTTTTTTTTTTTTTAAGGTTTGGGTGAATCACGCTGTGGCCTAGGGAACAGGATTTAAACAGTAATGATAACGCAAAATTGGTGATAAATCGCAGGAAATGGATAGCACCAGTCAAAATTAACATAACACAAGGAACGTGAGCGATAACGTGTCCTGCTAGCAGTTGCTTAGCGATGCGTCAAGTATCACTTTGAATACAGGTTCAGCTCGGGATCCTAGCAACCAGAGCTGAAGTAAAAGCAGAGTTACCTGGAAGCAGGCAGGAGGCGACCTTGGAATGCCCTTAGACGCTGCGGTAGGTGCCAGTGGGTGTTTACATTGCTTTAGTTAGCCTAAACTTGTCTTCCATGCTATCATATATAACTACCTAGACCGCAAAGAATTGCCCTGCCATGCAGGAAGAGTCTCATGTCTGAGAAGCTGGAGTATATGCAGGGGCAGGGCCACAGGGGCACTGGCCCCAGATGATTGGTCCCCACCCTACCACTCAATAATTCAGACCATATTATTGGCTAACGATAAGGCCCTTCTTATGCTCCTCCCGTGAAGAGTTCTCAGGAGGAACAACTATGTTTTTTTGTTTAGCCAGGTAAGGTAAGGTTCAGGTGACAGGAACCACTTTCCTGGATGTTCACCCTGTTGGCTTAGGCTGTGGGGAGGTGCATCAAGGCCTCGGAGCGGGACAGGGAGGGCACCATCAGTCAGGCCATCTTCAGCATGTTGTCCCCTAGTGATGAACAAAGAGCCTCGACGAAAGTCAAATAATCCCAGCAGCAAATTAAATAGGAGCAGGCGGGAACACCCATCTGGAAATGACTTGGATTAAAAGCGACAGACACAACCGACATGTTTTTCTTTGCTCTGGCCAGAGGAGGGAATGGGCTTTGGGCCCAGCATATGTCGCGGAGCAGGGCAGAAGCTGAAAATGGGGGTGCAGAAGATACCAGATTGGAAAAACAGTTTCATGAATGTTTTATTCACTGTATCTCCTAAACTGCTTTGGTGAGCATCACTATATTTATTTGGATAAGACATTGTCTTTAGTTTCTTGTTTATTTGCTTACTTATTTGGCCTCTGCTGCATATTTGCATTCCTGGGCTGTGCTCATTACATGCATATTCAACATCCAAATCAATAATGCCTGATGATTAATAATAATAATAATAAAAAAAAACTCCATACGCAACAACTTGTGTATAGAACAGTATTAAAGTGATGGCAAGAAGGAATCCATTTGTCATCGTGTGCAGAACAGAGCAGCAGATTTGGAGCTGAGGAAGCAAGTTGTCTTCTCAGTGATGCAATGTCATCACTCCTGAAACCTGTAGAAAGGCAAAACGCCCATCCCAATTGGAGGGCAGGAGCTCAAAGTATGGTACAGTTTTCGATTATATATCACCAGAATATCTCATTAATGCATAAACCCTTTTTTCAAGCATCTTTTAAGCAGTAAGGAGGAAATTATCCAGAATCGCTGCCTTGCGTTTTAGCTTAAGATCCCCCTGGTCATTCCCAGTTGTTTAGCAGATTATATTATTTTAATAATAAAACTAGATTAAAACTAGATAGCAAACATTTGTTAAAACAAATATGTCCATCATATATCCGCTATGGCTGTACTAGTGTTTGTATAGTCACCACAAGTCCACAAAGAGGATTTCCGAATATTTGAGCAGGGACTAAGCAAGGGATTTGTTATTGCTGTCAGAAATCTTGTAGGAGTTAGGTGTAGCGCTTGTGGAACTGCACGCCCTTTGCCGGCAAACGAATAACCTGGAAGGTTAGATTTTTCACTGATGTCCTTTGGCAGGCCTTATTATCCTGCTGAAAGAGGCCACTGCCATCAGGGAATACTGTTGCTACGAAGGGGTGTACTTAGTCTGCAAGAATGTTTCAGTAGGTACTACATGTCAAAGTAGCATCCACATGAATGCCAGGACCCAAGGATTCCCAGCAGAACATTGCCCTGAGGATCACACTGCCTCCGCAGGCTCACCATCTTCCTATATATCCTGGTGCCATCTCCCCCCTAGGTAAATGACACACATGTATTCGGCCATCCACGTAATGTAACAGCAAACGTGACTCATCAGACCAGGTCACCACCTTCCACTGCTCATTGGTTCAGTTCTGTTCATGTGCCCATTGTAGGCGCTTTTGGAGATGGGGTCAGCATGGGCAGTCTGACCGGTCTGCGGCTACGCAGCCCCATACACAGCGAGCTGCAATGAACTTTGTGTTTTGACATCTTTCTGTTATAGCCAGCACTAACTTTTTGTGCTATACTAGCCCTGCTACTGTACCAGACCGGCCTAGCCTTCACTCCCCATGCACGTCAATGAGCTTTGGGTACCAATTCAGCGGTTGATCTGTCTTGGACCACTTTTGTAGGTACTGGGAACACCCCACAAGACCTGCCATTTTGGAAATGCTCTGCTCCAGTCGTCTAGCCATCACAATTTGGTGCCTATCAAAGTCGTTCAGATCTTTATATTAGCCCATTTTTCCTGCTTCCAACACATCAAGTTCAAGAGCTGATTGTTCACTTGCCCAATGCATAACAGCAGCCCTGACGTTGTAATGAGACAATCAATGTTATTCACTTCACCTGTCAGTGGTTTTAATGTTATGGCTGATCAGTGTATATTATGTACATAAAAATAATGTGTCTAGTGCGGAAAATGCGCATGCTGCTATGTAGCAGCAGGTTGGTTAGATTGGGGGGGGGGGGGGCAGGCATACTGTGCATAGGGGAAGATGAGAATCAAGGTACCTGCAGGTGGTGATCTGGGTGTCCCAGTTATTCTGTGCCTGTAGACAAAAGTTGGAGACAGTTGAGGAGGGATACTAAGGAAGAGCAGCGAGTGTAAGTCTCTGAGAAACGGGATGCCCCCCCCCCCCCCCCGTGTCCCCCACACCACCACCAAAAACCCCCGGGGCACAAACCGCGGGGCGGGGAAAAGCCCCCCCCGCCTTTC